>CM076574.1:428535799-428863723 GCA_034641835.2 Pinus albicaulis
ACTTTCATCTCAACAACGAGTGCTCTTCATCATAAAGCAACCAGGCTTCATCCATAATGTTCAACACAAGAACCCATGTATCATTTCATTATTATGAGTATAACCAGAATAGTGCAATCATTAGCAGTCAGACTGATGCTCCCCCTGGACCTTTGCTTCAGATCTTCAGCTATCAGATAAATTTTCTTATCATCAATGCATACGCGACTGCGTCTTCTGGAACTCGCGTGTATACGCGACTTTAGTTAATGTAACCTGCGTATGGAAAGTGAAGCATAGAAAATTTCCATCTTCCTTCATTTCCTCCTGAGCTTGTACCTCCTGTACCTGTCCTTTCCACATCAGATGCGCTGTCAGAAGTAAACATAACCAGAATAAACAAATCAATCATGAGAGTCATCATGCATTGCTCCCCCTGTGACGATACATTACTAAATCTCATAATGTATCCCACATCATTCCTGCAGTCAATAAGAAAAGTCAGCTTCAGAAGCGGATGACTGCAGGAGGGTCATAATTCCCTACGTTTCTGATCGGTCCTTCATCTTGAATTGAGTGTTTTCTTCAAGAAAATCATTGTCTTCTAGAGCATCCACAAAAACATCCTTTTCTTCTCTAGATTGTTTCTTATTCCATCCCTCCATCTTCTTCCAGATTTGTTTTCTATTTGTGTGCTGAAATTTCTCATATCTGTTCGACCTGCATTCCTTTCTTATATGTCCATACTTGTTACAAGAATAACATCTCATGTGTCCAGAAAAATAAGCATAAGAATCATAATGAGTATTTCTATTCTTCCTCCTTTTACAATCAGCTGTTTTGTGTCCATACTTGTTACATGAAAAACAATATCTTTTGAAGAAACCAGAGTACCTTTCTATGTAGGAACTGTTTGTCTGAGGCTGAAATGATCTGCTCCTGCAATTTGCTGCAACATGTCCATGATTATGAAATTTAAAACATTCAACGTTCTTGAATGAATTCCTTTGAGAATTCATGATTGTTGGTTGAGCTTTTGTCTCTTTCAACACTTCAGGTTTTGCATTGACATCCTCTGAATTTTTGGCACTTCCTTGTGAGCTAGATTCTCCTTTAAGAGTTTCATGGAAACCAAGACCATGTTTGATAGCAGGAGACCTTTGATTACTCAGAATATTGTCCAAAATGTTAGTACTATCATGAAACCTCAAAAGTTTAACCTTTTCTTCTAATTTACCTTTGAGGATATTTACCTCAACCTCCAAGGCTTGACATTGCTTTGTCATGCTTTCTTCTTTTCTTCTTCCATATTCAACTTGATCCTTCAGATTTAGAATCTCTTCTTTCAACCAATCTTCATTTCCTTCACATGTTTGTTGCAGCTCTTCATTCTTCTTATTTGATTTTTCCAGATCTTCTTTGAGAGAGATGATTTCTGCTTCAAGGCCTTCCTTTTCAATTGATTGTAGAGGTTCCTTATTTTTCTTACTTGATGCTTCTAAATCTTCCTGAAGACAAATGATTGCAGCTTCAAGTCCTTCATTCTTCTTGCTTGATTTTTCAAGATCTGCTTCTAGATCTTTAATTCGATTGGATGCATAAGTATGAAACCTTTGATACTTGTCCACCTGTCCATTCAGCATTTCTATTTGATCTTTCATTTGTGAGATCATCTCTTTATAGATAGTCTCTTGCTTATTGTATGAACTTTGTAGTTCTTCTTTAATCTTGAGAGCTTCTTCTAGATCCACAACTTTACTTTCACTATCTTTAATATTGTTTGCACAAAGAAGAGTATTACAAGTGGCCTTCTCCTTTTTCTTCTTTGCCATGAGTGCTTGTAGATCTTCGTCAGAATCTGTTTCATCTTCTTCAATTTTTGCTATACATGATTTCTGAGATATCTCCTTTTCTCGAGTAACCTTCTTCTTTTGCTTCTTAGCCATGAGCACTTTCAGATCTTGGTCAGAATCTTCTTCATCTTCACTGGACACTTCATCATCATCTTCTTTTGCATAATAACTCTTTCTCTTCTCAAATTGTTTCTCTTTACCATGATTTTCTCTATAAGGACATTTAGCAGCATAATGACCAACTTTTCCACACTCAAAACATTTGAAGGGAAGCTTACCTTTGAATCTTCCAGTACCTAGTTGGAGCTTTCTCACGAAATTCGCTTCTTCTTCATCGGATATATAGCTGGATTCTTTGACAACTTCCTTTTCCTTTCCTTTTGTAGATGTCTTAAAAGCAGCTTCTCTTACTTGAGAAGGACCTCCTTGTCTCATTTCAAAAGCAGTCAGAGTACCATGTAATTGAACAATAGTAAGCGATTGCAGATCTTGCCTTTCTTCAATAGCTGAAACTTTAGAGTCAAATTTTGAAGTCAAAGATCTTAAGACCTTTTCTACTAGAGTAGTATCAGCCATGTTTTCACCCAAATTTCTCATCTGATTTACAATATCATCTAGACGAAGAAAGAAACTGGCAACACTTTCATCACTATGCATCTTCAAATTTTCATATTCAATTCTAAGAGATTGGAGTTTTTCACTTTTTACCTTTGTGTCTCCTTCATAGCTTAGAATGATTTTGTCCCATATATCTTTTGCTGAATGTAGCTGCATCACTTTAGCAAATTCTGATTCAGACATGCTTCCCAATAAGACATTCACCGCTTTGGCATTGATTTCATACTTCTTTCTTTCAGCTGCATCAGTAGGAATATTTGCCGGGTATTGATAACCTTCTTGCACGATTGCCCATACATCTGCACCAAGACTTTGCAGATATGCTTTTGTTCGTACCTTCCAGAAAATCAGATTGCTTCCATTGAATAGATGTGGCTTTATAGACATCACTCCTTCTTGACTTCCCATTGCGACGGATCTCCTTCAAGCGATCAAGCTTCTGCAGAAGGACCACCCTCTGATACCAATTGTTGGGAAAAATACTGAGAGAGGGGGGGGTGAATCAGTATTTACTGCATATTCAAACTTTTTACTTTTTCATTCCTTAAAACCCATACGCTACTTTACTTCGGTAAACTAGCGTATATACGCGGATCCCCTTTATGAAACTAGCGTATACACAGAGATTTAGATATGTCATTAAATCTTCACTTAAACCATTCCATCATTTATTCATCAGATATTCAATAAGCAGTAAACAGGTGCAGTAAGAACAAAATAAACCATCACACAAAGCATCACACATGAACACCAGGATTTTTAGGTGGAAACCCAAATCGGGAGAAAACCACCGCTGCAGTTGCTCAGCCTTCAATATTTTATTATAGAGAAACATCTTACAACATATGTGCTGGCGCAGACTTGACCAGCACGCAGGCACCCACCTGCGCTCGTTTACCAGCCTCTCCTGGAAGGGAGCTACGACCCCCTGACTCGTTTACCAGCCTCTCCTGGAAGGGAGCTACGACCCCCCGACTCGTTTACCAGCCTCTCCTGGAAGAGAGCTACGACCCCCCGACTCATTTACCAGCCTCTCCTGGAAGGGAGCTATGACCCCCTGACTGAAGGCTACAACCCTCAGCACCACCTTGGACCACGTTTCATCAATTTTCACACTGGATCCAACAACTTCAATAGAACACCACTTGCAGGCCACATTTCATCATATTTTCATACTGGACCCTTTCCATACTTTTAAGTTCAACCATACATCACCAACAGATACATATCAACACAGATCAGATATCAGAAACACAGCAGAATAGATCAGATGTTTCATACCCCTTGCTTCAGCAAACCCTTGTTTACATACGCTCTTTCCCTTCACTGATGTCGCGTATATACGCGCTTCCTTCCACACAAACCAGCGTATACCTCAGTGTATATTTTATTGCGCATACGCGCTTTCTCTTCGCTGAAGCCGCGTATATACGCGCTTCCTTCGCGACGAAGTAGCGTATAGATATTTAATCATTACAGAGCAGCATACTTCATCAGATCAGATATTCAGTTCAGATCTACCCTTTCGCTTCAGACAGATGTTCGCCTAGATGCTCGCCTCATCACAGATCTAAGCCTTCCATAATCAGATCTAGCAAATACAAGAGCAATTCAGATCTAGATCCCCTTCTTCATCATTGGTGCATCATACATTCAGATTTATCATTCGAGTGTAACCCTTTCCATTCAGATATACTTCAGAGAGAAGTATTCATTCAAGCTCAGACATCTTGCACCCACACATATGATTTGCACAATGAATTTCTTCTCCTTATATAGGTTTACCCTTTTCAATACCATGGGCCAAAGCAATACCATAAGCCCAAAAACTACCTAGACGGGGTCAATTAGGCGGATCATTACCCAATAGAATGGGTCAATACCATGGTGGTTACCCTTGGTTTTGCACTTTTTGAGCGCTTTTGCCCATACGCGACTTGGCACGTTATTTTCCGCGTGCATACGCGACTTCCCTTAGGCAAATCCGCGTATACAAAGAGACATACTCTTTTCATCATATTTTGAGCACATTCTAAATTCCTTTCTTCATTGCCTTCTGTACACACAAGTCCATCAAGTCAAGCATAACTTCATCAGGTGTATTGCCATCAAGGACAACACATGTCAACTGTCACATGTCTTCATCTTCATTCAGTGGGTTGCCATCAAGGACAACATTCTGCATCATATTTCCAGACTTGTGGAAGAAGGGGTATTTGGAGAGGACATGGGTAGCATAGGAGGCATTTGAGCATCACAAGAAGGTCATGAGCATATGTTCTATTTTGGTTGTGCCTGATTTTACTCGACTGTTTATATTAAAGTGTGATGCTTTAGGTGAGGGAGGCCATGTTGATGCTGGAAGGCCACCCCATAGCGTTTGAGAGTAGAAAGTTTCTACCTAATGACCGAATTCATTTATGAAAAGGAGATGTTGGCCCTGTTATAAACCTTGGACAAATTTAGACAGTACTTTGTGGGGAATGGATTCAAGGTGAAGGCTGATCACAACAATCATCGATTCATCCTGGAGTAGCATACATTACAAGAGAGGAAACATAAGTGGGTACGTAAGCTCCAGGATTAAAAATTTGAGATCGATTATGTAAATTGAAAGCACAACATAGTGGCAGATGCACTTCCTCCGAGGCCCCAATATTGTCTCTAATGGATGTTGCACATGATCGGAAGGCCCAAATCTTTGTTGAGTATTCTAAGGAAAAAAATCCCTCTGAGATACTAGATGGCACACATGGGGATGATAGATTCAGAGTGATGGATAATGTGATCTACTATAAATATTGAAAATACATAGTGTCTGATCCAAAGTCAGAAAGAAGGTTATACAGGAAGATGTTACAACCCTCTTACAATACATCTGGGTTTTCTCAAGACACACCATACCATCCATGAGAATTTTTCTTGGTGTGGGCTCAAGGGGGACGTGGTGAGGCACATACAAGAGTGCATAACCTATCAGAGGAATAGGGTGGAGTTTTCACACCCTACCGGTCTATTATAGTCTCTTCCCATTTTAGAGAGGAAGTGGGAGAGTGTTTCCATGGATTTCATCACGAGAATTTAAATGATACAAAGGAGAGATAGCATATACATGGTGGTATATCACTTGACTAAAATTTCCCATTTCTTTGCGATCCCATTGAGATATTCAATCTCACAGGTGGTATATTTTTTGTTTCGGGAGGTTTTTTGATTGTATTGGCTCCCAAATCACATAGTTAATGACAGGGACAATAACTTCATGGGGGCCTTCTTGCAGCAGTTGTTTCGGCTACTGGGAACCAAGCTTATACCCACCACCAACTATCACCTACAGACGTATGGGAAGACTAAGATAATGAACAAATAGTTGGAGGGTTACCTACACAATTATGGAACGTGACAACAAAGGGCGTGCATGAAGTGGCTACACCTTGGAGAGTTCTACTACAACACTACTTACCACATTTCGATTGGTATGTCTCCCTTTAAATCACTTTATTGTAATGATCCACTTTATTTTTCTGACATGATATTTTGACATAGCATTGCCCCAGGGTCAAAGGATTGGGTCCAAGAGAGCCAAGAGTTTCTCAAGGTTCTTAAGGATAACTTCTAGGTAGAAAATAAAAATAAAAGATGTACACCAATAAGCATAGGGTGGAGAGATATTTTGAGGTAGGGGACATGGTCTACCTACGTTTCCGGCCTTACTGATAATATTCAATCAAGCAAAAAGTGCCAAAGAAGCTCAAGAAATGCTTCTTATATGGGCCGTACAAGGTGACAAGGAGAGTTGGAGAGGTAGCTTAAGTTAGCTTGAGGGGTACTGACCTAGGTTCAGAGTTTATCACACAGCCGATAAACCCTCCAACTACTGGCCCTTTCGACAATCACCTTATTGTAGAGATCAAAGTATTACCCGAAGTAATATGGGTGGGTGCTAGAACTAGGTTTGTGCACCCTGAGGAAGAAAATAATGTGGTGGCCCTAAACATGTTTAATGAAAAACATGCTGTAGATCGAAAACACATGTGCAAAAATATAGAAAAATACTTATAATATAAATATAGGTAATGAAATTAACATATATATCACAGATCAAATTCATCACAGATGTATAATAACGTAATCATATCTTCACAATGCGCAATAAATCAATTATATTTATCCATGCATTGAACCATCAAAATACATTCATGCATAAAGAACAAATCTACTCGCGCAGATAGAATTAAGAATAAAAAAAGTAAGCGATCCCAAAGCATAAATAGTAAACACATAACACAATGCTTCACCAAAACTAGTCTTTGTATTAGATTCGAACAATTAAGTACAAACTGACTTTTCCCTTTAAATTACCCTTCTGCGCACACAGCCAGTGGAGTCACACATAGCCAAGACTAGGTTTCCACGCACACAGCTATCAGGAGCCTTTATACACAAAAACCCATACTTACAAAAGTGTATAAAAGACGCATAAACACTTAGATCCAACACATTGCATGTCTTCATAGACTAGAATATTTCTATATTTATATCTATCTTAGTACGCATATATTATGGTCTCAAACCATGGTTTGAGGCCCATAATTTACCTTTACAACCCAAGTACATAAAAGAGGGATTTTGACCCACCCTAAATCCCCTTAACCTTTTCATGTAGCGTGCATATGCAAAAATATGCAAAAATATACTAAAAAATGTACCCGAGGAGACCACACTCCAATATGCCCCCAACAGAAACCTATGACTCATCCCGAGTCACTGTGGGGTTTGCTCCTTCATCTTGGCTTGGAGCACAATGATAAATGTTTTTAGTGGCAACACAACCTTAAGGCTCTGTGCAATATCTCCCTGTGCTTCAATGATCAATTTCTCTGTAGTGGGCCCTTCAGTGGCCAATTCAATTCCTCTCTACCTTTGGTGAATTCCATTCAGTGTTCTATCCAAATTTTGCGAGATCTGTAGATCCTCCTCGAGCCATGACTGCATTCTTGCCTCAAGAAAATATTCTCCCCGATGCAATTCCTCAATATAATTTTGAATTATCTGGCCCTCCTGTAGGCGGGCGAGGTGTTGTGCAATGATGATGGTAGGCACTACCATTCAAATATCTACAAGATGCTACTCTTTGACATGCAACTCATTCTGCAACTGTTGCACCATAGGGTCATTTTGAACTGAAGTCGAGACACCAATTACTTCATCCAAAATCTAACCACACTGTGTGACTGTAGCAACGATGTTATCAGTAGCATGCTTTACCTTGGCAACCCTCTTTTCCCTGACTTATCATGCGGTATCTGGCTGCAATTTTAGTTTTCAGTCAACAATCTGATACTTGAATTAAGCCTTGGCGGTTTGAACTTCTGCGTGTAAGGCCTTCAATGGAAAAAAAATCCCTTCTAATTTCTCTATTAGGGAAGCTGTGGCTGGGACTATTGGCACACCGCTCCACACATGGTTAATTTTTTCTTCAAGTGCAGTGCACTGAGCCTCGACCGCTTGTCATGCCTCCTCTGTATTCTTTTTCTTCTGGTGTTCTTTAACCTATTTTTGGGATTCTACTATAGTGGTTTGGGCTTGGGCTTCACAGAACTAGATATCATACACAATCATACTATGGATCAAATGCAATTTTCCTGTAGGAAAACTAGGCAAGTTAATATTGATATCACCACAACCTTGTAGTTTTGAGTGTTGACTGGATGATTCAAAATGGATCGTCGACTCAGGAATTTGAATCAGACGACTATCCTAGTGGCAGGTAGAACAATATTGAGTGGCTACACGCTAGTTGCATGCACATGCACTTGCAACTCGCTCGCTTTTGCAACGCTCACCTGAATCAGGCTTGCTTGAACTTTCAGCACTTGGATGCCAACCTGCACCCCATCAAGTGCATTCCTGTACTATATTTCCATGTTTTTCCACCTGTCCTCTATGGAAGTCGTGACCCTATTTTCTATTTCGTTGAGGTCATCTTTGATCAATGTTAGGATCTCATCTCCACTGTATTTGGAACCTTTAATTTTCTTTCTAGAACCTCTCGTGGCTCGAGAACTGTGCCTTGTGACCTTGGAAATTTGAGCTTCCACCTGCTCCTCTATTTCACTTGGTGCGGTACAATTCTTCTCATGTGTATTGTATATTTCCAAATTAATCATTTGGCCAGTTGTAGTCGGCGTGGATTATTTTTTTTTGGTCTTCTCGATAAATGTTAGGTCCCTCTATTACTAGTATAGTCCCTTATTGTTGTTAGTGTAAACCCCTTATTGTTATTATTGTACCCTTGTAACCCCCATATTTTTATTATTGTTCCCTTAAATTATTATTTTTAGGTTGACTAGGATTACATTGTGGCCCCATGGACTCCTATATATAGAAAGGAGGTTTTGCAATTTGAATCATCCAAGAATTGTTCATTAATGTAATGTATTAGAGGTTTCCCCCTCAAAGTGGCTTATTTCTAAGGCATTGATATCTCTTTTCTTCTCTCTTTGGAGCTGCTTTCACAACATTTGGTATCAGAGCTTGAGATTATAGGGTTTCGCTGCTCTGAACAGGTCATCGTGGAATTTTCACTATAACTTTTTTTCTATGAAGGTTCAGAATCTGAAATTTTACGAGTGTGAAGACAAAATCCTGAGGAACATTTTAACAAAATTTCAAAGCTTTATTCACAATATTTTCAGATATATGATCTGTGCAAGTTAGGTCATGTTGCAGGCTCCTGAATTTAATATAAACAGGTCATCATGGTATTTTCGCAATAAAGTTTTTTCTGCGAAGGTTATAAAGCTGAAATTTTTAGAGTGCAAAGTCGAAATCCTGAGGAACATCATCATAATATTTGAGGTATTGGTTCGAAATATTTTCGGAGATATGATCTATGGAAGTTAGGGCTTTTTGAGGTTTTTAAATTTCATCTCAAATAGGTGATCGTGGGAAAAGCTTCATAGCTCTCTCTCTAAGCATCGGATTGGAATTCTGTAAAAAGTGGCTGCAAGTACAGAAACATTAGTTTTTGTTCGATCAATTTCAGAGCCAAAGGAGGAAATAGTGACATGTGGAAAGTCGTACAAGTTTGCTCTACTGAACCAGTCCAAAATTGGGTCATTGTGGGAGATTAGACATAAATTTTCCTTGAAGAATCCAAATTAGATCAGACCTATGGAATTTTAGAGAAGCTTCAGAGGGCTACTACAGGGATAAATTTCAAATATTGAGGATCTACAATTATAGAGATAATTCAATTTCAATATCAATCTCCTCAAAAGCAAGTAAAAGGTGTGTATTTGTTTTTCCGAATTGCATAAGTCTTGTTTGAAGAATCAAGTTCAATTGATTCCAAGGGCATATTGTAGAATAGATATCAGTATTGGATTCTAAAATGGCCCCTAAAAAGAATTCAACACCCATTAAGCCTTTAGAAAGCTCTACTATGACTCATGAAGACGAAGAATGGCAACATGACATATCAAAATTACAAGATCAAGTGCAACAAATTTCGCTCTCGCAAAGAGCAACAAAAAATGACATGGAAGTTTTGAAGAAAGGCGTGGAAACTAAGATGGATGGTTTGAAGAAAGGCATGGAATATAAGATGGATGGTTTGAATAATGGCATGGAATCTAAGATAGATGGCATGGAATCTAAGATGGATGACATGGAAGCTAAGATCGATGAGAAAATGGAAAACATGAAGAATGATCTAAAAGCAGACATGGAAGGTTTGACAAAGTTGATACAAGAAATGTTTCCTAATGGTGAAAAGATAGTAGAGGAAACTTATGATGAGAACAAAATAAATGTTAATCGTGATTTCATAAACTCTAATGTTGGCGGGAAGAACCACCATATTCCAAAAATGGATATGAGGAAGTTTGATGGAAAGGATCCTGTAACATGGATACTACAGATGGAGCAATATTTTGATCTCCATAACGTGCAAAACACACAAAAGGTAAGCATTGCAACTTTACATTTAGAAAAAAATACATTTGTATGGTATCGATGGCTTTGCTCCCGTAAAAAAATTGTCACTTGGTCAATTTTTACGGAGGAAATGATAGCACATTATGAGGATACAAAGAGCAACACCTTCTTTAGCCAATTGATAAATCTCAAACAAAAGGGTTTAGTGGGGGAGCACATTGAGGACTTCAAAAATTGAATATAAGGGTAACTGATATTCCAGAGGAACACAGGATTGATCTCTTCATAGGCACTTTAAAGGATAACATCCAACATGAAATTCGCGTTTTGGAACCTGATTCATTGGAGAAGGCATTCAGGTTGGCAAGAAAAGTTGAATGTAAAATTATAGCGACAAGGAAGCCTACCACTCAATTCTATAAAGAAGGAAGTGTTGCTACGCCTAGATTTCCACAACCTACAAGGTTGACACCACAATAATTGGAAGAAAAAAAGAGCAAAAGGGCTTTGCTACAGTTGTGATAGCAAATACACTAAAGGTCATAAGTGTGCTGAGAAGAAATTATTTTACATAGATTGTGAAGAAGAAGAAGAAAATGAACAAGAAGAGGATATACAAGAGGAACCAACCCTAGAAGAGGAAGAAATGAGTCTGACCATATCGTGTAATGCATTGGTAGGAATTACCACTCCTAAAACTCTCAAGATAGAAGGACATATCATGAAGAAAAAGGTAATAGTGTTGATTGATTCAGGTAGTACCCATAATTTTATTCATTGTAAGGTAGCCAAGGAATTGAATTGTTTCCTATACCCAGCACCAGAATGTCAAGTGATGGTTGCAAATGGAGGAACTAGAAATTGCTCTGGAAAATGCCATAATATCAAGCTAACCATGGGGGAATATGTATTGACTAGTCCAATGCTTTCCATTCCTATGGGAGGTGCTGATGTTGTACTAGGAGTACAATGGTTACAATCTTTGGGGGCGGTAGCTTTTAATTTTCAAGAACTTTTCTTGAAATTCTTTTCAGAAGGAAAGGAAGTCGAACTACGGGGTATTGAAGGGAAGCCAGGAAGGATAATAAGCTCTAATGGCATGACAAAGCTTCTAAAGAAAGAACAACGAGACATAATTGCACAATTATGCTCACTAGAAGTTCCAACATCAAAATCATCTATTTCTGCAGATCTCCAACAAGTCTTGGACAATCATTCCAAGGTGTTTGAAACTCCCAAAGGACTCCCACCTATTCGTGATCATGATCATGCTATTCATTTGATTCCAGGAAGTGTTCCTCCAAACATCAGGCCTAATAGATATCCTTACGTCCAAAAGAGCGAAATTGAACGTATGATTGCAGAAATGTTAGAGGCGGGTATAATTCAACCTAGTCAAAGTTCTTTCTCTGCTCCTGTAGTATTGGTACACAAGAAGAATGGATCATGGCGAATGTGTCCGGATTATAGGGAGCTCAATAAGCTCACCATTAAAGATAAATTTCCCATTTCTGTGATTTATGAATTATTGGATGAATTACATGGAGCAATTTATTTTACCAAGTTGGATCTTCGTTCAGGATATCATCAAATTAGAATGAAGACTGAAGATATTCCAAAAACAACATTTCGAACTCATGAGGGTCATTATGAATTTTGGTCATGCCTTTTGGCCTTACCAATGCACCTTCTACATTTCAAGGGTTGATGAATTCCATTTTCAAACCCTTCCTTAGAAAAATTTTGCTAGTATTTTTTGATGATATACTAATCTACAGCAGGTCTTGGAAGGATCATGTTGAACATGTTGACAGGGTGCTCAAACTATTGCGGGAGAAACAATTATATGCAAAAAAATCCAAATGTTTCTTTGGAGTACAAGAGGTGGAATATCTGGGTCATATTGTATCTCACGAGGGTGTTAAAGTAGACCCTAACAAAATTAAAGCCATTAAGAAATGGAAAGTCCCCACAACCATAAAGAAGTTGCGAGGATTTCTCGGGTTAACGGGGTATTATCACAAGTTTGTTAAGAATTATGGGAGAATAGCAGCACCTCTAACAACATTATTGAAGAAAGATGCATTTTCATGGACTCCTGAAGCAACTAAGGCCTTTGAACATCTTAAAGAGGCAATGTGCCTAGCACCGGTCTTAGCTATGCCAGACTTCACAAAAACCTTTATTGTAGAATGTGATGCCTCAGGAAATGGAATTGGTGCAGTTTTAATGCAGGAAGGAAGACCCATTGCTTTTGAAAGTCGTCCAATCAAAGGAAAGTATTTACAGAAACCTATTTATGAGAAGGAAATGTTAGCAATATTTCATGCACTAAAGAAATGGAGAACTTACCTAATGGGAAGACACTTCAAGGTAAAAACTGATCATGATAGTCTTAAACACTTTTTGGAACAAAGACTATCTTTAGAAAAGCAGCAAAAATGGGTCACAAAGATGTTGGGTTATGACTTTGAAATAATCTACAAAAAAGGAAAGCTTAATGTTGTTGCAGATGCACTCTCAAGAAAGAATGAAGAGGTGGAAGTATTGCTTTGTGCCATTTCTATTATCCAACCAGATTGGATAACCGAAGCAAGAGATGAATGGAAGAAGGACAAAGATGTATGGACACTCATTCAAAAGTTGCAGCAAGATCCTAGTAAATTTGATACATTTAGTTGGAAAAATGATTCCTTATGGTACAAAGATCGCTTATATCTTTGTAAGAATTCCCAACTAAAACAAAATATTCTTCTGGAATTGCACACTTCTCCTTTAGGAGGACACTCAGGATTTTTAAAAACTTACCACAGGGTAAAGAAAGAATTTTTTTGGGATGGCCTTAAATCTGATATTCAAAAGTTTGTGGCGGAATGTTTGGTTTGCCAGCAGAATAAAGTGGAAACAATTAAGACCCCAGGACTTCTACAACCTTTATTCATTCCAAGTCAACGTTGGGAGGAGATTTCAATGGATTTTATCACAGGTTTACCTAAGTCCGAAGGAAAGAGTGTCATCATGGTGGTAGTTGATAGACTTACCAAGTATGCACACTTTTTTGCATTATCTCATCCATTTAAAGCAAGTACAGTTGCTACTAAATTTATGGACACAATTCAAAAGCTACATGGAAACCCAAGGGTTATTGTGAGCGACAGAGATCCCATTTTTACTGGAAATTTTTGGATGGAGTTATTTTCTTGTTTGGGTACTCAATTAGCTCATAGCTCATCTTATCAACCTCAATCTGATGGTCAAACTGAGATAGTAAATAAATTTTTGGAAGGATATCTTCGTTGTTTTGTATTTGATAAAAAAACACAATGGGTTAAGTGGTTACCTCTAGCTGAATGGTGGTATAACACTTCCTTCCATAATGCAACAAAAATGACCCCATTTATTGCACTTTATGGATATCATCCACCATCCATCACATCATTTTTAAGAGAAAATTAGAAGGTTCAAGAAGTGGAAGATCAGATCAAGCATCAAAAAGAAGTTCTCCAAATCTTAAAGGAGAACCCGAATTTGGCACAAAATCAAATGAAACAATAGGCAAATCAACATAGCAGTGAGAAAAGTTTTGATGTAGGAGGCTCGGTATTTTTACGGCTACAACCATATAAAAACATTTCCCTCAAGCAAGCTAAGAATGATAATAGAATATCACCAAATTAGTATGGTCGTTACAAGGTGTTGCAAAATATTGGTACTATGGCATACAAATTGGAGCTTCGTGCTTCTTCACGAGTGCATCCAATTTTCCATGTTTCATGCTTAAAGAAGGTTATAGGTGAAAATATTCCAGTTTAAACAATATTGCGAGAACTTGAAGAGGAAGGAAATATCATATTGGAACCTCAAGCGGTCACGGAAAAAAGAACTCGATAACTACGGAATAGATCAATTTCAGAGTATCTCATCAAGTGGAAGAACTTACCCACTGAAGGTTCTACATGGGAGGATGAGAATTTTATACGGAATCACCCAGAGCTACTCAAGCATTGAGGACAACACTTTTTTGAAGGAGAGGGGCATGTTAGGTCCCTATATTACTAGTATAGTCCCTTATTGTTGTTAGTGTAAACCCATTATTATTATTATTGTACCCTTGTGACCCCCATATTGTTATTATTGTGCCCTTCAATTATTATTTTTAGGTCAGCTAGGATTACATTGTGGCCCCATGGACTCCTATATATAGAAAGGAGGTTTTGTAATTTGAATCATCCAAGAATTGTTCATTCATGTAATGTATTGGCACTTCCCCCCTCGAAGTGGCTTATTTATAAGGCATTGATATCTCTTTTCTTCTCTTTTTGGAGCTGGTTTCACAACAACAGTCCTGTACTATATTTACATGTATGTCCACCTGTCCTATATGGTAGGCACGATCCTATTTTCTATTTTTTTGAGTTCATCTTCGATCAATGTCAGGATCTCATCTTGACTATATTTGGAACCTTTAATTTTGTTTCTTGAACATCCTGTGGCCCGAGAACCATGCCTTGTGCCCTCAGAAGTCTCTCTTCCACCTACTCCTCTATTTGATTTGGTGCAACATAGTTCTTCTCATGTGTATTCTCTGTTTCCAAATTAATCATTTGGCCTGTTGTAGTCGGCATGGATTATTTTTCTATGGTATTTTATGTAGTCTACGTACTAGTGCGAGGCTTGGTAGGCATCTTTGGAATAAACTTTGATGCACCTGGCTCCAACCATGCTGGTGGCCACTCTAGAGTGACATGCAAAAAATCATCCTTAGTGAAAAGATAGAGAAATTCATACCACACACCTTCAACAACGCCCTTCACTCATATGTGCATGTTGTTGAAAGTTGCCTTAAAATCTATGATCATCTTGTACTGCTCGTACAAAGTCAGAGACAACCTTGGCTTGGATTGCACTACCTAAAAGAGAGAGGAATTGAAAAATACCAAAAATATCTTATTCTCCATATGTGTACAAGGACAAAATAATTCCATAGCGTGGCATACCATGGGGCTTCGCATATTTTTGGCTCTATATCAAAAAACTATGTTTCTCCTGGGGTCTTCCAAAAAATTAGGGATATCAACAGCAGGATCCAAGCATAATACAAGTTATTTCCCTCCTCTTGTTGTTCGTGCATGTTTTCCAAAAGCTATTTACATAAATACAAAGACAAATTTCAAATTAATCCTTTTTCACACCGTCCCACAAGTGTAATTACTTGCACACGAACTCCTTAGGTCTAGATTTGTGCATCATCTTGCAGGCCAAGATGAGCGTTCAAAAATAAATGACCGGATCATTGCTCTCCCTTACTGCGAATCCTCTGCTATGGTGTTACACTTGGTACTTCATTTTGACCTTATCGGCCACCCTTTTTTCTTGTGTTTTTCCTCCAAAATTATTTATGGGATCTGTGCCTTGATCATGCAGGCTAGTGATCCGATGGATCAACAAAGAATCAATCAGTATGTGCTCTCCCAGCTAGAATGCTTCATCATGCAAGAGCGCAAGAAATTATCAGACACATATATCATTTATCGGGTTGCGCCCGAAATGGGGAATGTTGAATAAGTTTAGAAGCGCTTCTTTGTGTAGACCCAACACCGATCAGAATGGCTCAAGGTGCATAAGGCCCTCCGCATAGGACACATGATCTAGATAGGGCTTAAGTGCAAGCTCAAGAAACTAATTAAAATCAAATATGTCCCAATATTCCATATTCAACTGTGACACTTTGGAAAACATATCACCTTCAACTGGGACATTTTCAGGAAGTAAGGGCATATTAATTCTCAACCGCACTTTCTTCAGATATTTTGGAATTTCGACATACGCCTTGGGTGATGCATCATAGTTCGGCAAAATTGAGAATGGGGCACCTTGAAAAAATCCTCTTGCTCCTCCATAATACTATTAGGGAGCTCTGTCATGGGTCTCTTTTAGCGCTTTGCCATAGTGGAGAGCGACTTTGGACTCTTCTCCCTAGGAGATTTAGGGGTCCCTGATGTCTGACACTTCTTAGGCTTCATGAGAACATGTATATTAGCGACTGGTGTGACAGGTCCCACTAGTGTAGCAGGATCCTCTCCAGGGCACGTAGCTGTCATAGTTGGTGGAATCATGTAACCCAAACCACTAAATATCAAATCCTCCTCAAATCCTAGATCAAAACTAGGTATAGACGTTGAATAAGCTGCATCAACCAAAGAGCTCAAGGAAGACAATTCACACAAAAATAAAAGGGAACTATTGCAATCCCGTAGCTCATATCTATAGTTTTGGCACATCCTCAATGGTCCCTTATGCATTATTGTGTCTCCAAATATGACAAAATTGTCGTGAATCTAGAAAAATCCCCTCACTAAATGCAACCTATATGCTCCCTTAAATGGTAATAAAACTGTATTTTCCAGATTTACTGTTCCAACGGCTATATTTTGGCACCTCTGTGACGCACTCAAACTCCTCACACAACTACCGTGTGAGCATCGCACCTTCCTGTGCATCCACCATCTTGTCTGCGCAGATCCAATACTCTGGCCATATAGTCATTTGGTGTGCATAGGTTAATCCCTGTATGGCTTCAATCGAATTCCATTGAAATATGCAGGAAGATAATCTTTGATGAGTGTGACCAAGCCCACTACACCTCCATCACTCATATCTTTAGAAATATATGGCCCTAGCCAATGCACCTTCAACTTCCCTGGGTGGCGCGAAAACTTGTTCTCATAAAACATGACCTAATCATCTTCCTTAATCACCTTTTTCCCAATGTCGCTGTCATGCCATACCATTTCGCGCACATTCTAAACCTGTTGATGGTGATTTTCAATAAAGAGATTTTCATTAAGTGAGACTAGCTGCAAAAATCATTCCTCCATAACATATTCTTCTGCGATATTTGTGAATGCTATGATGCTTAGGCCAAGAACAATGAAATCCATCAAAAACACAAATTATTTCCCATATACCATCTTGAGCGGTGTCCTTCCAGTAAATTTTTTACACGTAGTCTTATATGCCCATAGGACTGCAAGTACGCACTCATCCCAATCATTCTGGTTAGCATTGCACACCTTGGTAAGCCCAGTCTCCAATATCTTGTTGAATTCTTCCACCACACCATTTTCTTGTGGATGATATGGAGTGCGCTTCTGATGGTGAATCCTAAATTCTTGTGTCAAAGCTTCAATGGTTTCATTCAAAAATTGCATACCTTCATCACATATTAGAATATTAGGACACCCAAAGTAGCGGTATCTGCAGTACAATCCTTTAGAAGCTCAGCTTTAGCCCATCTGATTACATAGTCCGTCGTAGTGATTATGTAATGCGCACCACTTTTCTTTCCTAAAGGGTTAATAGGTCCGACACAGTCTATGGGCCATTTTTCAAATGCTTTCAATGCCATCTTTGGACAGAGGGGCATCTCATCTCTATGCAACAGATTTGCGATCCTCTGGCATACATCACATTCTTGGAGATTCGCATAAGCATCATTGTTTAATGTGGGCCACCATAACCCAGCTCACAAAATATTTTGTGCGGTTTCCTTCCCTACATAGTGACCACTGACGACCCCTTCATGAGCTTCATCTAATATTTCATGCCTTTCATATTCAAAAACATATCTTCATAGGACTTCATCTGCACCCATCTTGTCTAACTGGCCATCAATAATAATGAAGTCTGTTGAATGCACCATGAGCTCTTTCTTCTGTTATACTTTGCATTCTTCAAGCACACGTCGAAAAGTCAGGAATTGAATAATATTAGGAAAATTCTCATCAACTATCTTGACTGCAAAAAAATACTCATATGGTAATCCATCCTCCAAGTTTTTAAGTTCTTCACTCATCTCAATGCATGATATATGGTGGGGTCCAACATTCAATCTTCCTTGTTCCACAATGATCTGAAAGTCATAGTCCTGTAATAGCAACCACCATCTATAGATCCTCTGCCTTACACACTCTTATTGACCAGGAATTTCAAAGCAGAGTGATTTGTAAGCATCTTGAAATGTCCTCCTAATAGGCAGTGGGGTAATTTCTGCAGTGCATACACCATCGCTAATCCTTCTCTTTCTGAGGTTGAATAATTTTGTTTTGTTCTTGAGAGTTTTCAACTGACATAGGAAATAGGGTGATCAATATCTCTAGCTCCTCGCTACTAGAAAATAGCTCCGAGCGTGATACTGGAGGCATCAAAATGCACATGAAACACCTTAGACCAATTTGGAAAGACCACTATGGGTGCAGTGATCATATTTTTCGTTAACAAGTCAAAACTCTTCTAACATTCCTCATCACAGTAGAATGTCACATCCTTCTTGAGAAAATTTTCCATGGGCACAATTACCAGGGCATAACCTTGAATGAACTTCTGATAATAGCCATTGTTCCCCAATGTTGAGCGCAATTGTTTGACATTCTCAGGTATCTCCACATTAACTATTAATGAAATTGTCGCAGAATCCACCATCAACATTTTGCTGGCAGACAATGTGTCCGATTAGTATCCCGAATGGTACAAAAAATATGCATTTATTCAAGTTCAGTGACATCTGATATTTTCTACAGGCATCTAGCATTAAGCGCAGATTGGAGACATGATTTTTCAAGAGCCAAAAAAATAGTCCAATCATAAAAGTATACTTCCGGTAACTTATTTATAAACACCTTGAAGGTAGCTACTACTATGCACAAGAATATGGCATGTGGATTCTTCAAGCCAAAGAGCATGAAGGTATATCAGAAAGATCCCCATTTTGTTGCAAAGGTAGTCTTACTACAATCTTCTGGTGCAATCCTGATATGATTGTACCCTGAAAAACCATTGTTGAATGAGTAAGCTTCTTGTCCTCCGACATTGTCCAGGATCTCATTAGAGAATGGAGTTGAGAATGGATGATGCACGCATGCATATTTCAATTTGTACATGTCTACACAAATCTTGATTTCTCCTTTTATCTTCTTGTCTTGTACTACCATGGGGCTCACCCGATGAGACTCTTCTATTGGATCTATGATGCCTGTAGAAATCATATTATCCAACTCTTCTTTTACCTTCTTATTATTTTTGGATTCAATCTCTATCAGCTCCGCTTCACTGGGTGGGCATCATGTTTGAAAGTGATCTTCATAACTCCAAGTTCCCCAATTCTTCCTTTCAACTCTAAGAACTTTGTAGGGAATAAATCATGATACTCTGTCAGTAGCTCAACAAATTTTACTACTACATCATCATCCCAATAATCTCTAAATCCTTGTCATCTTTTTCTACTCTTTAGACCCAATATTCAACTATCGAATCTTTAGGGGTTTTGTGACATATAGCGAAGTGATCGAGGGCCCAACAACTGTGAGTTGTCCATTAGATTCTAGAATGGAAATATTCCTTAGATCATCTTTATTCTCTTCAATCGTAAGATTCATACAATTAAAAATATCCTTCATCTGCGCATCTCATGTTGACGAAGCGCACTCTATCATTGACTTTGTTGTGTCAAAGATAAATTCTTGAATATTATGCAATGCTTTACCAATATTGTTGAATATGATATCAAAGCTGAATGTTAGAATGAAACTCTTTGTGAGCGTAGATCATTTACTAGTAACTCAGCACAGCTCTATCTCCATATACCAATTAGTGGGTACCTTCCCCAATGTATGAATGAACATGTGGACCCATTCAAGTCTCATTTCTATGCCCCATACCTCATTCCATTTTTCCAAATCTGTGTGGATCATCCTATCCAGAGTAGACTTCCTCCATTCTAATAGTTGGATATTCAAAGAGTAATCTCATCATTCATGTGCATTAATCTCATTTTCCCATGTCTTCTTTATGCATCTCCCACCATCGTGCTGGAGTAGCACGAAATCGAAGATCTAAGGCATGGAATATCTGTCCTTCTGGTAGAGTTTTTTCAAGCTCTCCTAAAAACATATTTACCTCAGTTAAACCATCATAATGTGGTAATTCAAATACCTTAGATGTTATGCATGGAATAGATCTATTTACTTTATTGTAGCGTAGTAAATATACTTCATGCAACTAGTTCTGCCAGTTCTATAATTCTTCATCAGAATCTAAGAAGAAAGAGCTACACTTTTCCCAATTAAGACTTCCATCATTCGTTGGGTTGATCCATCTTCCTCACACAGAGTCAGCTTATAGATCTCGTCAATATAATCATCACCATGCAAAGGTTCTGTGTATCTTTGTCCTTATGTAGGGTCTAGCGGAATTATGACTCTAGTTCTATTACTTTCAAACTCCATCATCCACTTCTTCAAGTTTATGACACCATCCATATCAACATCCCAGTCTAATCCTAACAATGCAAGATACGGATCAGTATCATTCATGATTAATATAACTTCAAAATATACAAGCACCTTAACACATTCAATACTTATTACGACATGCGACAGCCTTCCTAATGGAATGATTTTCTGTTGGTTTTCCATGCGCACTTGAATGGTAGATCATTCCAGCTTGGGTTCTCCCATGTGCTGTCGGGTTTTTTTAGGTAGGAAACTTGCATCAGACCCCATATATAGAATAACCTAATCCATATTATACCTACCAATCTGCGTGGGCATACACATCTCCCTCCCCGTCCTCTTCTAATTCTTATATATATATATATTTTTTGACAACATTTTCTTCTATATTTTTTTGGAGTATCCCTTCCATGCTTCAACAAAAGCCTCCTTTGTAGGTTGAAAATCAAACCCATCCTTATTTTAACATGCCTTACAAATCGAAAGGTCAGTATTTGGATTTTCTCCCTTATCCTCATTAGTGGCTTCACCACTCCTAGTGACCACATTCACACTAGGATCTTCGTCATGGTTTTATGCTCTAACCATTTGAAGATTCTGCGTTAGAGTCGACATATTTTTCTCATGCATTTTAGAAATTAAAATAGGGTAATATTCTATCACATGGTCAAACTATCTACAATACCTGCTTGATTGTCATGCCAGATTTGGAGATTCACATGCATAGTTACAATCATCTCCGAATTTGTAGCAAGTAATCTGCTCCCTTCCTCGACCAACTGATCCACCTCCTCTTCCTTTTCCTCTATTCTAAAATCCATCGTGCCTAGATGGGGATGTTGGTGAGGTAGGTTCAGTTTTCATCCTATATATTTCATATTTCTCCAGCATCATATCATAAGTTAGATAGCGTTTCTCATCATGTCCCAGTGACGAAAAAAATCTACAAAATAGTTGCTTCATCTCAAGTTGATATTTTCCAACCCTTGGAAAGAAATATGTTTCAAGAAAACTCACAACTTAACATATTGTGCACCATATCAGCTTAGCATCACTCTTTAGTGGGCTATTTCCTCCAGAATTTAGATAATTATTGAAGATGAGACATTAATCCTTACGGTGTGATAAGGTGATCATGTCCAAGTTGAAAAAAATCTCAAAAATGGAATTGCTCAGAATGGGTTGCAACCTAAATGATCAGAAAGGCCTCATCGTTGTGATTCTGGCACCATGAACGAGACTCAAATCTGACATCGTATGTGAAAGTTATGCAGGTTTGAAGTTTTCAGTATCCTTCAAAAAAATTAGTTGACCAAAGTTGACTTTCTGACTTCGGAAAAAATAAAAAGAGAATATTCTTTGGAATATTCCAAAGAATATTCCCCTATAATATTCCCTATAGACGTACCAGAATTCGACAAGTGGCTTCTCCTTATTTTTATATTGGTTGACTATGCAAATTTTTGGCCAATTACAGGCTGCCATGTGGCAGGACCGAAGGCTACCACGTGGCAGGCTCGAAGGCTGCCACATCGCCCTTGACCGGTGGAAATTTTTGTGGTGTAAAAATTTTGTGACTCTACCAGATTTGAACACCTGACCCCGTAGCAAACAACACACACACCTATTGTTAGGCCACAAGGGTGGTTCTTAACAGTCAATGGAGCCATGACATATTTGAAGTGTGAATTGAATTCTATTAGTGGAAAATGGGGGCCAGCCCCCACATTTAATATGACCATCTGTCAGGAACTAGGGGGCTCGAAAGTGGCAGGAACGGTTAACACTAGCCATTAAAATGCACCACGTGACTGCTCCAAAGCCAGTTATTGCAAACGGTTGGCTTAAATGTTGCGGTTCTGCCAGCGGCTAAGGTGGCAGTCCATGTGACCTTCCATCCCCAAACATTCAATTTAACAACTAGTGGTTCCACCAAGCCTGGAGCAGGTTCCACATTTTATAGCCTTCCGTCAAATTTTTCGAGTTAATCTAGAGTTAGCCCACATTTAGTGGGGTTTTTCAAGTGACATTGGGAAGAAAATTTATTTAGGTCATAGCTTCCTCAATATTGAACCAATTTGGACAAAATTTTGGTCAATTTTGGGTTTCTTGAGAATTATAGAGTTTTTGGGATAGGCTGCACAGTGAACAGAGCTGTTCCTCAGCCATTTTTTCTTCAGGAAAGAGGAAAGGGCCACTAGGGTCATCAAGAAGATGGAGCTGTTTTGGGTTGTACTTCACTGTTTGAGGTGAAATAAAATCCATTTTTAGCTTATTTATGTATTATGAAGTCAATTTCATGGATTTTTTTTTCTTTTTAGTCATATATTTCACTGTATAACTATTTTGAGCAACTTAATAGAGCAAGGACATGCCCATTGGGAGCCTTGGACCCAACAGATGTAGCCTAGGAGGGGTGAACTGCCTCATCAATTTGATGTGTTATGATATGGTGAATTTCTCTTGCTATGTGTTTATGATATAAAATGTTAAAAAATAAACTTAATTAACATTTCCTGACACAAAAACTTAGAAACAATTACCAAAAACATTTTGTTTAACCTGCAAGACATGGCGAATACTTTGCACATTAATTTTAATGGAAATGGATACTTTGCATAGAATTACAAATAGTTTCATTTTTAGATCAGATGGTATCAAATCTCAGGATTTGAGCCTTAGAAGCTATAGTTTTACTCAGCATTTTTTCTTGTGCAAAGATATAGTTAACTGTTTGCAAGTTTTGATGCTTACTAGGCTTAAACTCAAGAGAGGTGAAGGACACTTGGTTAGTGCATAAAGTAATCCACAGCCAAGAAGGGCTAGAGAGCCACCTCCAAGAGCCATAGAATCAGCCTCAATCATGTCTTCAAGAGAAGGAGAAGCTCCTAAAGACATTGAGCCCAAAGAAGAAGAATGGGTATTCCGAAAGGCTTTCTTAGACATGATAGAGATGGTGAGGATACTCTACCAAGAAAGGAATGATAGGCTTGTTGGAGAAGGTTCTAGACACTAGAAATAAGAAGAGGGGTCTTCAGGAGGAAAGAAAAGTGATGACAAGTCAAAGAAAGGACATGGAGGTAATGGTGATCCACCATCCCCATCTTCATCCTCTTCCTCTACATTGTCATCCTCAACTTCGGTGAATCAATCTCACAAAACTAAAACCACAGGTAAAAGTCCATTTTTAAAGCTTGATGTTAAATTTGAGTTGCCTATGTTTAATGGTGAGTTAAATGTAGAGAAAATTGACAAAAGGATAAGACAGTTGGAAGTTTATTTGAGGATATAGAACCTTCATGAGGACTACACCAAGATTTTGTTAGCCTATTTGAGAATGGAAGGAGTAGCATTGGTATGGTGGGAAGCCAAGACCAAGGATGAAATTGAAAAACATGGTAAGATCACTTTATCATGGGCTAAATTTATTTACGCAATTAAGAAAAAAATTTATCCATTAGCTCATTTACAATTTGCTATCATGAATTGGCAAAGTTTTAGACAACTTAAAGGAAAAAGTGTTCAAGATTACACTCAAGAGGTTAGACGAAGGGATTTATTACCTGGAATTTATTTGCATAGCCAAGAGACTTTGCTGAAACATATAGGTCGTTTACACAACTATCTTATACATACTATCCTTCTATTTAATCCTACTAGTCTAGATGAGGTTTGTGTCCAAGCCACGCATTTAGAGGCTATAGGTAAACAATATTTTGATAGAAATGGGGGTAGTGAGTTTAAAGGCAAAGGTAGAAAAATAAATGCAAACTCTAGGAAAGAAAAAGGGAAGTTATTTTGTAAAAACTATTCCAAACCAAGCCACGATGAAGACCATTGCTGGAAACTTCATCCGGAGCTGAAGCTAGAAAATTTTAAAACCAAAGATAAGGCCAAAGAAAAGGGAAAAATGGTTGCAACTACTGAACAAGACTTAGCATCTGAATCAGGTGATGAAATTAAAATCATAGCCATGGTACTAAGGAAAATAAAGGGAAAAGAGGTTGTAAAAGAAACAATTCCCATTTCTAGCACTTTAAACTATCACATAGAAGCTCCAAATGAAGAGAGGAGGATAGAGCTATTTCATGTGAGGATAATCTCAAAACACACAAAGATAGACACACTATTTGATAGTGGGTCTCAATAAAATCTCATCTCAGAAGACTTAGTCAAGAAGCTAAAACTTGAGACCATTCCACATCGAAAGCCATATCCACTTGGTTGGATTTGTAGGGATGCTAATTTACAAGTCTCAAGAAAGTGCATGTTGCACTTCGCCATAACAGCTCATTATGTTGATTTGGTTGAACTAGATGTGGTACCACTTGAAATTACAAGTGTGGTGTTGGGTATTCTATAGTTATATGACATAAAAGCGACCTTCCATCGCTACGAGAAAAAATATCATCTGTTCACGGATGGCAAGGAGATTATTGTGAGATCACATCGGAAGAAGCTAGAATCGTCTTTAGTGAATGCAGGGCAATTGAAAAGGCTTGTCAATGCAAGTCAAAATATGACTTTATTGATGATTAAGAAAAAGTATTTTGTACATAATCCTTTTCATGTTATTGCTAATATAAATGATGATATGTTTCATTCTGAAAGCAGGTCATCTTTGGAAGAAGATGACAAGATGTTGCCAAAAGTGTCTTTGGTGTTGATTGGTGCAGAGAAAAAAGTTTCGGTGCAGAGTGGTGAAAGAATCCATGAGAAGGAAAATCATGCAAGCAAAGAGGGCACAAAGTTCAACAAGGGTCATTGCTATTTTAAGAATGGCAGGTTGGTATGGCAAGAAATCTTAGTCGCGAATCGACATAAGTACATGGCTCATTCGGCAAAAATTCGCCATGAGGATAGTTGGCAAGGTGAATCTCAATTTTAGTTTCCTTTGAAGGTATACCGTTATAGAAATAGTATGATTTTTGCAAATTGTAGTTGTTGTTCTGCAAATTTCAAAAATTTGCATCATGACTCAGTCAAGGTTAGCAACAGTCGATCAACATATTCAAGGAAGAATTTGTCTTTTCATGAGAAGCTCAATTTGATGAAGCCAAGAATATTTTAGTGGTTCAAGGTTGGAAGAGTGGAGAACCAGTCTCCTCATCTTCAGGTTTTGTAATTCAGAGAGCTTTTGGGGTCCAAAAGCTTCCCATTTGGGAGGTGTGATTAGGTGATCAAGTCCAAGTTGAAAAAATGCTCAAAAATGGAACAAATTAGAATGGGTTGCAACTTGAACGACTGGAAATGCCTCGTCACTGTGATTCTGGCACCGTGAACAGGGCTCAAATCCGACGTCGTATGTGAAAGTTACACATGTTTGAAGTTTTCAGTATCCTTCAAAATAATTAGTTGACCAAAGTTGACTTTCTGAATTTGGAAAAATTAAAAAGAGAATATTCTTTGGAATATTCCAAAGAATATTCCCCTAGAATATTCCCTGTGGATGTACCAAAATTCGACAAGTGGCTTCTCCTTATTTTTTGATTGGTTGACTGTGTAAATTTTTGGATAATTACGGGCTGCCACGTGGCCCCTGGCTGGTGGAAATTTTGGCAGTGTAAAAATTTTGTGACTCTACTAGATTTGAACACCTGACCTTGCAGCAAACAACACACGTGCCTACCGTTAGGCCACAACGGTGGTTCTTAACAGTCAATGGAGCCATGGCATATTTGAAGTTTTAATTGAATTCCATCAGCTGAAAATGGGGGCCAGCCCCTAAGGGCCACCCCCCACATTTAGTATGACCACCCATCAGGAACGAGGGGGATCAAAAGCAGCGGGAATGGTTAATGCTAACACTTGAACTACACCATGTCACCACTCCAAAGATAGTTAATGAAAACGGTTGGCTTAAATGTTGCGGTTCCGCCGACGCCTTGGGTGTCGGTCCATGTGACTTGCCACCCCAAAAAATTTAATTTAACAAATAGTGGTTCTGCCAATCTTGGAGAGGGTTTCTCCTTTTATGGCCTTTTGCCAAAATTTTCGATCTAATCTGGAGTTAGCCCACATTTAGTGGGGTTTTTCAAGTGACATTGGGCATAAATTTTGTTTAGGTCATAACTTCCTCAATATTGAACCAATTTGGATGAAATGTTGGTCAATTTTGGGTTTCTTGAGCATTTTGGAGTGTTTGTGATAGGTTGCAGAGTGAAAATATGTGTTCTTCAGCCATTTTTACTTTAGGAAAGAAGAAAGGGCCATTAGGGCCATCAGGAAGATGGAGCTGTTTTGGGTTGTACTTCACTGTTTGAGGTGAAAAGAAAGCCATTTTTAGCTTATTTCTATCTTCTGAAGTCAATTTCATAGCTATTTTTTCCTTTTTAGGCATATATTTCACTGTATAACCATTTTGAGAAACTTAATAGGGCAAGGACATGCCCATCGGTAGCCTTGGACCCGGTAGATGTAGCCCAGGAGGGGTGAACTACCTCATCAATTTGTTGTGTTATGCTATGGTGAATTTCTCTTGCTGTGTATTTATGATAGAAAATGTTAAATAGTAAACTTAATTAATATTTCCTCACACAAAAACTCAAAAAAAATTACCAAAAACATTTTGTTTAACCTACAAGACATGGAGAATACTTTGCACATTAATTTTAATGGAAATGCATACTTTGCATAGAATTACAAATATTTTCATTTTCAGATCACGGTGCCCAAAAACTTTCGTTTTATGCACTATACCTTTGCGCATACCTCATTGTCTTTATCTTTGTGCAGATTCTGAATCTCCAAATTCATTGCTTCTAACTGACTCTTAAGATATTGAATTCCAAGCACACCATGCCTTGGTGTACCTCTTAATTTCATCGCAATATCTAGAGTCTCAACCTACTTGGAAATCTTCTGCTGACCCAAGGGTTGGCGCATATTTGGGAGAAACATAGCCATAAACCACTCCTTTTGTTTGGTATCATCGATAGTGAATCCACCATCTCTAATTGTACACTTTAGCCTCTACTCTGCCTCCCACATAGATTCATTTACCTCATGGTGAACCTCTTTCATTTACATAAGCAGCTGCTGATATGACTTAGGCTTCTTGAATTTTTATTTTAGGGAATCTTTCACTTCATCCAGAGTTGCATTAAGGTTTTCTTGGACAAATATGATATAAAAGTCCAATGCACTATCTTGGAAAGCAGTGGCTAACTGCACTTTCTTCATATCATCAATATTAACCTGTTCAGCTCTCCATATAGCGTTAGTCAAAAACCAAAAGTGCTCAACATATTTATTTCCAATACGTCTAAAAGTAGGTATCTTCATAGAAACGACCATATCTACGCCTAAGGGAGGTGGATATGGAGGTGGATTTGGAGTGTCTGATGCAGTGGACGCTTTGTGAGATGAGTGTGGAAGTGGAGTGTATGGGGTCTGAAAGATGGTCAAGGATTTTTAATCATTCTAATTTGATCAAAAATATTCTTAGGATACTTCCTCTTCTTCAGAGTGCGCAGATTCACTAGAGCTACTGGTCTCTGGTTCACCATCACTATCAAATCTACGCTTGAGAAGAATATAAATAAATCATTTTTCTGGGTCTTCACGATAAAGTCTTCCACTGCGCATAGCCATGACTCTTAGGGACATTCATGCAATATGTTGGCACAGAGAGCCCTATTCACATAATAAAATCTTCAACAATAACTTCAAAGGGTGCAGGAACTTACCTCTAGGACCCTTGAAAAATATTGTTTTTGCTTCATAGTATGGCACAAAATGATCAATGGAAAATTGAGTCAAAAATCCTCCCAAGACACGATTGATCCAATCATCTATCGCACGGGTAATCTTATTCTTTGTCCTTCATAATTGCCGAATTAATTGAGGAGATCACTCAGTGACAGGGTCATCCTTTGTGTAGGTATTGAATTTAGTTAATCAAGACAACCACTCATGCAACTCAGTTGCAAATGAAAAAAATAATATCTCATGAAATTTTGTATACATGTACTTATGGACCCACGTTTCAGGTGATACCTTAGAACTTTGATTCTATTGGATTGCAAAATCAAAGATATTTCTATCAAGCCAATCTTGAATTTAATTCTACAAAGGGTACCACAACATTTTTTCTCCCTCAAAATGATCATAGTCCCGAAAACATAACCATTTGTTGGCTTGAGAGGTCTTGACCTAGGTTCAGAGTTCATCGTGCAACCAATAAACCCTCCAACTACTGGCCCTTTCGGCAATGAATTGCTTGTGCAGATCCAAGTTTCACCCAAAGAAGTATGGGGGGGTGTTGGAACTAGGTTTCCAAAACCTAAGAAAGAAAATAAAGTGTTGGACCTAAAGAAGTTTAATGTAGAAATTATTGTAGATCAGAAAGAGATGTGTGCAAATACATAACAATACTTATCATATCAATATAGGTAATCATTTGGGGAATTTTGAGGTATAAAATGGGCCTCCTAAGGAAACTATAAAATAATAGTGGAAAAAATCAAATAAGATTTGATGACATCATCAAATTTTAGAGGGAAAAATGAAAAAACTACTTTTTCAATTCATATTTTCAACTTATCTCCCAAAGTTTTTACTCAAATTTCGAGCGGGAGTGTACTTTCTAGTTGGATGCAAAAATTTAATTCATATCAAAGGAGTACCCATGTAACATATACTTTTCGATGGGTCCCTACTACACTGAAAAATGAGAATACATTAAAAAACGTGATTGTAATCACGCTTTTTTTTTTTAATGTAACACGTTTTTTTTAAATTAGCGCGTGGCTCACGCCTGTAATTACTCCTTGGATGAGGTAGAATTTTGCATCCCAAAAACCACTACAGTGGTAAAAATTATAGAATAAGTTAATACGAGTTGAAAAAGTAGTTTTATTATTTTATTATTTTTTAATATTTTTACCCTTTTATTTAAAAAATTGTAAATCATCCCCCATGGTTTACATCATCATCTTGAATCCTATTGGTTGTTATAAAGTTTATTTTTGTTGTACATTTTTCTTAAGAGGCCCATTTTAGACCTCAAAATTCCCCTAATGGAAATTAACAGACAAATCACAGATAAAACTCATCATATATTTATAATTTAAAAACCATATCTTTGCAATGTGAAATAAATTAAGGAGATGTATCCATGTATTCAACCATCAACAGAAATTCTTGCATAAAGAACAAATCTACTCACATAGATAAAATTAAGAGTAACAAAAGTAAGTGATCTCAAAGTAGAAACAGTAAACACATAACACAGTTCTTTTGCCATAACCAGTCTTCGTATTAGATTCAAATAGTTAATTACAAACAAAAAATTCCCTTATAACTACTCGTTTGCGCACACAGTTAGTGGAGTCCGCACACAGACAGGAGAAGGTCTCCGCACACACAGCCAACAACAACCTTTCTACCCAAAAACCTAGACTTACAAAAGTGTATCATAGGCACATAAACACTTAGATCCAACACATTACATGTCTTAATCAACTAGACTCTTTATATATTTATATTTATTTTATTGCATCGATACTATTATCTAAAATCATGGCTTGGGGCCCATAGTTTACCCTTACATCCCAATTACATAAAAGAGGGACTTTGACCCGCCCCAAATCCCCTTGACCTTTTTGCGCAGCATGCATATGCAAACATATACCAAAATATACTAAAAAATGTATCCCATGGGACCCTGCTCCAACATCTTACGAGTTGGAGTTACCCCTGGAGAGTAGGATTCATAACATATTTCATGTCTCTTTCTTGAAAAAGGTATTGGGGAAGCATGTTACGACAGTCAATGAGTTTCCTCCATTGGATGATGAGGGAAATGTGATATTGACACCTGAGACCATATTGGAGACTAGGGAGAGGAAGATAAGAAACAGGGTCATCCAGGAGCACTTGATGAAGTGGAAATACATGCTAGCTGAGGATGCCATGTGGGAAAATGAGAAGATTTTGTAGCACCCAGTTTTACATTTTCTTGGGACAAGCAAAATTTGGGATGGGAGAACTATAATTTCCCTTCCTAAATAATTTTGTGAAGAGTACCACAAATTTTACATTTTTCTAATTTTGAGGGCCTAAGATAATTCTGGAGAGGAAACATAGGACAAGGAGGTCAAAATTTTTGGCTTAGAGGAATGTGGGGCCACCTCCCTAACTAATATGCACTCCTTGAGGAGATAGAAATTGTATTGCCAAGGGAAGAGGTCTGAATTTCCTATTGAGGGGCCAACATGGAGGAAATTAACATAAATTATAAATAGGAGAGGAGAAGCAACATTTGAGGGATTTTGATAATTTGACAACTGAAGTCTTGCTACAGTTGTATAGCATAGTTACATAGTGTTGTTCAACACAAGAGATTACCAAGGAGGAAGCTCAACCTTTCTTTGGTGGACTCTGACTACCACCCAAGGAAGGATTATTCATCACTTTTAGGAGTTGGAGATAGGCCAGTGCATGTGGTACAGTTTCTGGGTCAACTAAGATGCAGTTTAGGAGGCCACACAAAGAGTTGAGGAGGAAGAGATGGAGTTGGGAGTTGTAGCATTGTCAAAGTAAGTTTTGGTTAAATATATGGAAATGGAGGAAGATTTTCAAGGGTAGAATTCAACATACAAAATCACACTGATTTTCCAGAGCATAAACTATGTTAACATACCCATAAACTGCTCAATCATTGTGGAGGCACAATTATGGGGTGGTTTGTGAGGGGATTTTGAGAGCTGGGTTTATTGGGGTTGGTTTGGGGTGGAATTGAGAAGAATGTTCCAACCATTTTGGGATAGTCATTCCAGCATCATTCACAGTTCTAGTTTTTCTCCACTTAGAGGAGTGTCAAGGAATTTGGGGCCGTTTTTTGAGCATCAAACCATGGAAAACCCTTTTTAGGTTTTTCTGTGTTTTTGACAAGGATTTCATGAATAATTTATAAGAATTTTCTAAGTAGTTAGGCGGGGTCAATTCAAGGTATCAACACAACCAACAGTGAAAAAATCGCAAGGCTAGCGCAAAATTTTTGTGGGAAAATTCCAGAAACATTTTGGCATTGATAAAACATTCACCTAAGGCTTGTAGCTTGCCTTTTGAAAGATAGGGTGCACAATTAATTTTTATATTTCACTCCCACAAGATCTTATAATAAAATTTTTCCTTATTGGTGTGTTTGGGGCATTTCTGTTTTATGGGTGTTTGCTGAAAAATATTTGTGATGGGTTTATTGCATATTTTTTTTGTGAGTCCTAATTTTTCCATTAGGAATATTACACCTTTAGAGGCCAGATCAACATATCAAGCCATATTTGAAACAAAATTAAAGTAATCCTTGCAAATTGAAGGAAATTCTTTAAATTACACATGAAGAGCCTAGGAGACACCTTCATCGAATGATAAAATGATAGCATACTTGGAGCATCCTTTGAGTTCATAATAGAGTTCAGTCATGATGAAATTAATTGATAATTCTTGAAGCCTTTGTTGAAACAAAAGTCACTCTTAAAGCATAGTTGAGGACTAACACTTGAAGAATTGTTTTGTTGAAGTAATCACCCTTGGTGTATAGTTCAATACTAGCACATAAAGACTTGTTTTATTGGAGAAGTTTTCCTTGGAGAATAGTATAAGATAAACACCCAAAGACATGTTTTGTTGGTACAACCATAAATTTTTTTCTTAAGCAGACATGAATTTTTTGTAGAGGTAGATTGGAAATGACTTTCGAGACCTATCTTGAATACATTTTTTATAGTTATTTGAAGTTTTTGATGGAGGCTTGACGCATTATTGAGGGATTGAAGAAAAATAAGAGGTTTGGATCGCTAGAGGATTCTAGTCGTCATAAAAGGTTGGAGCTTGGATTTGTAGTTGAATATTAGAGTCCTCATTCCAGGTTGAAGTGTCGAAGGAGTTAAAGAATTTGTTGTAGAAGTTGCAACTTGGGTTTTTAGAGTCCTCAAATTCATTAAAGAAATTATATTCTTGGTTCACATCTTGCATTTTGTTTTAAACAGTGATTTTAGTTTGCATAATATAACAATTTTAAATAAATATTGATTCAATCCCCCTCTCAATAGTTCCAACAATACCACACCTTACATTTTTTCCACCTTGTAATATTTCCATTGACATGCTACAATAAATTTTCACAATGCAATGTCATTGTTGGTAATATGGTTGTTTATGATAGAAGGAAATCTAACATGTGTTAGAGTTCCTTCACCTTGGAATGTTCTTACTAAAAATGCGATTTTTTTTGTGCTAAAATGAAATATAGCATGCACTACATTTATTTTGGCATGCAATGTTATTCTTGGTAGTATGCTTGTATTTTTGCTACATTTAAAGCTAACACTCATTAAATTTCTTTCACCTTGCAATGTTGTTATTGGAAATATTCTTTTGTTTCGGCTAGAAACTATGCTATATTTCTTTTGCTCTTCAATACTTTTATTTTCTATTTGGTTGTTTATGATAGAAGGAGATCTAGCACGTGTTAGATTTCCTTCACCTTGGAAATGTTATTGGAAATTTTCTTGTGTTTGGGCTAGAAGTTGTGCTAGATTTCTTTTTTTCTACAATATTGTTGTTGTCAATTTGGTTCTTTATTATAGAAGGAAATCTTGCATGTGTTACATTTCCCTCACCTTGGCAATGTGCTTGTGTTTGTGTTAGAAGGAAATATAACATGCGCTAGGTTTCTTTTGCCATGAAATGTTGTTTTTGGTAGTATGCTTCTATTTCTGCTACATGTAGAGCTAACATGCATTAAATTTATTTTACCTTGAGATTTTGTTATTGGAAATGTGCTTGTGTTTGTGATAGAAGTTGTTCTAGATATGTTTTTTCATGTAATGTTCTTATTGGAAATATTCTTTTTTTTTATGGTGGAAAAAAATCTAAAAAACTAGATTTCGTTCACCCTACAACGTTGTTGTGTGCTTTTGCTTGTGCTATGCGTAAATATAGAAAGTGTTGGATGTTCTTCACCTTGCAATTTTTTTATTGGAAACATGCCTCAATTTTGGCTCAAGAAATCTAGCATGCATTGGATTTCTTTTTCACTATAATGTGGTTGTTGACAATATGCTTTTGTTTGCACTAGAAGTAAATCTACCATGTGCTACATTTTTTTTTATCTAGAAATTTTTTATTGTGTTTGTGTTTGTGCTAGAAGGAAATCTAGCATATATTAGATTTCTTTCACCCTTATATGAGTTTATTGACAATGTGTTTGTATATGTGTTAGAAGGAAATATAGTGTGCACTATATTTCTTTCACATTACAATGTTGTTGTTGGGAATTTCATCATTTCTGATAGAAGAAAATCTAGCATGTGCCATATTTCCTTCAGAACAATGATGTTCTTGGCAATGTGCTTGTGATTGTGCTAAAATGAAATATAGCATGTGCTAGATTTATTTTTCCCTAGAATTTTGTTGGTATAATATGTTTGTTTTCATGTTATAACAAAATCTGGCATGCGCTAGATTCTTAACCCCTTCAATGTTATGTGTTTGTGTTTGTGCTAGAAGAAAGTCTAATATGCGGTATGTTCCTTTCACCCTACAATATTGTTATGTGATTTTTTTTTCTAGAGAAGGAAATATAGCATGTGTTATATTTCATTCACCTTGCAATGTTGTTATTGGTGATATGTTTGTGTTTGTGATATAAGTACAAATAGCTTGTTAGAACTGATTCTTCTTGCAATATTGTGATTGGAAATATGCTTATGTTTGGGATAGAAGAAAATATAGCATGATATAGTTTTCTTTTACCCTACAATATTGATGTTTCCTATATGTTTGTGTATGGTGAGAGGAAATATACCATGCACTAAATTGTTTTTGCAATGCAATATTGGTGTGAGAAACGTGCTAGTGTTTGTACTAGAATAAAATCTAGGATGCAATATATTTGTTTCGCAATGCAATGTTGTTGTTGGAAACATTCTTTTATTTGTTATAGAATGAAATACAACCTACATTGGATTTCTTTTGCAATGCAATATTGTTGGAAATGTACTTGTGTTTCTGCTAGAAGGAATTTTATCATGCATCGGATTTCTTTTTCCCTACAATGTTATTGTTGGAAAGGTGCTAGAAGTAAATGAAGCTTAGGATAGATATCTTGGACCCTAAAATGTTTTTTCTGAAAATGTGATTGTGTTTGTGCTAGAATAAAATCTAGAATGTGTAAGATTTATTTTACTTTTCAATGTTTTTGTGAGTAATATGCTTCTATTTACACTAGAAGGAGATTTAGCATGTGGTAGATTTCGTTCACCTTAGAATATTGTTGATGGAAATGTGCTTGAGTTTGTGATAGAAGGAAATATGACATGATATAGATTTACCTGACAATGTAACGTTGCTTCTAGAAATATGCTTATGTTTGTAGTATAAGGAATGATATTGATTGTTAGCTTTCATTTGAGGTGCAATGTTGTTCTTCGAAATGGGATTCTACTTGTGATATAAGGAAAGCCAACAAGCATTATATTTCCTTCATAATGTAATGTTGTTATTAGAAATATGTTTGTTCTTATGATAGAAGGAAGTTTATAATGTGTTATATTTCCTTCATCATGCAATTTTATTGTTGAAAATGTGTTTGTGTTTGTGATAGAAGTAAACCTTGCATCTGTTAAATTTGTTTTCACAATGCAACATTATTATTGGAAATGTGCTTGTATATGTGTTAGAAGGAATTACAGAATGCATTAGATTTATTTTTTCTTCTTCCAAAAGTAAAAATATCAATATTTCACCCTCATCAAGCTTAGTGCTCTCATATTGTTCTGGGAAGTGCATTTGTGATTATGCAAGAAGGATACCTAGTGATTACTAGATTTATTCTAGACTCCATTACGCTTATGAAACCAATTCTCTAGGGGTGACATTCTCTCAAAAATAACAATTTTTCGAGTTATAGCGTTTTATGTTCCCTTCTATTGAATTTGGAACAATTTTTGGAGATCAATGATAGTGAAAAAGAATTGTATATAGATATATGTTGTTGTTGGCACTACATTTGTGCTTGAGTTGGAAGGAAAAATAATGGTATGGCTTTCCTTTGCACACAAACACAATAATCCAATCATAATTATTTGATCCATGGAGAATAATGTGATATTTTTATATTTTTGAAACTTATGAATAAATGTATTATTGAGGTATACTATATTTTTCTTCCAATGCAAATGTATCCAACCTTAAAGTATCAAGCACAATTTTTTAACATGTATTTTTTTCTCTCTATTTTTTTTGTTTAGTTATGAACTTCCAAAAACATTTTCGAAAATTTTTGCATGCATAAGATAAGACTCTTCCTCATCAACATAAAAGTATAGGAAAACTCAAATCTACAGTTTTCTAGGACATAAAGTTAACATCCCTTTGTATCCATCCTAAATAGTATGTCCTTAGATGTGTATAGGTACAGAATTCTAACATTGGAACTAAAGATTTGTAAAATTCAATTTATTTTCTTTTAGAAAAAACATGAGAATTATCTACTATTTGTAGTACCAAAACATTTATTTGGAAGAGAACCTCTAGTTTGGTATTTTATTATCAAGTTGAAACATCAAACATCCTCAGTAAGTGAAACTATAATTTCTCCTTTTCATGGGGCTTTTAGACATCTTATGTAGCATCAATATTGGAATTTCTTATATTTTCCAAAGGATCATGTTTTGGTTCTTCAACTTATACAAATTTCTTATGGTCATTATTCCTACACATGCATTAAGACTACAAGCATCATTTTAAAAGTTAAATAGGAACTTGGTAGTTTGATATGAGATGATATTTGTCATTCAAAGATTTTATTTGGAGGGAAACATCTAGTTTGGATTTTGATTATCAATTTCAAACATAAAACATCCTCACTAAGTCAAAAAATAATTTATCTTTTTCATGGGGCTTTTAGACATCTTATGTAGTATCAATCTTGGAATTTCTTAGATTTTCCATTGGACCATGTTTTGGTTCTTCAAATTCTACAAATTTCTTATGATCATTATTTATACACATGCATTAAGACTACAAGTGTCATTTCCAAAGTTAAATATGAACTTGGTGGCTTGATATGATTTGATATTTGTCATTCTACATCTCTAAATGCATTGTCATCATATATGTTTTTTCTATACTTTGCATGTAAAGTACTTTTTGGTAGTAGGCACTAGATGGTGGGGAAAATTGTTTCCTTACATACAGTATGAATACCATAATATTTAAATTATTTCATCTATACTACTTTTTTGAAAGCTGTGTTTTTTCAAAAATATAAAATCACACTTTACATGGTTCAACCTTTTAATTACAATTTATGGTTTACAGAATTGGTACAAGATAGAATGGAAAATATATTTTTGGAAAATGGGACTACATTGATATCCTTATTAATGATCAAGCCATTGGGCTAGGAAGGGTCAGATCTACAGAGTCTGTAACTTATTATGTCGGAGAAAGGGTTAATTCATGTCATGATGAATTTTTGATAATTGATGTCACTCAACCACATTTTATTGAGGACGATATTGATGAAGGGGACATACATCCATGGAAGATCATGGATTTGAGGCACAACATAGGTAAATAGAAATATTGAAGCATGTGTTCAAATATTATTGATAGTATAATACTTTTTTTTGTGAGTAAATACTAACCTTATTTACATTCATTTATAGGTGTAAATGTTTCTTCTACATTTTCTATTGGAGACAAGGTAGATTTTCTCCAACATGGAGTAAGGTGGGTGAGGGCTCCATTTTCAATACAATGCTTGGGCCTAAAGTCAATGGAAATAATGGTAAATAAAGGATGCATAGTGGTTAAATTTGAGAAGGTTTTAACACATGATGTTGTTCTACCACATCCAACATGATTTTAGCGTACACTAGTGGGCACTTTGGAATCTTATGAGATTTGGCTAGAATCATATTTGGAACCTCACTGTCATGAACATGCCATAACTATTACGCAAGATACAGTTATATTAATATGTACAAATATTTCACTTACACATGAATTCATGGGAACAATCATGTGAATTAACAAAGGAATTCTAGTTAATGTCCACGCTGATGACATTGTTGAAGGTGAAACAATAGGTGAAATGGAATTTGGTGTTTTTTTGGAAGAGATAGATGGAAATTGTGAAATATGTAGAATTGGAGATAATTATATACAATGTTTGGTTATATGGAAAATAATCAAGTTTGTGGACAACAAAGGTGTAATATTAAGGGTTAAGGAAAATTTGAAGGAGCCACCCAAGAAAATGGTGAGATGCAATGTTATAGAGGACAAAAATCTCTTAAAAAAGTGGGATGTGTACCTTTTTAATGAAAAATATATAAAATCAATTGATATGAATGTACCAAGGCCATATAAAAGGAATAAATGAGTTATGGATACAAGAAAAATTGCAAAATGTCAAACAAAAACAGATGAAGAGGAAGAAATTTGAATTTTGGCAGCAAATGTATTTTATATAAAAGGTTGTATTAAACATGTGGATATGAAGGTCATTGTAAGGGATAGAAGGGGTATGAGACATATAAATAAAAATTGTATTAGGGAATTTGTCTTGAATTCACTCATTTCAAACACAATCATGTCAAGGAGCCATGGAAATGGCCTACCACCTATTGCTAGAAATATAAAGTGCATGATATTTAATGGGAATATTCTTTGTAAGAAAGAATGTATAAGATACATAAGATTCCTCAAAGAAAATTCTATAGCTATCAACATTATTTCCAACATGGATGGATCAGAGCTATTCATGGTAACCCAAACACATGAAAAGCACGAGAAAACATTGTGGCACACATAGAAATATTGCACAAAATTGTAATGAATAACTCTGATTTTTCACCAAACCAAACATGTCAAGTTGAAGAAGATGGAACATATAATACTTTAATATTTCTTCCTTCGAATTACACACAAAATTATTTGTTAAAAGAGATTAGTGAAGCTCTTCAAAAGATCAATTACCCATGAATATCACAGTCAACAATGAGAAATATATAGAATACTATGTTTCGATATGTGGAATTTTCAAAGAACACCAACTTCATTAAATGCAATGAATGTATTGTGTTGAAAGAACAAATGAAGTCATTGACCATAGAATATTTGGAAGAAAATGCACGAGGTAGGTTGAACAAATGAAGTCATTGACCATAGAATGAGTTGGAAGAAAATATTTATTTTAAAGCTCTTCCTCCACATTTTTTTTACATTTTGACAATGTAGCAAGTGATAATAAATATCAATATATTTTCATGTTTTTATCACTTTTAATTGTAGTTGGTGCCTTCATCACTATTGAGGTTGGATTCTTGCCTGTGGGGCATACCCATGAAGACATAGATGGAACCTACGGAAGAATGCATTCCAACCTAAAAAGTATATATATACATACATACATACATACATACATACATACATACATACATACATACATACATACATACATACATACATACATACATACATACATACATACATACATATATATATATATATATATATGTGTATGCATGTACATACATATACATACATACATACATACTAGTTGGACATCTTAATTTTCAATACTTTCAATTTCTTGTACTCAATGATATTCTAGTACTAAGGTACACATAATCCATTATAGATATTGAGTGGTTATAACGAGTTGAGTTATGGAATATAGATGACGAAGGTGCACCTATTATTCCCATAGAGAACACATTTTTCTTAGCTTGCAAAAATAATGATTCCTATTTCAAAGACTAAAGGAAGGGATAACAACATACATAAACATATGAAAAGCCACTATCGGAATGAGGATTCATTGATTTTTACAGAGGAATGGAAAAAAATGTTGTGTGTTGGGAAAGATTTCTTGATAGGTTAGATGGAATCTATAATAGTCATATAATAATATATGGAAGTGATTCATATTTTGAGAATATCTAGCCCAAGACAAGGCGCATTGTTGATGTTGATCGTAATGCACTACATGTAATCTAAATTTTTATGCATAAAGATATTGATAATGCAATAGATGAACCAATATATGTTGGACCCAAATGCAACAAGGCAAAGCCAAGATTCAATTCAATGATTGATGTTGATAAAGTAAATATATTTTTAGTTAGATCACAAAACGGGATGTAGGAGATATGATTTGGATGGAAAAATCCATCTCAGATATCTTTAAGGATAATGAAAGTGAGAATCTACATGCATAGGATGATTGGTGGAAGCATATTTCGGGGAAATATAATGGAAAATTTTTAGAGCAACATTGGATACCAAATCCTCATGAAACATAACATGGCTCTATTCCAATTAATACCACAGTGTGGGCATGTATGCCAAAGAAAGAACATTGCAAGAAGACCAAGCTAAAAAAATATGTTGTAGAAGTTTCTCTTCACCTACTTGAGCGAATTCCTTAAGATTAGGCTGATATAATTCATGAATGTAATTTTTTTAAGGATGTATTAATATACATTCAAACACACTTTTCAATATTTGACGTATATCAAATATTATCTTCATATTGTTTTTGGAGGAATTTTATATTATTTAGTATTTCAATGTAATAATGTGGTGATACAAATGACATGAAAATTCCATAAAATATTTAAGTTTTTAAATCTTTTCTCGAACAACATGACTTCTGACCAAATCAAATATGCATAATCAAAGTCAATAATGCACTTAAAAACAACATCTTCTAAACTTGGTCTATTAAAACAATAGTGGAGTACTTAATTAGTATTGTATTTAATATAAATCATTTAAACACTTAATGAAAAAATGTTAGACAATTGTAATAATGTTCGAAGTTAGTTTCCTTAATATTCCTTATTGTATTTGATATAAATAAATTTTTGTTTTGTTGCACTGTAATTTATAAAAAAAGTATTTTGATCATTGAACAACAAAAGTAGAAGTATAAAAAATTTCCTCTTATATATTTTGAAGTGGTGCCAACATTGTACTAGTATAATAAATTTTTAATCAACATCAGAAAAGTAGTTAGTGTCAACTTAAAATGGTTAATAATAGAAAGAAACACAATATTAGTATATTGTTAAGTAATTTTATAGGTAAGAATATTTTTAGAAAATCTATTATTCACGTGTAGATTTAATATATAAATATAAATATTAATGATAATAGAAATAATGTAAGGAATCTAAGTTTTCTATGAATGTCAATATGTTCCTTTTAATATAATATCCTTAAACACTCCAGGAATTAAAGCTAAACATTTGTAATAAATAGTTTAGTCAATTTTCTCTCTTACCTTTTGTATTTGAAAATAATCAAATTGTATTACTTTGTTACTATTCTAATTCATGATTGATTTTTATAATTAAAATCATTGGTTATTGAGTCTTGAGGCTAGGCTCATTCTACAACCTCACATGAGGGGATGTGTAAGTTCAACCATAATTCTTTTTTTGAAGGCTCTATTAATATACATTCAGACACACTTTTCAATATTTGTTGTATATCAAATATTCTCTTCATATTACTTTTGGAGGAGAGTTATATTATTTAGTATTTAAATATAATCAGGTGGTGATACAAATGACATGACAGTGCCATAAAATATTTAAGTTTTCAAAGCTTTGTTTAACCAACATGACTTTTAACCATATCAAATATGCATAATCAAATTCAATAATGCACTTAAAGACAACATCTTCTAAAATTGGTCTATAAAAACAATAGTGGAGTAGCTAATTAGTATTCTATTTAATATAAACCATTTAAACACTTAATGAAAAAATTATAGACACTTGTATTAATGTTTGAAGTGAGTTTTCTTTAATATTCCTTATTATAATTGCTATAAATCATTTTTTGTTTTTTTTTTTGCACACTAATTTATAAAAAAAGGATTTTGATCATTGAACAACGCAACTAGACTTATAAAATATTTCCTCCTATAGATTTTGAAGTGGTGACAACATGGTACTAGTATAATAAATTTGTACTCAACATAGGAAAAGTAGTTAATGTCAATTTAAAATGGTTAATAATAGTAAGAAACAAAATATTAATATATTGTTAAATAACTTTATAGGTAAGAATATTATTACAAAATCTATTATTCACGAGTCAAATTTAATACATAAATATAAATATTAATGATAATAGAAATAATGTAAGGAATGTAAGTTTTCGATGAATGTCAATATATTCTTTTCAATATAATGTCTTTAAACACTCCAGGAATTAAACTAAACATATCTAATAAATATAGTCATTTTTCTCTCTTTCCTCTTGTATTTTAAAATAATCAAATTGTATTACTTTGTTACTATTCTAATTCATGATTGATTTTGATAATTAAAATTATTAATAACCTAATTGAGAGGCAAGGCTCATTATACCACCTAGTATGAGGGGATGTGTAAGTTCATCTATAATTAAAGAAAAAATGAATATGTTGTAAAGTAATTAGAAGTAAAAGAAAAAAGTGAGTGAGATGTTTAAATCTTTTACTTTTCAAAAATATTTTAGCCAAAGTTTGAAATAAACTATTTGAAGGTCTACGTTAACTAATTTATGTCGATATCAACTTCATATATAACTATGTATAGAAAAAAAGTAAGTATTTATTGTTAAAAATTTAGTTTGGTCTTATATATACTCTATTTAGCATTAAAAAATACAAGTTAAACAATGAAAAATAACACATTGTATTTTGCACTCTAAAAATGTTTGCACGTGAAGAAATTTGATCCCTGTAGACGCAAGTTAAATCCATATTTAAGATGGATCTATGCTCATATATATTGGAAACATTACTATGATAGTTTTATATTAAATCAATTTATATTTAATATATATGTTGCATATTAATCTATTATTCATTAAGTAAGTCTCAATTAACTTATTTTTTAACACAAAATTATAAATAATAAATAATAAATAAATTATACTACTATTCTAATTCAACATTTAATCCTTCTAGGCTCATGTTAAATACATATTTAAGATGCCATTAAATAAATTTATACTTTTTTTTTGTAAGTCAGAGGAATCGGCAACATCGGACAACAGTCACACGCTGTGGGGTCAAACCCCCCGACTACCACTATAACCTCTCAGGGACCGCCCAACCTGCAAGAATGATACCCAGATAAGAGGAGGCTTGAACTCGTGACCTGATTAACAACACAAATGCCTTAACAGTGTCTGCTGGCCATTAGACCATGCCCCTGCGGGCTAAAAGGTGAGCGGGCTTGGCCCAGGTTCAACATTTCCCATGACTTGTCAATGCCCTCACTTAGGTTTGAGCACAAGGCCTTGCCATCATGACGAGTTTGACTTTACTAAACAGCTGCCTCCGCCAACCTTAAAAGGTGAGTGGGCTTGGCCCAGGTTCAAAATTTCCTGTGACTAGTCAACGCCCTCGCTTAGGTTCAAGCACAATACCTTTGTGTTATGACGAGTCTGAATTTACCAACCAACCACCTCTGCCGACCTTAAAAGGTGAGTGGGCTTGGCCCGGGTTCAACATTTCCCATGACTAGTCAACGCCCTTTCTCAGGTTGGAGCACAAGACCCTGCCGTCATGACAAGTCTAACTTTACCAACCAGCCGCCTCCATCAACCTTGAAAGGTGAGCGGGCTTGGCCCAGGTTCAACATTTCTCGCGACTAGTCAATGCCCTCACTTAGGTTCGAGCACAAGGCCTTGCCGTCATGACGAGTCCGACTTTACCAACTAGCAGCCTCTGGCAACCTTAGTTTATACTTAATATATATCTTGCATATTAATATATTATTCATCAAGTAAGTCTCAATTAACATAGTTTTTAGCACAAAATTACAAATAATAAATAATAAATAAATTATACTAATACTCTCATTCAACATTTAAATTGATCGTAATTTTTTTTTTTCTCCTCTCAACTCTAAAATGGTTCAAAATTCCTACAATAATATGCAATTATGATGCTAATAATGATGATTATCATCCACTAAGACCAAATATGGTATATAAGAAGCCATAAATATATTACTCAAAATTGTTTATAATTTTATTGTTATGCTCAAAATGCATTAAAATAAGTGTTTCACGATCATCATAATTTTTTTTAGTTAAAATATCAAGAAGGTTGGTAGCGCCATAAATATTTTGAAATTTAAATCCAACATGAGTATAAACTTGATGATCTAAGAGGGGTTTTTGTCTTCAACCATATTACTAGTGTTGCAAAGGGGATATACTTTTAAATTGTGCCAACCCTGTCTTAATAATAATCATAACTTAACACATACTTGATATTTACTACATCATTTTAGAATTAAATGGGTTAATAATAGTAACATACACAACATTTTTTTCATAACGTTAATAATAGTAACATACACAACATTCTTTTCATACATTTAATAATAGGAACATACACAAAGATATTTTCATAAGATAACTTCAACAAACTTAGCTTTTAGTACAAGCCATAAAAAATCCTAAAAGACATAATGTAAGGAATGCAAGATTAAGATGTGAGATATTTTATTTTGCAAGTTTATATAAATTTATTTTATATAGCTTACCATAATAAAATTTCACCAAAAGTGGTGAATATCTACATTAAAATTAGTAAACTAAGTGATTTTATAATTCCACATTTTGAAAAAACTTAATCTAGTTAAAGATCTAAATTCTAGATCAACTTAATACTTCCAAATTTAAATGAAATATGTGCTCTAATATTTTATCGAAGGTTGAATACTACGTACTTAAGGTGTTATCTTCTATGGTGATGTTTTTTTTTTTTTTTTTTTATAGAGGTTTTTATACCACATAGTGGCCACTATCACCCACTAAAGAAAATTTGTTCGAGTTTCTTTCTTTTTTGGGGAAAAATGGCATTGACATTGTTAAATTTGAGGTTTATGTCATAAATATTTTATAGTCTAATTTAGTTTATATTCTAGTTTTCATTTTATTTTATATCATATACTTTTCATTGTTTCTTTTTTCATTTTCAGAAGAGGAACTCAATATTGATGGTAAGAAGTGGGAATCGATAAAAGAGTAGGACAATACCACTAGAGAGACAAATATAGAAAGAGAGATAGAAGATAATCAGTTTAGTGATGCTCTTAACATTAATATATTTCATGAGACATACATACATATGTATAGTCAAATATTTATAGTTGGTGAATTCACCGACAATGTCTTACCAAGACAATGATAATTTTTTTAAGTGATGAAACAATATTTCATGTGTAAATTGTAGTCCAACCAGTGGTAAGTTGGAAACTCATATTGTAATACTAGACATTTTATATAATGTAATTTATGTGATTGAAATTATTTATGGTTGTAGTTGATATCATTTAGTGTGGTAGGTAATTAAGATATGTAATTGTGTTTTCATATTAGATAAATATGCACATTGTATGCCATTTTTTAAATTTAGTCGCAAAATCATATTAATTGATTTATTTTCATTAATAATAAACACATAAAATAATTTAAAAGTATGAAATTAATAGTTTATATTGATTAATGATGAGTACAAATAAAATGAATATACAATGATTAGATTATTCTTCTTTAATTATTATTAATTCAAGTAAATGAAATGAATATAAACTACTAAATCAATTATTTATATAATAAATATGAAATTACCAAAACAAGATAAATGGATGATAAATTTGTAACTATAAATAATGATTAAATATTGCATATATGTGATTATTAGTAGCTAATTTACAATATCTTATAACATGTCTAAAATTTAGTCATATTTCTTTGGTCATTAATCGATTTCAAGCGATGAATAAAATTTTCATATATATGAATATTAGTAGCTAATTTACGATATCTTATAATGAAAAAAAAAAATTGGTCATATTTATTTGGCCATTAATTGGTTTTCTCAGGTGATTATGTAGTAGTATATTTTGTTGTGTATTTGATCATTAATTGTGACAATTATTGACTAAATCAATGATTAAATAAATGAATAAATTAACAACCAAATTAATGACTAAATATAATAATACATGATAAAATTGAAATAACCAATTCATGACTAAGCTAAATATGAAAAAAAAATTGGTCACATTATAAGATATTTTAAATTAACTACTATTGGTCAATCGTTGAAAAATGGATGTTTATATTCGGATTTTAGACATTTTTTTAGTAACTAATTATACATTTTGTACTAATTCAATGGCATTGATCTCAAAACTTTATTTTTAAATAATATCTATTGCCACTCTTCCATGGGTTAATTTGGTTGTTGTCGATGTAAGTCTCTCATGGGTTTACTTATTTTCAATGTAGATATACCATACAAAATTTGGTATGTGGAATGGTTGCTTATTTTTAGAATTTTTCATGACCTTATCAGAGCATTGTAACCAATATTTTCTATGCGTAAAAATGAAGTAGTGAAAATAGTAGTGGGCATAGATGCCAATATCATGTCTCCAAAATTTATTTATTTTTCTCATGTACTTATCTCTGTGATTGACCATCACCTTTATTTTTAACAATATTGTTCCAATAATATTTATACTATGGTTATAGTATAACTCTCATTTAAATCATCATTATAAATTAACATGGCTAACATATATCATATATACATTAACCTATCCCTTTATCCCTCCCATACCTTTACCTTCTCATTTCTTCACCCCATACCCTATATTTAATCTTTAATAATGTAACCCTTTGACCTTATTAATTTTCACCCCTATCGTATCATTGAATTCATATTCCAAATCCTATATTAGCATAGATGTTCCTAGGTTAACCTATATTGAACTAGATATGACCTACAGAATTTAATACACATAACGAATATTTGTATGCCTCCCAACAAAGTCTATTCGAAGGTTTTTATTCCCCTGCTATAGTTTTCATTTCGAATTTATTGTGGGTAACCAACATGATGACTTGTCCATCTCTCTTGTCTCCAAGTGGCACTGGTCACATGTTTTCGTATGTCCCTTACTCCTTTCGAGGTTCCAAATGAACGAAGAAAATCCATTGAGGTTAGATCAAGGGTTATGGTGCTTTTTAGAAACCATAAGGGTTTAACCTACTTGTCCCTGCCTCATTTTTACATTTTCATTGTGTGTTTGGCGACCATCTATCTCACGAAAGTTATGCCTCTATAGCTCGAGCTGCAATTTTTTTTCCAAAGACCCTATGAGTGATATCCTCCATTTTTAGCATGAGGAATGTGGATTAACCTTGTGCTGCGCAGAGCCTTTTCGCCATGCCATCATAGCTAAAAATTTCACTCGTTTTCAATTGGCTGTTGTGACCCTTGTAACGTTCTGTTTTCTACTGTATTCTAGTTGGTTTTGTAGGGAGAATACCCAACAATTTTGAAAGGTTCTTCGACATCTCATCATATAGATGTACCTCTGTTTTGATCATATTTTTTTTTCATTTAGCACTCTGAGTATGGGTTTCTTGTGTGTTGAGGAGAGGCATCCTTTGCACTCCATATGAAGATGTTCGAGTAAATTTCTCATCCTCCTAGTGTTGCGATGGTACTAATTAAATCAACAAGAATCCCTCTAGCCCTGTACATCACATAATAGGTAATTTTCCCTCGATTTTCCTTCTATTTTTAACCATTCCCCTCTCGTTCACCTTGAAATTTCTAGGTTTTGTAATATAAGAAAATGTAGCATTTCAATTTGGCTTTCGGCTACCTACCCTACTCAAAATGTTATGGGTTTTCATTTCGCATTCAATTTTGTGACTTCTCTGTTCTATTTTTAGGTTCTCTTTCCAGCATTTGTCTTTGTTTTGATTGACTGAGGTATTTACTCCTTTGAGCCCTTCCAGATTTATTATTTTCCAATCTAGTATTGGGGTTTTAGTTACAATTCTTATTTTTTTAATTTAATGTTCTCCTTATACATGGGCACGATGCAATGACTACGTTGAAAATTCTGGTTGCATGTATAAGTTAACCCTTTGAAATTCTTGGTTTCATCACCTAATTAGAATAACTTGGGTTAGCGGAACTCTAAGTGTTCAGTCCTCTATTTATGAGCGTGTTGGTTTATTCCATCATTTCAATTCCTTCTAGCATTATTATTACTCTGCTTAGTAGGGATTGGGGTTTTACGTTGTAATTTTTCTTATGTGGGCAACGTAATTATAGCCCTTAATTTTTTTATGTGATGCCCATTCGACCCCTAGTCCTGTGAAACATATAATTAGTATCTTTAGAATTTATTATTATTTCTTTGATAGGTAAGTTTATATTGTATTTATTCCTTTCACCCATTTCTGGAAATCTTCGCTTCTCTTATCGTAGCGTACTACCCAAAGCATAGATTACATTTATCACTCTCTGTTGACAATTTTAAATGGTATTCTTAAGAGAGCGTGAATCCTATCATATGTTTTTCAATTTGATTCTTTGGGATTCAATTCTGCACTTACACTATGTATACGCAATAACCCAGTTTTTGCGTTCACTCATAATATTTTCTAAGTTATATATGTATTTATTTCTTACTAAAAATGTTGACTGTATCTGGTTATACTTCACTAGGACTATGGTTCTTCACTATGTTATTTAAACCATTCTCATTAGAGATATCTTTCATGATTTCATTTATGTGCAAGATATTTCTCTTATACTTCTTCATAGTACTATATCGAAATTAAATTCTCTCGCATTTTATTTCATTCTATTCATGGCTTTGAAAGCATAAGGATTAGGATTCTAATGTAGTATACCTAGGGGGGATAATATAGGGTACAGAGGGAGGTAACCAAGGGAATAATATGATGTAATATTATAAGAATGATAAATAAATGGGCCATAATTTATAAATAAAGTGGTTAACCCACATTATGTAAGGGACCACATGTAGCTAGGGAATAAAGTGATAAGCCCATTGTATGGGATGTATGGTATTGAGAAACCCATGGTATTGCATGTATGAAACCTATACAAAGGCTAGAGACTCTCCATTGAAAGATGTCAAGTATTATTGTATTGACAAGCATATGGCTTGTGGAGTGATATCCTTGCTTAAGGAGTGAATGTATGGTGTTGCCCTACCTCAAGGGTTTGGACATTAATGAAGATATGAAGTTTTATCTTCTATGGTGTTATTTCTTGGGCATATTTTCCTTTTTTATACATTTTCTTGTCAGATGCAGTACAAGTGGTATCAGAGCACTTTCTTGGGCAGAGTTTGGGAGATTTGTTTTTCTTTTTTTTGCAGGAAGTTTTTAGGCAACGAGTTTGCAAAGAAGATCCAAAAATTTTGGTGCAAAATTTTTAGAAACAAATAGCAGATTTGGATTCTTTGAGCAAAAATATCCAATTTCAAGAAAAAATTAGTCGAATCGGAGTCCGGATGAGGGTGATATTCCTGATTTAAATTCAACTGTGTTGTAGAAATGTTTCTGATGGTAATTTGTATAGGGCGGATCCCGTGACATTTTTTGTAGTATTTGGTACAGAATTTTAGACAAACAATTATATATCTGGGTTCCCCTTAAAAAAACACCTAATTTCAAAAAAACATCTGGTCAAATTAGAGTCCGGATGAGGGAGTTATCACTGATTTAAAAGCAGCCATTTTTTCAAAAATTTTGTGATGGCAGGACTGTTGCAGCACAGATCTCTGTTTTCAGAGTACCTAGGTTAGGGTTTTAGTCTCATGGATAGATGCAGAATGACTATTCCATTTCTGAAAACAATTTATATTAAGGATTCCGAGTTCTATTAGACAATTAATGTCCATTTTAAATTTTTACCAGAGTGAGTTATTTTCTTCAAAAAACTTACTTTGTTTTAGAGGTTCTCGCAAGATGAAGTTTACAGGAAAGGATGATGGCCCTACCATTAAATATTTTTTACAATATCACAAGGCTCAATATCGAAATTTTTGGATACGCTCCATAGGGCTTCATATGAAATATGAGGCAAATAAATGGTGGACCTCACTTGAAAACTCAGTGAGGAAACTTCTCGAGAAAAAACATGAAAAAATATTTTTGGACAAGTGGTCTCAAGCTGGAAAGAAAGACAGTAAGAGCCATAAAGACTTATTCTCTACTAATATTTTTATATTACAGGTTCATGGAAGTATTCAGAAAGAGAACATCATTGTGTCTATCATTCCTAGTTGCAAGCATAATTGTATCAATGTGAATTTGGCTAAAAAATTGCAAGTTCCAGCAAAGCATATTGAAAACACACAGGCTGATAACGAAGATGTTCAAATTTATAAATATTTGAAGATTCTATGGATAAGTATGTGTTGCATTCTGATTTTTATGCTTCAGATATGGTTGTTGTGGATGTTGTTTTGGGACACATTTGGATGGAATCCCTTGGTATTGTCAATTTTAATGTGCAAAAGAAATTCATGAAGCTCTGGTATAAAAACAAGAAAATTAAATTGCATGATATTTGCGTTAGGAACCATGCAGAGACCGGTATGGAAGAAGCACAAATATCGATTGACACAAACACATTAGATGATGAACCTTTGATGGTAGACAGACAAACAAAGACATCAAAGCAAATACCAACAAAAGAACCAAACACCACTACATCACCAATAATGGAGGAATTAATTAAATATATTACATCAGTTAAAGCTTCAACATATCACCACCCACATGACCCAGCAAGACAACAACCATCAAGGTGGAAATGAATTAGCAACAAGGACAAAAACCCTTGGACGACACATAGAGAGGTGTGACGATCCACTGACAACACATCAACATAGAAGAACCACCAGAACCTGTTTCCATCTCAAGCGAGTGAAGAATCGATTAAATCGATGTTCACCTTTCTCTTGGATGGCTAGATGCGCGTGAATGGTACCAATGGAATACTCTTTTGAGTAGATCTTATTATTTGTGTTCTTCTCTTGTTTCGGGGATGAAACATGTTGAAGGGGGGTGTAATGTAGTATACCTAGGGGGGATAATATAGGGTACAAAGGGAGGTACCCAAGGGAATAATATGATGCAATAATATAAGAATGATAAATAAATGGACCATAGTTAATAAATAAAGTGGTTAACCCAGATTATGTAAGGGACCACATGTAGCTAGGGAATAAAGTGATAAGACCATTTTATTGGATGTATGGTATTGAGAAACCCATGGTAACTACCCATGGTATTGCATGTCTGAAACCTATATAGATGCTAGAAACTCTCCCTTGAGAGATGTCAAGGATTATTGTATTGACAAGCATATGGCTTGTGGAGTGATCTCCTTCCTTAAGGAGTGAATGTATGGTGTTGCCCTACCTCAATGGTTTGGATATTAATGAAGATCTGAAGTTTTATCTTCTATGGTGTTATTTCTTGGGCATATTTTCCATTTTTATACATTTTCTTTTCAGATCCACTACAATTAGTTTCTACTTTGTTATGTTTATTTATGATTCATACTGCAACCTTAGGTTTTTCTTACTTGCACTGTTCATAGTACTTTCGTTGGTACTTTTGTTTTTTCATTTTACCTTTACGTTGCTTATGAAAGATGCATAAAATTTATGGGGGTTCTTCCCCTTAAGGTATCACATAGTCCCTTATCATAGACTTGATCTCATGTTGAGGTTTGGCATAGTCCTTTTTACTTCTCAATCTACTCCAATTTTGAATTATTGTTGTGCATAAATTTTGGTATTATAATTTCTTACTTTTTGTATTGTTTCTCAATTCATAATATGATTTTTTAATATGTGTTGTTACTACCCAAGTTTACTTTTTTTGCTCATATCTACACTCATGGTTAAGAACCTGAGATCCCCTTCTCTTCAGATTAAGTCCAATTTGTTTAATTATTATTTAGTTACCTATCAATTATTTTCCTGTGTATGTATTGAAATACAACCAAACTTACAACATTCTAAAATCTATATGTGCAGGTGGAGTAATCAAAGATGGGACAATATAATTAGGTAAGGCATCATCATGTCTTGTACGGTGCAATATTTTTTATTAGTCGATTTTATTATTTTTTAATTCTCGCATACTATTTTGTAGGTATCCTCTCATAGTTTTTCATTGATTTGCATGACACAAATGTTTCCTTCCCAGCTCATGCTTACCATTTATACTTTATCTCTCAAGTCGGTAGCATATTGTTCCACCATGTCTCTTCTTCCGACACATAGCTTAGTCGATCGTTAGTAGGTTCTATGTGTCAAGCACATGCTTGGAATTTGACAATAAATTACATTGGTGTGAAATTTCTTATTTTTCCCTTAGTCATATATATGACAGTGAGATCCTCAAGTATGTCTAAGAATTATTGTAATAATATGATTTATCTATTTATCTGTTTGATAATTGGGATTCTGAGTTTTCATATTCATGTAATTACCTCCAACTTTCAGATGTTGTAATGAATTTCTCAGTTTTGAACTATTTCATATGTTACATGTAATTTCCATATTTATCTTGTTTTAATGTTGGCTTTCTTGGAAATTTTGTTGTAATTGTTGCATGTATAAGTATTTTTCACATAAATGTATTGGTAATTTCTTGTACTAGTTGGTGTAACTACTTTAGTTTGATACATCTATGCATAAAAACACAGTAATGGTTATCAAACCATAACCCCTTGGGTTTATAATTTCAGATATTATGGTCGTATCTTCTTTTAGCAACTTATTTTGTGTACGGAAAACTCTATATACATTGTATTTATTTACATTATGGACACTATATAATACAAATTACTATTACTAAATATTTTATTAACTATTTACATGCCACTATTATATCACAAGACTTCGGCTTTTATTATTGTATGCTATATACCAGTAACAAGATATAGACTATAACATAATACTAATTCCTACTTCTAAGGTAGATTTTTGTCTATTAATTTAGACCAGAATTTTGATCTAGCCATTACTAATAAACTAATAAGCTTAAATATAAAACCGCAGCACATAACATACCAAATTGTAAAGAAAAATTCCCCCCCCCCAACAATGTGCTTCTCCTCAGAGCTCTCCCACAAGTAGGGATCAATATTCCCTAGCATTGACAACCTCTTGTCACACTAGTGATGGAAATTTTAAGCCCTCTTTCCCTCAGAAAGTTTCCGTAATGTCGTCTCATTATTATGGGTTGTTGTTTCCCATAGCCTAGGATTTTCTTTTGTTTTTTCCACAAAATATTACATTAAAACTTGCTTTTCTTGAGTGCAGTGTTTCTTAACTCTTCCCAATAACATTAATGCCTCTTTAATAGGGATTTTTATTAGAAATTTTTCTCCCTTCTAATTAATTTTTTTTTCTCTAAGAAAATTTTGGATAATTTTGGAAAAGTTTGAAATCCTATCCCATCCTCATGGATAATAATTTCCTGATCTCAATTACTTTGGCTTTACAAAATTTCCATAAATTTCATAAATAATTATTAATTTAAATTTTTTTTTCCAACAACATAATTGTTCCATCGTTCCACCTAGATGTTGCTCTTATTTACATAAGCATAAAAGTTGTAAATCAAGGGCATTATGTAGTCCCCCCCTAAAACAAAAACACCGTCTATGGTGTTAGAAAATAACTCTGGTTTTTCAATAGCGCTGGAAACACTTCTTTCATACTCTCTTCCCACTCCCATGTAGCTTCTTCAGGTGTAAAGTGCTTCTAGTGCACTTTCACCCAAGCTACTGTTCTGTTCTAGAGCATGGTTTCTTCACGTTCCAATATACAAAGTGGTTCTGGAAGAAAGTCCCCTTTTGTTTCCACCTATATCAAAGTCTAGTAAACCACATGAGAAGGATCGTGAACATACTTTTTCAATAATGATACATGAAAAACATTATGAAATGTAATATGACTAGGTAGAGCCAATTTATAAGCTACTGGGCCCACTCGTTCCAAAACCTCAAAGGGCCTACAGTATCAGGGTGCTAAATTAACACAACTCCCAGTGAGCATGGTACTCTTGCAGGTTCTGATCCTCAAGTACACATGATCGCAAACCTTAAATTACTTATGTATTATTTTCTTATCTGCATAACTCTTATGGCAGTCTTGAGCTTCTTTGATGTTCTGTCAAATTTTTTTTAGTGTCTATTTTATTTCATGCAGTGGTTCAGGTCCAAGTACTAGTTTTTCCTCTGGTAGACTCTAGCTAAGTCGATTATGGCATTTCCTGCCGTAAAAATCTTCAAAATGACTCATTTTAATAAAGGTTTGATAACTATTGTTGTAAACCAATTCTTCCAAATGCAGAAAATCCTCCCACTTGGTGGTTCTGTCCATTACGTACATGTGAAGCATGTCATCTAGTATTTTTTTTTCCTTTTTGTCTAGTCGTCTATCTGGGGATGATAAGTTGTGTTGAAGTTCAGCTTTGTTCCCATTCCTCCAAACATTTTCTTTCAAAATGCATAGGTGAACTTTGGATTTCTATCAGAAATGATCATCTTTGGTATTTCTTGAAGTTTAAAAAATTCTTTCATAAACACATTGGCCCCTTGTGCTGCCCCAAAAGTGGATTGCAATGGAATAAAATGTACAGCCTTTGTTAGTGTGTCTACCTCCACCATAATGGAGTCATTCTGGTATTTAGTATGAGGAATTCCAATGATAAAATCCATGGACATCATCTCTCACTTCCATTCTGGAATCGAAAGAGGGTTTAGTAAACATGCAAAATTTTGATGCTATACTTTAACCCTTTCTCACTCCAAACATCAAGTGCTAAGTAATCAACTATTTTTTTCTTCATTCACGGTCAAAACATGTTTTTCTGCAATGGTGTCACCATATTTTGATAACCTAGATGACCCAAATAAGGTCTCTTATGGTATTCGTCCAAAATATTTTTTTTCAATGTAGGTATGTTCGGAATATACAAACTCTTCTTATAAATTATTAATCATTTCAGATTTATGGTGTATCCTAATATCTCATCTTGTTGTAATTTTTTTCTGCAATTCCAAATATAGGGAATATTGTGACAAAAATTCTTGGATCTGTTCCTCAACATTGAATTTTGCACTGCTACCTTTGTAAGACAAAATTTGATGAGAATTTCTACTTAAGGAATCAAAAATTCAGTTTTCCTTTCCTTTAATGTGTTTCATCTCCATATCAAATTATCTAAGGAAACGTAACCGTGTTGCTCGTCTTCCATTCAAATCCGAATGAATAAAGAAATATTTTAGACTGATATGATTAGTCATCAACACAAATTTCTTACCCAACAGGTAATGTTGCCACATTTTAAATGCATGTATTGAAACAACTAATTTAAATTCATAATTTGCATAATTTTTCTCATGTTTCTTCATTTTTCTAGATTCATAGGCTATCACTGCATTATCTTGCAGCAATACTCCTCCCAAACCCTCTATGTAGGCATCAATGCACATAAGAAAGTCCTTTGTTGGATCAAAATTTTTTAATATAGGGGTAGTAGTTTGTTTTTGTTTCAACTTCTCAAAGATTTTTTGGCATTTTCCTATCCATTCAAACTTCACACATTTTTTTTTTGCAAAGAGGTAATAGGATAAGCCAATGCAAAAAATCCCTCCACAAATCTGCGGTAATATTTGGCAATACCCATGAATGAATGTATTGCTAGTACATCTGTGGGTACACACCAATTTAAAATTTCTTATATTTTTTCTGGATCTACCGCCAACCCTTCCTTAGAAATAACATGTCCAAGATATTGAAACTTTGGTTTGTAAAACTCACAGTGGCTGAGTTTTGCATACAATTGGTTTTCTATGAGTGTTTAAAGAGTTATTAGAAGATGTTCCTAGTGTTCCTGTTTGTACTTATAGTACACCAGAATATCATCTAAGAAGACCAGCACAAACTTGTCTAGATGTTTGTGTAGAACACTATTCATGAGACACATGAAAGTAGTAGGGGAATTTGTGAGACTAAAAGGTAAAAATACGAACTCGTAATGACCATACTGAGTTCAAAAAATTGTTTTGTGTATGTGTTCATATTTAATATGAAGCTGGTGATAACGATTTCTCAATTCAATTTTTGAGAATACAATTTCCCCCATTACTTAATCAAACATATCGTCTATTCATGAGAGGGGGTATCGATTCTTGATGGTTAACTTGTTTAGCTGTCTATAGTATATGCACATCCTGAGGGTACCATCCTTCTTCTTGACGAATAAACCTGGTGCTCCCCATGGAGACACACTTGGTCTAATATACCCCTTGTTTTACAATTCTTGTAGTTGAAGTTTTAGTTCTGACAGTTAAGGGGTGCTATTTTTATATGGGGCTCAAGAAACTGGGGTGGCTCCCTGTACTAGTTCAATAGAGAAATCAATATCTCTCCAAGGGGGAAGTTGAGGAATTTATTCGAGAAATAAATCTTGGAATTCTTTATTCACTGGTAATTTTTTTACATGTTCATTTTCTTCTTACTGTCTGAAATATTCAATTTGTACAGTATACACTCAACAACCCTTCCTTGTTTTCTGCTTCAACTGTAATGCAAAAATTTGTCTAACAGACATAGGTTTTGGTTTCCCTCTTACCACAATTTATTTTCCTAGTGCATTAGTACAATTTACTATTTTTTCCAAATAATTTCCTACTCCTTTCTGTAATTCTAGCCAATCCATACCAACTAGTAGGTAATAAGATCCTAAGGGGAGAATATTCAGATTTAATTTTGTAATGTACCCATTCAGGTTTACAGGATACTTGTGCAATTTATGGGTGACCTTTCGTTTGGTTCCTGTAGCCAACTGTACCAGCCAAAGGTGCTAAAATTTTTCTGTATGCAATTTATATTTTTCCATTATGTGTGGACTAATATAACTTAAAATAACTCTAGGATCAATTAAAATAGACATAGGTTGGCCGAAAATAATACCTCCAATTTCAATCATGGTTGGTTGATGTTCATTCTGTCGGTCTTCTAATGCGGCACTGATTCAGGGAATGCTTCAGAAACATAATTTACTGTGTTTTCCTCCCACACTCCTTGAATATTCTGAATAGCACGAGTGTTGTGTGGCCATTACCACAACCTATGAGGCTCTCCTCATCCCTAACACTTCAAAGGTTCCTTTGTTTTTACCACGGTATCTCACTTGATGTTCCCTTCCATGGCCTTGGAACCTCTGTGAGAATGGGCTGTCTAATTTTGAACACCTTTATCAAACATTTTCCATTGGTGGTTTCCTTTAAAAATTTTTAGATAAGATGGTTTGGTTCTTTTTGAGCTTGCTTCAGCCTTCTATTTCTCCTTATTCTAGCAGTTTTTCAAGTGATCATTCCTGCCTTTAAATTTCTGGTAGCAGAGTCTTGCCTTCCTAACAACGTCATTCACAGGCTTTGGATTGTTAAACTCAATTCTTTCTTTGTATATGGTGGGTAAACAATTTAGAAATATCTGCACCTTCACTTTTTTTTTCTCTTATATATGGTACGTAGTGAAGTAAATATGTGAACTTTGTCACAAATTCATCAATGGTAAGTTGTCTTAGGCTTAGCTCATGGAACACATTTTCTATTTCATCATAATACCTCTCACTTAGGTATCAGGATTTAGAATTCTCCTGGAATTCTTCCCATGAGACGATCTTTTCATCTAGCAAGGTGATTTTGGTCTCTTTCCACCAAACTGTGGCTTTACCTTGCAATTGGTAAACTTCCACCCTTGCTTTTAGATTAGTTCCATACTCATATAGTTTAATGTACTTTACCATCTTCAGGAGCTAGGATTCCACATCCTCTTCCTTCTCCCCATCAAAGGTTGGAGTCTTGATCTTGCGGAATTCTCCCTGTAACTCCTTCCTCCTTTTGGACTTAGAGTTTGCTTTACCAGACTCTTACCCACTCTCAGACTTCTCTGAGTTGGTTTCTATTTATTTTCTTTTAACTTTTTCTTGTTCTTCCTCTTGATGACTGGATATAGAGGTTAATTCCCTTATCAGCCCCTCTTGTTTGTTAGTGTCTTGTTGTAAACATTCATTGATAGTTCTTAGCTAAACCATTTCCTGCTACAAGTTTTTGATAATTTCCAACATTTGAGTATTGGGATCTGGTGGGGCATCCTCATCCCCCAGTTAAACATACAGCTCTTACCTGTCAGAAATGACAAAAAATGTAATTATGTATGCACTTTATATCTGATGCAGATGAAACAATTAGAATTCATACCTCATAATATGTAACTCATCATTGTTTTTGTAACACAATTATTTAACCATAAAGTAATCTTTCACGCAGCACAGTTTTCATGTGTTGGCATCCATAAGCTCAATGTTTTTAAGCTGGGCTCTAATACCACTTGTCATGTCTCCAATTTTTTTTCATGTACTTATTTGTTTGATTGATGATCACCTTTCTTTTTAACAATATCATTCCAGTAATATTTCTAGCAGGTTTATAGTGGACATACGATTTAACTCCTTATTATAAATTAATATGGCTAACATATATCATATATACATTAACCTATCCCTTTATCCCTCCCATACCTTTACCTTCTCACTTCCTCACACCATACCCTACATTTAATCGTTAATAATGTAACCCTCTAACCTTATTAGTTTTCATCCCAATGGTCTCATTTAATTCATATTCCAAATCCTATATTAACATAGATATTCATATATTGATCTATATTATGTATGCACTTTATATCTGATGCACATGAAACAATTAGAATTCATACCTCATTATATGTAACTCATCATTGTTTTTGTTACACAATTATTTAACCATAAATTAATCTTTCACGCAACACATTTTTCATGTGTTGGTATCCATAAGCTCAATGTTTTTAAGTTGGGCTCTAATACCACTTGTCATGTCTCCAATTTTTTTTCATGTACTTATCTGTTTGATTGACGATCACCTTTCTTTTTAACAATATCGTTCCAATAATATTTCTACCAGGTTTATAGTGGACATACGATTTAACTCCTTATTATAAATTGACATGGCTAAAATATATCATATATACATTAACCTATCCCTTTATCCCTCCCATACCTTTACCTTCTCACTTCCTCACCCCATACCCTGCATTTAATCGTTAATAATGTAACCCTCTAACCTTATTAATTTTCATCCCAATGGTCTCATTGAATTCATATTGCAAATCCTATATTAACATAGATATTCATATATTAATCTATATTAACCTAGATAGGACCTATGAAATTTAATACCCATAATGAATATTTGCATGGCTCCAAAAAAGGTCAGTACGAAGGTTTTTATTCCACTATTATAGTTTTCATTTCTAATTTAATGTGGGTAACCCACCTGATGACTTGACCATCACTCTTGTCTCCAAGTGGCACTAGTCACATGTCCTCACATGGCCCTCACTTGTTTCAAGGTTCCAAATGAATGAAGGATATCCATCTAGGTTATATCAATGAATCTTATGGTTTTTAGAAACATTAAGGGTTTAACCTACTTGAATCTCCCTCATTTCAACATTTTCACCGTGTGTTTGGTGGTCGTCTATCTCGCGGGAGCTATGCCTCCATAGATCAAATTGCAATTTGTTTTCAAGAGACCCTATGAACTAGCTCCTCCATTTTTAGCGTGAGGACTATGGATTAACCTGGTGTTGCACAAAGCCTTGTGGCTATGCCATCACATGTATCAATTTCGCGTGTTTTCAATTGGTTGTTGTGACTCTTGTAAAATTTTGTTTGCTAATGTATTATGGTTGATTTTTCATGGATAATACAAAGAAATTTCAATTGGTTATTCAACGTCCCATCAGGTAACTATGGATTAACTGTGCCTCTATTTTGATCATATTTTTTTTTCATTTATCACTTTGTGTATGGGTTTATTGTGTATTGCAGAGAAGCATCCTCCACCCTACATACGAAGATTATTGAGTAAAGGTCTCATCCTCCCAACGTTGCGATGGAATGAATTCAATCAACTAGTAGGCCTTCTACCCTATTCATTGCATAAGAGGTAAGTTTCCCTCGATTTTCCTTCTGGGTTCAACCATTCAACTTTGGTTCACCTTGAAATTATTGGGTTTTGTAATATAAGAAAATGTAGTAATTAATTTTGGCTTTCAGATTCCTACCCCACTCAAAATGTTCTGGGTTTGCATTTCAAAATTCATTTTTTTCTATTTACAAGTCCTCTTTCCAACATTTTTCTTTGTTTTGATTGAATGAGGTATTTTTCCTCTGAGCCCTTCCATATTTTGTATTGTCCAATCTAGAATTTGGGTTTTTAGTTACATTTCATATTTTTTTCATTAAATGTTCTCTTTATAGTTGGCCTTGCCATGACTAGCTTCAAATTTCTAGTTGCATGTATAAGTTAGCCCTTTGAAATTCTTGGTTTCATCACACCATTAGCATAACCTGGGTCAGTGTGACTCTATGAAGCTCAGTCCTATGTTTATGAGTGTGTTGGTTCATTCCATCATTTTCTTTCCTTCCACCATTATGATTACTGTTCTCAGTAGGGATCGAGGTTTTACTTTGTAATGTTGCTTATGTGGGCATATTAATTGTAACTCTTAAGTTTTCTATGCGATTCCCATTCGACCCCTCGTTGTGTTCGAAATATAGTTATTATTCTTCATAATTTATGATTGTTGCTATGATAGGTAAGTTTATATTGTATTTATTCCATTCACGCATTCGTGTAAATCCAGGCTTTCTGCTATGGTAGCATACTACCTAGAGAATAGGTTAGATTTCTCACTATGTGTTGATAATTTTAAATGGCATTCTTAGGATAGTGTGAGGCTTATCCTCTATTTTTCAATTTTATTCTTTGGGATTCCATTCTACACTTACGCTCTATATACGCAATAACCCAGTTTCTGCATTCACTCATAATATTTTCTGACTTATATATGTATTTATTTCTTACTCAAAATGATGAGTGTATCTCGTTATACTTCACTAGGACTGTGGTTCTTCACTATGTTATTTATACCATTCTCATTAGAGATCTCTTTCATAATTTCATTTATATTCAGGATATTTCTCTTATAATTTTTCATAGAGTTATATAGCAATTTGATTCGCTCTAATTTGATTTCCTTTTTTTCATGATTTTGAAAGCATAAGGATTAGGCTTCTATGAGTTTTTACTCTATTATATTTATTTATGGATTCATATTGAAACCTTGGGTTTTTCTTACTTGCACTCTTCATAGTAGTTGTGTTGGAATTGCTGGTTTTTCATTTTACCTTTACGCTATTTATGAAATATGGGCAACATTTGTGGCATTTCTGCCACTTATGGTATTAAACATTCCATTATCACAAACTTGATATCATGTTGAGGTTTTGCACAATCCTTTTTACTTCTCAGTCTTCTCAAATATTTAATTACTGCTGTGAATAAATTTTGATATTATAATTTCTTACATTCTCTATTGTTTTTTAATTCATAATATGAGTTTTTAATATGGGTTTTTACCACCCATGTTTACTTTTTTTTCTCAGATTTGGGCTCGTGGTCAAGAAGCTTACATCCCCTCCTCTTCATGTTAATTCCAATTTATTTAATTATTATTAGGTCCCTATTTATTATTTTCCTCTCTATGTATTGAAATACAACCATACTTACAACATTATAAAATATTTATGCATAGGTGGAGTAATCAAATATTGGACATTATACTTAGGTAAGCCATTCTCATGTCTTGTACAATGTAATAATTTTTATTAGTCGATTTAATTTTTCTCTAATTCTCTCATATTGTTTTGCAGGTATGCTCTCAGAGTTTTTCGTTGATTTTCATGACATTAATTTTTCCTTCCCTGCTCATGCTTAAATAGATATAGATTTCTTTCTTTATAGATTGATTTCTTTTTCTCGATCTACAATCTCAAAAACTTCCTGGGAATGTGAGAACCTAGAAAGCTCTAGTGTCTCCTTGAGAGGTTTGGTTTGCATATGTCTGGAATGGGGCGAGGCGGGGGGTGGGTTGATATTCTATTCCAAGAAGCGTTACTATAGATAGGGATTATGTTATTGACTACCTAGATATTTTTTGATGTAGCTTGGTGTATCGCATTTCACTAGCTTGCTCACCTAGCGGATAGAGACTAGCACCCTGTTGATGACCTAGCGAATAGAAACTAGCAGGTACACCTACCCTCTCTACTTTATTTCTCAGGTCAGTAGCCTATTGTTCTGCCATGCCTCTACTTCTGGCACATATCTTAGTCCAGTGTTACTATATTTTATGTGTCAAGGCCATGCTTGGCCTTTGACAATAAATTAAATTGATGTAACATTTCTTATTTTTCACTAAGTCTGATATATTACAGTGAGATCCTCAAGGATGTTTAAGAATTATTGTACATAGAAAATCTATCTATTTATATATTTGATAATTGTGAGTTATCATATTCATGTAATTACCTCCAAATATTAGATGTTTTAGTGACTTCCTCATTTTTCCACTATTTCATATGCTATATATAATTTTGAGAATTCTTTGGTTTTAATTCTAGCTTACTTGAAAATTTGCTAGTAAATGTTGCATGCATCAATATTTTACACCTAAATATATTGGTAGTTTCTTAGACTTGTTGTATTATCTTCTTTTATTTGACACATATATGCATAAATACCCAGTAATGGTTACCATACCATAACCCCTTAGCTTTATAATTTTACATATTATGATTGTATCTGCTTCCAGTAACTTAGTTTGTGTATGGAAAGCTATATCTACATTGTATTTACTTACAGGGTGGACCCTATGTAATACACATTACTATTACTGAATATTTTAGTAATTATTTACATGCCACTAGTACATAACAGGACTTCAACTTTTAGTCTTATATGCTATATATCAGTAACGAGATATAGACTATAACATACTATAAATTCCTACTTCCAAGGTAGAATTTTGTCTATTAATTTGGACCAGAATTATGATTTAGCCATTACTAATAGCATAATAAGTTTAAATATAAAATAGTAGCACATAACATATCAATTTATAAAGATGAATTTCCTCCCAACAATAACCTTCTCCTTATTGCTCTCCACTGAGCAGAGATCAATATTCCCTAGTGTTGACAACCTCTTGCCACACTAGTGATGGCACTTTTAAGTCCCCTTTCCCTCAACAAGTTTCTATGACGGTGTCCCATTATTATGGGTTGTTGTTTCCTATAGCCTAGGATTTTCTTTTGTTTTTTTGCACAAAAAACTACTTTAAAGCTCACTTTTCCCCAATGCAGTTTTTCTTACCACTTCCCAGTAACTTATCTCTTTACTAGAGAATTTTATTAGATATTTTTTTCCCATCTAATTTAATTAAATTTGTTTTCTCCAAGGATTTTTTGGAGAATTGTGGGAAACTTTGAAATTATATCCCATTCTCATGGATAAGAATTTCCTCTCAATTACTGCGTATTTAGAAAATTTCCATAACTTTCATAAATAACATTTAATTTAAAAGATTTATGCCAACAACATAATTGTTCCATAGGTCCACCTATACCTTGGTCTTATTTGCATAAATATAAAAATTGTAAATTAGGGGTATTACAACCAAATGGAAATCAACGAAAGAAGGAGTGAACCCATCAACGAGTTCTTGATCATTGTTCATATGCACTTTAAAAATAATATCCCCCAAATGTTTTATGTTTTAATTCTTCGATAATATAAATTATAAAGCATATAATTTTTTATTTTTTTTGAGTTCATTAGAATGACATATCTGAGCTCTATGTTAAATGAAATCGTGTTCATTAATTATTCTCCTCACACATAGTCGAAATCGACAAAATATTAATTTCTTCAATAAATGATATCCTTATTTGTTTCTCTAAAAAAATCTCGATATATAAATCTATATATTTAAAGAAAAAATGGTTATCCTTATAAAATTACCGAAATAAATTATTTTTTATAAATATATAACTATGTCAATTAAAAAACATTCATTGCACATTTATTGGGAATATTGATACTTTGTTTTTAGTTGTTTCAATTTTAAATTTCCTAATCACTTATGATGAGAGTTATTTGTTTTGTTATGCAATAATAATAAAAAAGAATGAAAAAAAAAAAAGAGTTTGTATATTTTATGTTTAAGGAAAATTCATGTATTTGTAAAGAAAAATTAATATAAGTTGATAGGTTGACAGGTAGTGAGTAGGGACATTCTAATATTTTTAAATATTAAAATAGAAAAACAAAAATAATGTCTTATTTTTTAAGAAAGTTTATAAAAAAAAAGAAAAAACTAATAAAGGATTGTTCGATTTGCATACCGCTAGGGTTTGTTAATCAACAACTTTTAAATCGTTTCTCTATATATATATATTACACTTATATTATTTTCATGAATAGAAGATTGTTTATTTGGTATCAAAATACTGGAAATAATTATTCCATTTTATCTTATTGTTTAAATATAAAATTGATGATGTAAATATATGTTATGATAAATTTTATAGAGAATACCATATACATGTGGTGTCAAATTAATAGTAGAATATAAAACTTTTAGTTTCATTTTGTTGTCCAAATCAAGAAAATATAGTTGAAAATATATCTATATAAAGATATTTGGAATAAAATATTAATCGAATGTTTCTATAATTTAAAACTAATACTTAGTACATTGTTGTGATCACAGTAGCCATGCAATGAATTAAATTTATTTTATGTTTGTGTCATTGTATAATTATGAAAAATATGAAAAGATTGCAGACAATGGTCGAAATATTTTGTCTTAACGTATTTTGTATACTTTAGTTAACGTTGTGGATATCGTTTTAAGAGTTGTGCAATCTTTGGAATGCCATCAGAAGGTTGCATATGTCGATATGTATATGAATTGAATGTTTTTTTCCTCAGAGAAAGTAGTGTGTTTTTTTAATTGTGAAAACGTTATGATGTATGTGGTTTGGTTGTGGAGATGTTATGATGTAGGTGGTTTTATATGGTATCCATAAATTATAAGTGGTGTCTATGTAATTATTTTTGGCAATATAAATCAATTTTTTTTTTTTTATGTTTTAATCTAAAATATTGTGATAATTTTGTGTTACATTTAATTTGTTTTATTGTGATATAAATTTTCTATGATTTATTTCTTTTAAGGTTAGTAGTTGTCTTGAGCATCGATAAAATTATTTGGGAGTTTCTGTTGTTCGAAATTATTGCAAATATTTTTTTTTTGTTGGTTTCCTTTGTCCATGTTGATGAAATTTAAGTTTGTTTCCAAAAATTGGTGTCTTTTCTTGAGAGGCATAATTTTTCTTCCGAGTTGTAATCATTGTGATGACAAATAATTTGGATTTATCATTTTTCCATTTCATGCGGGTGATGGTTGTTGTGTTGGGTCTTACCATAGTTATAAAGGACATATATGTACCATGTTTTTCCCATTTCTTTATTTTGGCTACAAAATTGAAATAACAGTTGGATGAAGGATTATATTCAGTTCACCTATAAATTGTGAAGGTTTTAAGAGTTACTTTGTTGTCAACCCTTTTACAAAGATATTTAGTAACCTTGGTTTTTTTCATCTTGGTGAGCAGGGATTCTTCTATTTTTTTTCAGAAGTGTGGTCCAATGGGATTTAGTGAGAGATGTGTCCAGCGACAAGAATCCACATTGTTTAGTTTGTAGCAAGTATGAGATGGTTTGGAGGAAAATAATTCTTGATTATGGTGGTGCCAATGCCAAAGGAGGTTGATTTCAGTAAATAAAATTTATTTGGTTCTATTGGGACAAAGATAATGATGAGTATCCTATGTATTGCTACACACTATATATTGCTTGTATCTAGAGAGAAATAATTTGGATTTTACATTTGTGCCTATCATACATACAGTGTATGGCGATAGGGCGATACAGGAAAAAACTTGTTTTTGTTTTAAATAATGGTAACACATTTGTATGGACATAGGAATTATTGGAAAATTTAAAATTTGATTAGTTTTCTAATCAATGAAAAATCCCTTATTTTGAATATTATTGGGGGTTTAGTTGGATGTTGATTGAAAATATATCTATGGATATTAACAATAAATTCTCGATAAACTTACCTTTTCATGTTATTGATAAGAATGTGTATTTTTTGGGTTGCATGGAAGTCCAGTTGAAAGTGTATGATATGGTATAGGGGTTTCGACAACAATATTTTTCGATGATGTCTTTATTTTTATAGACATTTGGATTCTGTGTCGGATCAGTCGATGGTTGGAATGATTTCATTGAAAATAGAAATGCATTCTCGCTTCTTCCAGATGTTGATTTTCTTGTAGAAATACGACCTTTTCATGTGGATATTCTTATGTAGTGTTTGAGACTCAGAGATGTTTTTTATTGACCATTACTATTATTGTTTTGTTTTTCAATAATCTCCATCATTTTTTTTGAAATTATTATGTTGATATTGAATGTTTTGTTTGTGGATAAAGTTTATTTTTTTCTTTTTTATAATTTGGAATTAACGTTAGATTTGTTCCTTTGCAGTGATTTGATAAAAAAAGTTGTTTTTTCGATGATGTTGTAACAAAATATTTTCTAGAAAGACAACATTGTTTGGGGATTTTCTATTTGAAAATGAAAGGCTTCAACCTTTTTTTCTGAATATTTTGTTTATATAGTTTATTTCTACCATTTTTTCATTATTTCTTGACTGCAATTGTTATGTTCATAGTAACTATATGTTGAAATAGATTTACATGTGGCTAACATACATATATAATGTGTGTGCTGATTGTTTTTTGTTTTTGATATTTGGGGTTAGGTTTGTAGATTTCTATTTGGAAAAAAAAAATTGTGTTTTGGTATAAGTATGTGGTTTGTAAACCCTTTTTCAGGATTATAAATAAAAGGAAGGTTCAATACATTGGTTTTATTTTATTGTATAAATTTCACGTAAAAGACCCTGTTCTGCTCCTGTGATGCTTACCTGATAGACAATGGGTTCGAAAAAAGTGATGGTGAACCCAGACTCTACATTAAAGAAAATGACGGTAAGATCCTTATTGTTGTCTTATATGTAGATGATTTAATTTTCATAAGCAATGAAGTTTCTCTTATTGCTGATTTTAAAGTAGTCATGAAGAGTGAATTTGAAATGAATGATTTGGGTTTATTGAGATATTTTTTGGGCATAGAAGTAAAGAAAAATGAAAAGGGAATTTTTACTTCGCAAGAAAAATATGTGTCAGAATTTTTGAAGAGGTTTAACATGTAGCACAACAATGTAGTTGTATCTCCAACTGTTATGGGTCTTTGATTCTAAGATACCAACTTCAAACATTATGTATTTCATCTTTGACTCCTCATCACATGCGGCTTCTTATCGCAGATCAGAGATCGACGATATTAACACTGATGTCACATCTCCCTTTCCGACCCAATTTTTTTTTTTTTTTTGTTTCCTCATTGCCTCCCTTATTGTGAAATTTAACTTATATTCCAATAAATTTCCTATGTGTATATCCTTTCATAGGTAGAGTATCCATGAAAACAATAAAACAACACTTATATTTAAAAATATTAACAACAGGCCTAATAAACCAACACTTATACTTCAAAACATTTACGACAGGCCTTTAGACCTTTCCATTACCGATCTTATTACGTCTTTATTCTAGTCCACTATACGACAACTCTCACACATGATTAAGTTTTTCAACCCGGCGAACCATGTCTAAACGTTCGCCATAATGTAATTGGTTAAATTTAATAATGAAATCTCATATGAATCTTTTGTTTGTCTCGATAACTAAACGTTTCCTATCTACACGTTAATAAAAAATATACGCTACGTTTTCTCTAGGACATCGTCCTTTCCTACTCCAGATGTGAAATTTTTTATATACTTTGCACCATCTTTTGTACTAATACTCAGTACGATTTCTATGAACAGATGGCGCGTGGCATCAACAGTTGAATTCCTGGTTTCCAAGGGTCGCCGTCCTCTATTGGGGTATTAAATTATTCTGGTCTTCTGAGTTGTTGTTGCCCACTTGGTACTACACTCTGCTGAAATTGAAACCATAATCCCTCTCGGGATTCTTCACGTCCTTTATCCTTGAGATGTGTTTTCCGAGTTCCCACAACTCGCCTTTCAACTTTTGATCTCACCTACACGTGGACAGCTATCAATCCCTGGGTCTAGGGTTTCATATAGCTTTATTAACTCTGGTTCTTCCTCCTAACATTTCAGTTTACCAGGTTATTACTCATCGTTTCTCCTTCCGCTTTTCTCTCAAAATTTTGCGTCCAGGAGGTTGCAAACAATGCGTATGACTCCTCGCCAGAAACATGGTAAGAAATTTCCCTCCATTTTCTTGTCTACGTGTGTTAATTCGTTAAATGTCTTTCCCTGGTTGAGTAAATTCGGGAGATTGTTTCCTCCAGAAACTGGATTTCCTAGTTCTTATCAACTCGCTAATTGTAGTCTTGTCGGAATGGAGCGCTCGTTTAGAACACACTGTAACTTAACCTGGATTTTACAACGGCGTGTCCAACCCTTCAATTTGAAAATGGGTATTATATATATCGTCGATTTTTTTTCTTTTTTGTCTTTCATATCTCACCTTTGGCATTCCTAAGGATCGCTGGATCTATGTACGTCTTGGTTAGTTCCTTACGATTTTGTTTTTTATTTTTTATTTTTTTTTATGGACCTATACCTTCCTACTACTGAGCAGTTCAAGTTCGTTTCAGATATTAAGGCTGCGATCCTAACGAAATTGTTCCAGCTAACTTACTTCACTTCGAGCGAACTTCGGTCGACTCACTGGCTGTCCATCGTCTACTGTACAGGTTTTCTGTAACCTTCAAAATGCTTGTTCGGGATTTTTAGCTATGTTTGCCGATTTCCACACGAGTTGCATGCTACTCAGTTGTAGACAGTTTTTATTTGGTTTTCTTTTCTCCATGATGGCCATGGCTCTTTAATTTGTATAAGGACATTTTAAACATTTGTTTTACTCCCGGAATGGTGCGACTGACCATAATCAATTTTGTCTTCTTTATACTTAAGTTATTTCCCTAGTAAGCAGTATGGCGAAAAGTATATCTAAAAATCCACCCTTAACAAGTTCTTCCTCTTTAGAACTCATCAACTATCATGATTGTGTATATTTCATAATTTGTGGTCAGTTAGTGGTAACATTAATAACCGGAGGTGGAACATATACCGTCACCTCTACTCCCAACTTAACTCTACTGTTCTGCATTATGCTCTATATTTTGTTTTTCAGATTATAATAATTGATATCTTGGAAATATGGACACACTAATTGCGTGAAGGGGTGATTTTACTCCTGTTATATTAGGTATACATACCCTTCAGAGAATTTATGCTATATAATCTCCACAGCTGTCAGCACAACATGTATAATTCTTTTTCTACTGTTGATTCCGTCTCTATGTTGATATATCTGTAAGTTAAGGTTTGCGTGGGTGATGGTGTTTCCAGAACATTAAAATGACACTAGTAATGATCTATATGATACCAAAGTCCTCTAACAGTATATAGTTTTGTTACGAGCGACAGGTTCTATATACATAATTTTTTTTTTCCCTCTAACAGTATATAATGAGCGGATGTTCCTATTTAAAAGTCCTCTGAAATTGTATGGTTATTCTTGTACAAATAGGTTATGATATAGACATAATACCTTCCAGTTGTGTTATTCCGTTATATGTAAATGGTTTCTGCATAATTCTAACTTGGTAAATTACATAAATAAATTAAAATAAAACCAGAGGTTAACTGTCACTGGCTAGCCAATTTCTCTTTTACTTTACAAAGTTATAAAAAAAAATGTGGAGTTTATCTAGAACATAAATTCCATATCAGAAACAGTTATAGTCTAGTTTATTTTTCTATTATTTGCTGCTTCATTTTAGAGGTTGCATTATTTCCAAACACTATTGGATTACATTCGGGTGATTCCATGATTAATTCATACTAGGAGCGTAATTCAGGGAACTAAATATTAATGGACAGTCCCATGCAATTTGTTATTCACTTCCGTCTGATGTAGAATTGCTTATTTATATGCAGACATAACTGGCTACTGTGATTCTATTCATGTGTAGATAGTGTACTGTTTCCTGGAAGCTAGTCTGTAAAATTTTTCTTTTCCTTTTGATACACAGTCTAGATGACAGTTCATATACTACTATTCTCAATTACAGTATAGAATTTCTCATATAGTTCTCTCCTATGTATGTATATACTAACATCATTCCATTCATCAGAAGCAGATTAAAGTTAATTCACAATTTTTCCTGTGGATAACTATGTATCCTCAGATTTAAACCAACACTGGTTTAGAGATTCTGTTGGATTCTACTCCACAGATTTATTTTCTACAACTATGCAGAATTATAAAGGTGAATTCCTCATGATTAATTCTATTAAATGTAACATTTGAGATTCTAATATACAATCAACTTTTATATGTAGTCAATTCATACTATAGGAAGTAAACACATGAATAATTTTAGAGACATACCACTCATGCAATTGACCAACCTCCCAACCTTAGAGTCCTTCTGTCTCCCAGAACTCACCCCCGAGCTGAGATCATCTCCTAGAATAGATCAACCTCTAAACTGTTTAGGAGCAGCTTATTTAGGTTGTTATTCCCCAAAGCCTGTTTCTAATTCTGCATCCAGAATATCAGGATGCTTTTCTTCCTGTTTGCCTAGGCTTCCCATTTTAGGGATTCTTTAAAGTTGTTTTCAGCTTTTCCCAGCTTTTCCATCTTTTCACCTCTTCCCAACTACTTTCCTCCTCATTGGGGAATTTAGATTTTTCCTCAAAAATCTAATTTAGAAATTATTTCTTTCAAGGATTTTTTTGAAAGATTGTGGGGAAAGTATTTTTCTTTGTCCATCCTCATGGATTTAGCAAATGATCTCATAAATCTCATTTTGGTCAATCTGCACAAAATCATCTTATTCATTTCCTCAATTTATTTATTTAATTACATTCACACAATACTTTTCCTTTGGGGTCCACTCCCCTTAGGATTACAGTTCAAATGTCTATCCTTGAAATTTAAACACATCAACTGGGGGTGTTACATATTCCCCCTCTGAAAATAAACACCGTCCTCGGTGTTATTATTCAACTACTAGAGTTCATTTTTCAAACAAAAATGGATATCTTTCCATCATTTCAGCTTGTCTTTCCCAGGTAGCTTCTTCAGCAGTAAAGTGCTTCCACTGCACCTTTACTCTTGCTACTGTTCGATTTCTCCATTCAATTTCTTCCCACTCCAATATTTGAAGCGGTTCTGGTAGAAACACCCCTTCTGGTTCCACCTGTACAACAGTCCAATCAATTATGTGAGAAGCATCATGCACATATCCTTTTAATAACGAAACATGAAACACGTCATGAAATCTAACATGGGGCAGTAAGGCCAGCTTGTAAGCCACTGGTCCCACCCTTTCTAATACTTCAAAAGGACCACAGCATCTAGGAGCTAGTTTTACACAACTTCCAGCATAAAGTGTACACTTTTTGTGTTTAATACGTAAGTACACATGCTCTCCCACTTTGAATTCTTGGTGTACTCTTTTCTTATCAGCATAGTTTTTCTGGCGATCTTGTGCTGTCTTGATGTTTCTTTGTATCTGTTTAACTATTCTTCCCATTTCCTGTAGATCAAACCCTAGGCAAACAGGAAGAAAAGCATCCTGATATCTTCTGGCTGGCTCCAGGTCAAAGGAGTACGACACTTTCTTCCATACAGTGCCTCGAATGGACTCATCTTGATGGAGGATTGATAGCTGTTATTATAGGAAAATTCAGCTAAATGCAAATAATATTCTCACTTTGATGGCCTGTCCATCACATACATTCTAAACATGTCCTCCAAAATTTGATTAGTTCTTTTTGTTTGACCATCTGTCTGGGGGTGGTAAGCAATACTAAAATTAAACTTAGTACCCATCCCTCCAAATAGTCCTTTCCAAAAAGCTGTTGTAAACTTAGCATCTTGGTCAGAAACAATCACCTTCAGAACTCCATGGAGTCTTATTATCTCTTTCAGGAACACATTCGCTACTTGAGCTGTCCCAAAGGTAGATTTTACTGGTATAAAATGGGCAGATTTTGTTAAAGTGTCTACTACTACCATTACTAAATCATGCTGGTATTTGGTTTTGGTTAATCCTGTTATGAAATCCATGGAAACTGTGTCCCATTTCCATTCTGCAACCGGAAAAGGGTTTAAAAGACCAGCGGGATGTTGATGCTCAACTTTGACTAGTTGGCATTCCATACATCTAGTTAAATATTCTTCTACATCTTTCTTCATTCCTGGCCAAAACAACTTCTTTTTCAAAGCTGTTAACATTTTCTGATATCCTGGATGTCCTGCATATGGCTGTTTGTGATATTCATCCAAAATTTCCCTCTTTAGGGACTCTACATTGGGAATATACAATCTGTTTCTATAACAGATCAACCCTTTTTGGTTTTGAGTGAAATCAGTTTTCTCCTTCATTAGTTTTACCAGTAGGTTCTCATAATTGGGATCTTGGTCTGCTGCTTGTTTCACTAACCCTTCTAGATCAAACTGGGCACTACTTCCACTACTGCCTATAATTTGAAAAGCATTTCTACTCAAAGCATCAACAATTCTATTTTCTTTCCCTCTGATATACTTTATATCCATGTCAAATTCACTTAAAAAAGACAGCCATCTGGCTTGTCTAGCATTCAAATCGGTTTGGGAAAAGAAATATTTGAGACTGATATGATCAATCATGAATGTAAATTTTTTTCCAAGGAGATAGTGTCGCCACATCTTCAAAGCATGAATAACAGCCGCTAGCTCCAAATCATATGCACTGTAGTTTTGTTCATGTATCTTCATTTTCCTAGATTCATAGGCAATAACTGAATTTTCCTGCAAAAGAAATCCTCCCAACCCATCTCTAAAGGCATCCGTACATACCGGAAATTCTTTATCACGATCTGCAATCTTCAGTATAGGGGCTGTAGTAAGTTTTAGTTTTAATTGGTCAAATTTTTTTTGACATTTCTCAGTCCACTCGAACTTGACACCCTTCCTTTGTAATGAGGTTATGGGATGTGCTATAGCAGAAAATTTCTCCACAAATCTACGATAATACACGACAATCCCCATGAATGATCTCACTGCTGAGACATCAATTGGCACAGGCCATTCTTTGATAGAATTTATCTTTTCAGGGTCCACAGCGAGGCCTTATTCAGAAATAATGTGACCCAAATATTGAATCTTGTCTTTATAAAATTCACACTTGCTGAACTTAGCATATAACTGGTTTTCCTTCAAAGTTTACAATACTATCCTTAAGTGTTCTTTATGTTCCTCCTCACTTTTTGAGTATACTAGAATATCATCTATGAACACAAGCACAAATTTATCTAAGTACTTATTTAACACACTGTTCATTAGGCACATAAAAGTGGCAGGGGCATTTGTCAAACCAAAAGGTAGGACTACAAATTCGTAGTGCCCATACCTAGTTCGAAAGGTTGTTTTGTTGATGTCTTCTTCTTTAATTCTAAGCTGGTGATAACCAGTCCTTAAGTCAATTTTCGAAAACACTGAAGCCCCTCTCACTTGGTCAAAAAGATCATCAATTCTGAGTAAGGGGTATCTGTTTTTAATGGTCAACTTATTTAGTTGACGGTAATCAATGCACATCCTAAAAGTTCCATCTTTCTTTTTCAAAAACAGGACCGGTGCTCCCTAAGGAGACACACTTGGTCTGATATAACCCTTTTCTAACAACTCCTGCAATTTCATTTTCAGTTCCATGAGTTCAGGGGGACTCATTCGATAAGGGGCTCTAGAAACAGGTGCTGCTCTTGGTACTAGATCAATCGAAAAGTCAATCTCTCTTTTGGGGGGAAGATGAGGAATCTCATCTGGAAAAACTTCCTTAAACTCTCTTACTACTGGTAAGACATCCAATAGATTTTCTTTAGTTTTCTGTTCTATTTCTTCCACATGTACTGCATAAACTTGGTATCCTTTTCTAGCTGTTCGTTTTAGTTGCAGTGCTGATATTTGTCTTACATAAATGGATTTTGGTTTTCCTTGGAGAGTAAAAGGTTTCCCTTCCTCATCCACACAATGTAGGGTCTTATCCCAGCAATTCATCAGGGTTTTCTTCTTTTCCATCCAGTCCATTCCTATCAACAAGTCATAGGAACCTAAAGGTAGAATGTTCAGATTTATTTTTGTTTGAAAATAATTTAATTTCATTTCCGTTAGGGGAAATTCATGTGTTACTTTCCTCTTGGTTCCAGTTGCCAGTTGAACCACCCATGACTGCTGAAATTTTTCAGGTTTAAGATTACATTTTTCTACAATTTTTGGACTAATGTAGCTTAAAGAAGCACCCGGATCAATCAAAACAGTAACAGATTGGCCAAAAATATTACCCTCCATTTCAACCATGGTAGCTTGATGTTCTGCTTGCTGGTTCTCCAAGGTTGCACTGATAGTGGGTATGCTTCGTGCTATGTCATTTAATGTGGTTGCTTCTAGATCTCTCATAATCATATCAATATTTCGGTGGGGACATTCCCTCAACAGATGGGGTTCTCCGCATCCCCAACATTTCCAAGGTTCCTTCATTTTGACTGTGCCCTCTTTTTTACTGTCTCCCTCCATTTGTTTTGAAGCCACCTGCGACTGAGCATTTTGACTTTCTCTAGGTTTATTAAATTTCTTTCGCTGATGGTCCCTGCCAAAATTCTTCAAATAGGCTGGTTTCTGTTTCTTCCCTTTGAATTCTCTCTTATTGCCCCAAATTTTTCCCTGTTCAGTTTTGCTTTTGAACTGCTGGTAGCACAATCTAGCTTTTCAAACACCTTCGTCCATTTTTTTTGGGTTGTAAAACTCAATTTTCTCTTTGTACACAGTAGGCAAACAGTTCAGAAACCTTTTTACTTTTTCCTTTTCTTCCCTTATGTAAGGTACATATCTCAACGGGTTTGTAAATTTAGTAACAAATTCATCAATAGTGAGCTGTCCCAGTCTAAGTTCATGAAATTCCTTGGCTTTATCATCATAGTAACGTTCATTTAGATAGCGGTTTTTGAACTTAACCTGGAAATCTTCCCAAGTAACTGTATTTTCATCAATGGCGTGAACCATTTTTGTCTCCTCCCACCACAAGGTAGCCTTACCCTGTAGCTGGTAAATAGCTAATCTGGCCTTCAGATTGCTTTCATATTCATATACCTGGAAGTATTTAATCATGTTCAGCAACCAAGCTTCTGCATCTTCCTCCTTCTCCCCATCATAGGAGGGAGGTTTAATCTTTCGGAATTCCCCCTATAATTCCTTTCTCTATTTACTCTGATGCCTAACAGCATCTTCCTCATCAGAATGATCAGTTTTCCTCTTTCCGGAACGTTTGCCTTCTTGGCTGTTCCATGAAGCTAGCTCTCTGATGAGCTTTTCCTGCTCCTTACTGGCTGATGACAACCTGTCATTCTGGCTTCTCAATTTAGCCAATTCTCGTTGCAACCTGTGCAACATAGCCATCACTGGAGCGTTGGGATCTGGTCTACCATACTCGTCACGCAGATCAACATAAATTTCTTCACCTTCAGCCATTTCAGCACCACTGTACACTACATAAACACAAATCAGTAAGATTTAAAAAAGAAAATTTTCCATAATACTCATTTATACAAGGAACACTCAGCAACAGTGAGCACAATAACAACAGCCCAGTTTTATAACTTGGGCTCTGATACCATTTGTCACATCTCCCTTTCTGACCGAATTTTTTTTTTTTTTTTTTCCTCATTGCCTCCCTTATTGTGAAATTTAACTCATATTCCAATAACTTTCCTATGTATATATCCTTTCATAGGTAGAGTATCCATGAAAACAATAAAACAGCACTTATATTTAAAAATATTAACAACAGGCCTAATAAACCAACACTTATACTTCAAAACATTTACGACGGGCCTTTAGAACTTTCCATTACCCATCTTATTACGTCTTTATTCTAGTCCACTATACGACAGCTCTCACACATGATTAAGTTTTTCAACCCGACGAACCAAGTCTAAACATTCGCGATAATGTAATTGGTTAAATTTAATAATGAAATCTCATATGAATCTTTTGTTTGTCTTGATAACTGAATGTTTCCTATCTACACGTTAATAAAAAATATACGCTACGTTTTCTCCAGGACATCGTCCTTTCCTACTCCAGATGTGAAAATTTTTATATATGTTGCACCATATTTTGTACTAATAATCAATACGATTTCTATGAACAGCTGGCGCGTGGCATCAATAGTTGAATTCCCGGTTTCCAAGGGTTGCCGTCCTCTATTGGGGTATTAAATTATTCTAGTCTTCTGAGTTGTTATTGCCCACTTGGTACTACACTCTGCTGAAATTGAAACCATAATCCCTCTCGGGATTCTTCACGTCCTTTATCCTTGAGATGTGCTTTCCGAGTTCCCACAACTCGCCTTTCAACTTCTGATCTCACCTACACGTGGACGACTATCGATCCCTGGGTCTAGGGTTTCATATAGTCTTATTAACTCCGGTTCTTCCTCCTAACATTTCAGTTTACTAGGTTATTACTCATTGTTTCTCCTTCCGCTTTGCTCTCAAAATTTTGCGTCCAGGAGGTTGCAAACAGTGCGTATGACTCCTCGCCAAAAACATGGTAAGCGATTTCCCTATATTTTCTTATCTGCGTGCGTTAATTCGTGAATTCGAGAGATTGTTTCCTCCAGAAACTGGATTTCCTAGTTCTTATCAACTCGCTAATTGTATTCTTGTCGGAATGGAGCACTCATTTAGAACACACTGTAACTTAACCCAGATTTTACAACGGCGTGTCCAACCCTTCAATTTGAAAATGGGTATTATATTTATTGTCGAATTTTTTTTTTTTTCTGTCTTTCATATCTCATCTTTGGCATTCCTAAGGATCGCTGGATCTATGTACGTCTTGGTTAGTTCCTTACGAGTTTTTTGTTTTTTTTTTTTGTTTATGGACCTATACCTTCCTACTACTGAGCAGTGCAGGTTCGTTTCAGATATTAAGGCCGCGATCCTAACGAAATTGTTCCAGCTAACTTACTTCACTTCGAGCGAACTTCGGTCGACTCACTGGTTGTCCATCGTCTACTGTGCAGGTTTTTTGTAATCTTCAAAATGCTTGTTCGGAATTTTTAGCTATGTTTGCCGATTTCCACACCAGTTGCATGCTACTCAGCTGTAGACAGTTTTTATTTGGTTTTCTTTTCTCCATGATGGCCACGGCCGTTTAATTTGTATAAGGACATTTTATACATTTTTTTTACTCCTGGAATGGTGTGACTGAGCACAATCGGTTCTGTCTTCTTTATACTTAAGTTGTTTCCCTAGTAAGCAGTATGGCGAAAAGTATATCTAAAAATCCACCCTTAACAAGTTCTTCCTCTTTAGAACTCATCAACTATCATGATTGTGTATATTTCATAATTCGTGGTCAGTTAGTGGTAACATTAATAACCGAAGGTGGAACATATACCGTCACCTCTACTCCCAACTTAACTCTACTATTCTGCATTATGCTCTATATTTTGTTTTTCAGATTATAATAATCGATATCTTGGAAATATGGACACACTAATTTCGTGAAGGGTTGATTTTACTCCTGTTATATTAGGTATACATACCCTTCAGAGTGTTTATGCTATATAATATCCACAGCTCTCAGCATAGCATGTATAATTCTTTTTCTACTGTCGATTCCGTCTCTATGTGGATATATATGTAAGTTAAGGTTTGCACGGGTGATGGTGTTTCCAGAACATTAAAATGACACTAGTAATGATCTATGCAATAGCAAATCCCTCTAACAGTATATACTTTTGTTTCCAGTGACAGGTTCTACATACATAATTTTTTTTTTTTTCCTCTAACAGTATATAATGAGTAGATGTTCCTATTCAAATTTCCCCTGAAATTGCATGGTTATTCTCGTACAAATAGGTTATGATATAGACATAATACCTTCCAGTTGTGTTATTCTGTTATATGCAAATGGTTTCTGCATACTTCTAACTTGGTAAATTACATAAATAAATTAAAATTAAACCAGAGGTTAACTGTCACTGGCTAGCCAATTTCTCTTTTACTTTACAAAGTTATAAAAAAAATGTGGAGTTTATCTAGAACATAAATTCCATATCAGAAACAGTTACATTCTAGTTTATTTTTCTATTATTTGCTGCTTCATTGCAGAGGTTGTATTATTTCCAAACACTATTGTATTACATTCGGGTGATTCCATGATTAGTTCATACTAGGAGCGTAATTCATGGAACTAAATATTAATGGACAGTCCCATGCAATTTGTTATTGGCTTCCATCTGATGTAGAATTTATTATTTATATGCAGACATAACTGGCTACTGTGATTCTATTCATGTGTAGATAATGTACTGTTTCCTGGAAGGTAGTCTGTAAAATTTTTCTTTTCCTTTTGACACACAGTCTAGATGACAGTTCATATACTGCTATTCTCAATTACAGTACATAATTTCTCATATAGTTCTCTCCTATGTATGTATATACTAATGTCATTCCATTCATCAGAAGCAGATTAAAGTTAATTCACAATTTTTCATGTGGAGAACTATGTATCCTCAGATTTAAACCAACACTGGTTTAGAGAATTTGTTGGATTCTACTCCACAGATTTATTTTCTACAACTATGCAGAATTATAAAGGTGAATTCCTCATGATTAATTATGTTAAATGTAGCATTTGAAATTCTAATATACAATCAACTTTTATATTTAGTCAATTCATACTATAGGAAGTAAACACATCAATAATTTTAGAGACATACCACTCATGCAATTTACCAACCTCCCAACCTTAGAGTCCTTCTGTCTCCCAAAACTCACCCCCGAGCTGAGATCATCTCCTAGAACAGATCAACCTCTAAACTATTTAGGAGCAAATTATTTAAGATGTTATTCCCCAAAGCCTGTTTCTAATTCTGCGTCCAGAATATCAGGATGATTTTCATCCTGTTTGCCTAGGCTTCCCATTTTAGGGATTCCTTAAAGCTGTTTTTAGCTTTTCCCAGCTTTTCCAGCTTTTCACCTCTTCCCAACTACTTTCCTCCTCATTGGGGAATTTATATTTTTCCTCAAAAATCTAATTTAGAAATTATTTCTTTCAAGGATTTTTTGAAAGATTGTGGGGAAAGTATTTTTCTTTGTCCATCCTCATGGATTTAGCAAATGATCTCATAAATCTCATTTTGGTCAATCTGCACAAAATCATCTTATTCATTTCCTCAATTTATTTATTTAATTACATTCACAAAATACTTGTCCTTTGGGGTCCACTCCCCTTAGGATTACAGTTCAAATGTCTATCCTTGAAATTTAAACACATAAACTAGGGGTGTTACAACTGAACTGGCACGAACAGGGTAACACCAAACCTTGAGATCTGCAAATGCACTTGTCGCATCTCATCGCAAATAACTTATCTTGTGAAATGGCAGAAGGTAAAATTAAAGTTTTGCGAGCTGCGATGTGTGATAATGACATGGCACATATTGCATTTCATATCAAATAACATAGATTGTGGGTTGTTTGGCAGAAAACCTAAAAGTTTGTGATTGCGATATGTGACAACGATATCGCATCACAAAAAAAATAGCATAACTGCAGGTGGTGGAAGGTAAAGTTAAAATATTGTGATTGCGATGTGCGATGAGGTTGTGGGTCCCTCTGATATTGCATCAGTGGAAACTTAACATAACATGCAGTGAGGCTTAAGGTTAAGACTTAAATATTGTGAAGTGCAAGCGGTGACGCGGTAAGTTGTCGTAAGCGCGAAATGAAAAAATCAAAAGTTTTGCGGAAATACAAACAGTTTACGGGTTTTTCAATGTGGTTGATGGTATATGTGGGTCCCGATGAGATTGCATCAGCTGGAATTTAACCTAAGAATGAAAAACCTTATGGGTAAACCATAAAATTTGTGGGAGGCGAAGTGCGGGAAAAAGGTAAGTCAATGCAGTGGTTGAAAACAATAAATGCAGTGGATGGCTCAGTACTTGACTTTCTGTTGGTTGCATGAAACGCCTCCAGATCTAGGATCTTCTCCTTGTCCTTCTCTGCTGTCAAAAATTGATCAAGATATGGGTTGTGCCACTGTTTATTCATGGCGGTGGTTGGGAGTAAAATTCCATCATTTTTCGGTGTTGAATGAAAAATATTTATTGTGAAGACCTTTTATTTTTTGTTGTGTATACCATTCTAGAATTTTATGGAGATGAATATTGTTTGTAGTCTTAAGTGGAACATGAAAATCCGTCATTGGAGGCTACATTTCATGTTCATGGGATGAACTATGCGACTGCAAGAAATGATGTTACAGGTAGTTTTAAACACCTTTAGTATTCAATATTTGGTGTTTTGTCGAGAAATTTTTTTTTTTTTTAATGTGATATTCATTCTATGATTTTTGTCTCTAAGTTTGTCCATTTTTGTGAGGTTTTGTTGAAATTTTAGTTGTTTGGGTGCATTAGATTCACATAGGAAAAAAATTGAATAAGTCATGATCCTTGATTGTCTGGAAATGATGGATGAATTACTATAAGGGGAAGTAGAGAAACTAATGTGTTTGAGAAAGTGGTTGTGTATTATGTATTTTGATAGGATGGTTAAAAATTTGCGATGAGATGATGGACATGTTGGAGCCAGTTTCTCCCTGTATAATTCTAAAAAAAATGTTGTGGTGTCCATAGAAAGGTTGCAGAGTTGTAATTTAATGAAAACACAGGTGTTTTTTGTTTCAATTTATTTTTGAACTCTTGCTACCTTAGAATGTTTAATTTGGTTTGTTTTGTTCGTTTTTTATTATATGTTGTGTATAACACCGTTGGTGTGAATTTTTTTTGACATACATATTTGTAGGAAGAGTAGCATATATTGACTCCTCGACCTATAGTTGGGGAATGAAACAACCATGAAAATATAAATCTTCTCTATTTTCAAATGGCTGGTCTTTTGATAATTTTTAATTGTTGTTGCCTCTACCCTCCTTTTTCAATATTGGTTGTCTTTTTTTTGCATAGTGTAACCTTGATTCCATCCAATTGAGGAGCATAAATTTTCTTCGTTTTATAGAAGGAAATGATGTTTATCATGATGCTACCATGCAGGTTGCTAAAAATCATCATCGAGTTGAATGGTTGTTGGTGGGGGGAATGGGTATTCTCATTTTCAAAAATAGAAATGAAATGATTACACTTCATTGAAAGCTTTATTCTAGGGTTGAAAACCTTTCTGTTGTGCAAATTTTCCAAATGTGCAATGAATGATATGCACGTATACAAGTTGTAATATGGAATGAAGGGCCCATTTGTAAAAGGTGTAGAGGGGATAAAATCTCACATCATTTTTCTGGTTCCAACAACATGGATCTACTTGAACAACCAAAATTTATAAGATTTTTGACACAAGTTTAAGTAATGGTAATAGCAAGGGTGAACCCAATACTCCAAGTGTCATATTCTTGGAGCGATCAATATAAGTACAGGGCTCATACAATATGTTTTCCATGAGATATATATACAATTGAAAAGAATCTTCCGTGATGTGTTTAAGAACTTGATTATTTTATTATGATAAAATGTGATGTTGAATCAAGATATTATGAATTCTATATGAAGATACAATGTGTGATGGATGTATTCCTGTACAAAATTCAGATGGATAAATATTATAAGCGTCTTGATATTGATATTGATTCAGTTTTAGATCTCCCTAAAATACCTTCTCATGTATCGAGTAGGCTACAACATGTCGATGGCGATATTGATGATTGAATCATGGTTGTCGAGGAGTTGAAAAGGTAGGGTGGTAGTTTTTTGCACTCTCACCCATCGTCATTTCTATCTAAATTGTCTAATGTGGAATTGGATTAAATATGGAATTTTATTAAAAATTCAATTTAGACACTTGAAGACACTTTAGATTGGCGAGATATTGGAAGGTCTCCCATAAATGAATACAATACTAAAGGATTTCTAGACAAGGAATTCCCCACTTTGTTCCTAACAGGAGATGTTGATTGGTTTCATCCACGCATTTGCAGTGTTTAAATTCATAAATATGGTTTTCATTTCATTAGATATTATAATCAAATATTTGGAAGCCATCCTAGATTTTGGTATTTTCTTTTGAGTATGATTATGTAGAATCGTACTGAGGGTATGAGGGATTTTTTTTAGACAAGGGTATTCATGAAAATGAACCTTCTTATGTTCAAGAATTGTGTCAAGAACTTCATGATTTTTACAGTAATAAATTCGTTGAATAATTAATGCATTTTGGGTCTTTTTTGAGGGGTACAAGGGAATATTGGACAAATTGTCACTCAGAATTAACTGACATGATAACTCAGTTAGATTGCCATACTTTTTCTTTTAGCTTAACTACAAAAGATACAAAGTGGCTCAACTTCCATAGTTTTATTCCTTCAAATACCCAATGCCGACGACAAAATGATCTTGCAAGAAATATTGAAAATGTTATTCACTATCCACATATTGTTTCTTATTATATGCACCTTTGATTCAATATTTTTTGTGATTTGTTTCTTTAGAAATATCTAGGGGCCTAAGAATTTTGGTACAAATATGTTCTTTTACCATTATGTTATGTTCTTCAGGGTTTTCAAAAAAACAAATTCTGATTGAATCCTGCTTAATATTTTTTTTTTGCATGCATGTATTTTGTAGGTATGAGTTCCCGCATAGAGGCTCAACACTCCTCCATGATTTCCTTTGGTTGCATGGTGCTTCCCACATGGAAAAATTAGATTGGTTGGAACCTTTGAGTGTTCATGTCACAAAGAAGTATTTATACATATATGTAACAACTTGGATTATGCGTGACATACATCATCATTATGTCATGATCCCTTGAGGTGCGGTAACAACTTGAAATATGTGTGACATACATAATCATAATTTCATGATCCCTTAAAGTGTGCACGATGGCCCTTGATTGTTAAATACAAAAAAATTTGTGTTCCAACATTGAAGAGGATTACGAGAATTTGGTTAATTGAGTGTAGAATTTTATAACCTTGGTAGAAGGGACTTTGATCTTCATCATAATGTACATGATACAATGTTGTCAGATGGAATTATTGGACAAGAAATACATTTTATAAAATATGCATAGTATTCGAGTGTTCTTAATTTGAATTCAGCTAGCGAGACAATTATTTTTCCTTCATATTTATCATAGAATCAATATGTTTATTTTGAAAATTTGTTTCACCACTTTTTTAATGATCATGATGATGATATTTTTTAAATTATTATTCAAGAAAATACTTGAACTGGAAAGTATTTTCTTATTCATTTTATTTTCTATGTTCTCTCTGCTTCGACAGTGAGTGAAATAAGTCCAATATTATTGCTTGCTCCAACTGGCATAACTAGTTTAAATATACGTGGTAAAATAGTACACTCTTGTTTGAGAATTCCTATTAAAGATATGAAACTACTTAATGGGAAACCGCTAGAAATTTTCCAAGAATAAATGAGGGATGTTCGATATATTTTAATTGATGAAATGAGATTCATTGGTCCAAGTTTGATTATTCAAATATATTCTCATTTTCTCGAAGCCTTTCGAGAAAAAAAAAAAAAAACTTCTCCTTTTGGTGGTAGGTCCATAATTCTTGTCGGTGATCTTGGGAAACTTGCTCTAGTTATGGATAAACCCTTGTATGTAGGAACAATGAAAGGAAAAGTCTTGTGGAAAAGTTTCAATATTTTTGCAACTTTCGATAAAATTTATAGAAAACAAGGGGATGATCCCAGGTAGGAATATTTTCACAATATTTTAATGAATATTATAAAAGTGGAGCCTTGTGTACAAGGTTTGGGTATTATTATGAGACATTTTGATAGTTTCATACATCATCGGGAAAAGGATTTATTTGATTGTTCAGTTCACTATTATGCGACACATGATCTTGTTAACTTGCGGAATCGAGAAATTTTGAAATCATTAAATTGTATAGTTGTAAGTTGTGTTGAAAAATGTCGTAGGAGGTAATCGATTTTTGACTTTCATGATGATGTCTTGGAGCGCAAGATGTTATTATGTCATGATCAATGTATCATGTTTACATGTAATTTGTGGGCTGAAGCTAGGTTGGTTGATTCTGCTCTTGTATATATAGAAGTTGTCTTTTATTCACTTGGAACATACCCTCCAAAACTTCCTCAGATCGCTACAGTTATTTTTGAGCAATACATTGGTTCTCAATTTTAAAAGGATATTCCAAATGTTGTTCCCATAACACCTATTGTTAGAGGGAACATAAGATAGATTCCTTTAAAAATTGCATGGGGATTGACTATATAGAAGTTGCAAGGAATGAATTTGTAATGATCCACTCTAGATATTGCAGATAGAGAGAGGTAGGGTATGAAATTTATAGCTATATCAAGATTCAAATCCATTGATTTTTAATGGACTTCACCACATTTTTCTTATTTGAATTATGAAAAGATGCAAAATAATGCTTATGTTACACTTAAGAATGATCTGAAATTATACAAGACCACAAAAAATAAAGATATAACCATAAATACAGGGATGCAGTAGAAATAGCACTTCATTTAATTAATATGAAATAAAGGTAATATGCTTACACATAGAATGGAAATAAACTAGGTCAGGTGACAGTAGCGTATCTCTGATAATATATTTAGTAGTTACATTCCTCTGAATTGTCTTACAACAAGTCTCAAAGGCCTATTTTTTATTGAGAAACAATATAAAACCTGAAACATATAGAAACCTAACCTTAGGATATGAATCACCAAAAATGTGCACCGTGTTGGGGTAAATTGGTACATCAACTTGACGGGTTTGTAACTTTGGCATATGATCTTTCTTTGACATGAAAAATACCTCGATAGAGATATCTATCCGAATATAAATTTTTCATACAAATGTTACTCAAAATCTATTTTTTTCCCATTTTCCAAAAAAAAAAATCATTTAGGGTCTCAAAACTTCTTCGGAAGTTGAGGACCCAAAAAACTGCCAAAAATAGTAAACTGTGCTATAATTAAGGAAACTGAAAAAATAAAAGAAACAATGGTGGGAGTCCATGTGGAATAGGAAGGTGGCCACCAATTTCCACCTGGATCAGTCATCCCCACTTAGAAATAAATTGTCCCCATTTCGTTGAGTGCACCTCCATGAGATGGGGAAACTTCTGCGAAACATGGTCCTTAGTTATCCACTTTCCTTGGCGTTGGATTTGGACAACTTTGAAAACACGATACAATCAGATATTTTGTTGGCAAGTTTTCTAAAACTACGTTTCCATGATCTGATTAACTGTGGCATGTTCCATGCATTCAGGGTTTAGCTTTGCTGGTCATGGAAAATAGTAGAGATAATATTCACAAGTGGGATATTTTTTTATGCGTTTTTGAAAAAAAATATTCACCAATTCCAATTTTACCTTAAAGGTAACTTAAATTTTATAGACACTGTTATGACTCCTTGATTTTCTCAAGGCTGAGAAAGGAGACAAGTGGAGGTAACCTCAAACCCGCATTGGACTTGGTAGGTAGCCCTACCAAATTAGAGAGGGATCTCTCTATGTGATTTCTCAGTCACTTAGATGAATGAATATCTGAGATTTTAGGCTGGTTATAGAGATTAAATATGAGTCTGTAGGTTGATTTTTTGATGGTGTTGGGTGCACAAGAGTGCCTCCGTTGGGCGATGGATTCAACATATGAAAACTAAAAAAATATACAAGATACTAGTTACATGATCATTGAATAACAAGGAAAGGTAGATAGCTATTTCTTAGACATCAAGTTGTTGTTGTATGTTATGAAAATAAATCCCACTAAAATTGGGCATACTTGATGAATCTAAGAGAATTGAAAGGGAAAAATGACAAGAAGATATAAGCACCTATGAAAGGAGCACCATAAATAATGAGTTCCTTTTACCTTATCTCTTCTCAAGTTGCAGAAGGAAATACATTAAAGAGATGAAAAAGCTTAGAAATATACAATCACGTAAAGAAAAACAGACTGGAAAAAAACCATCACATGAATATTCATGTCAACGATCAAGTACTTATAATATTGATAGTTTTTATTAATCTCACTATTACAAAAAAAGGCCCTCAGGAGACTTTAGCTCTGAGCCCTCCTTACTTATAAAGCACTACTTAAATAACAAAAATAATAACAAACTCCTTCCTAATTTACTGGAAATAAAATATAAAATTTACTAAAATAAAATTGAAATCAACAAGGTTGCAATGTGTCTCAAACTATTGAATGTTGATGGTGGTTTTTGAAGCCAAATAATCAAATTTTGTTGCCAAGTGTTGCTAAAATTTCATTTGATTTCCATTTTTACCTTAGTTCCTGGAATGAGATTAGGAACTGCTAATTTTTTTCCTTAAAAACTGTAACTATCCTTGAATTATGATCTTCATCCTCTTAGCAATACCACCTTACAGTTAGTTAACTTTTAACTCATTCAACATTACAATAAATTTCTCCCTATCTTCATCAGCATCTATTGAAGTTGGAGAGGTCCCCAAAATTCTGACAAGGCCTTCCCCACTTGTAGCCATGGGCTTAAACTCGTCGAGGTGTTGTTCTATAGGTAAAGCTAGATTCTAAGGTGGTTTCCCTCCAAACTGTACAATTATACCGTAAGGCATCTCTTTGTCAATGACATTTCAAGACATCCTCTATAGTAAGAGGTTAAAAGTACTCTCTATGACTAGTATCATAATATTTAGAGGCAATGTCAGGGTTTGAATTCATCATAATGGCTTCATATCCCTATCCTGTATTACAAATGATGCATGACAACAACAATAATCAAATCCAATGCCTTGCCCAATTCATTTCTGTCCTCCTCCAAGAATAAATTATTTCTGCCTTGTACTTGGGAAAGATTCACATTCATCATCATACGATGAATAAATAGGGTGTATTGGCCTCAAACTAATTTGCACATGTATCCACTCTTTAATATGCAGGACTTACTCCCAAAGCAAGCCGGCGAGCATGCAAATATTTTTCAGGTGATTTAGTTGCAAATGATATCTACCTATCATTAATCCCCTCTTCTTTACTTCGTAAAAATTATCTTTTCCTATTTCTATTTTTTTTTTAATAGATAGCAGCCCTTCAACATATAGGAGCTCCCACAACTATAAAAGGAACCATATATCAATGTAGCCTAACTTATAAATCTCTTCAATGATAATACCTATTTTGATGGTTGCATATAGTGCATAGATTCAATTTTGACCAGGAACTCTTAAGCCATATTTTAGCTATTCCCAATCCCATGTTGCTATTTGAATTTTTCACAACCCCATCCATGATGCCTCGTCTCCATGAAAATAATCAAATGTGTAGACAAAGGAAATATCCCACATCGAACTGCCCCCAAACCTGATAACTGAGCATTTGATCTATATATTGTTGGATTTGATGTTTCACAGTTGCAATAAGAGATGAAAAATCACTAGGAGCACATTCATAAAAGTTAAAATGGAAGAGTTGGATCTATGTTTTTTTGAAATCCGTCCATCACTTCATTTATGTGTATACTATTCAGAAGAACCACAAAATTCTCTCTGTCCAATTTATATTTTGTAATACTTCCTATGTGAAACTTAACTGATATCCCTCTGCAAAAAACCCATGTCGCAGATTTCGGAAATTTGTCTTTATTTTCCTGGAATCTAAGTTCAAATTATGTTTCCTTGACATTGATGTGAAATTTGACCAAATGTGTGACCTTTCACGTCCCTCCTCCATTATCAAAAAACCTCCAAAATTGTTAATAATTTAAACACTTTTCATTTTTATTTTAGTCCCCTAATACTTTTGGTGGACAAGATCATTTAGTACTTGGAATTTGCCCATCACAATTGACACCTGGGTTTTTCCTTTGGGAAAAATAATCCCACATCAATAAAACGAATGAAAATCTTGGTTTTTATGTGTGCCAACAGTTCCAAACTATCGCATGATGTACATAATTATACTCAGCTAAACTCCTAGCTCATTTACAAAAATTGTGATATTTGGATTGTAGACTTGTTTGGATTCAATGGTATAAGTGGGAGATTGGGATTTTTCCCAAAAATTTCTTATAAAAAGAACAAAAACCATACGTATTTCTGAAATCAAAACTTTCTTATTGAATCAATTTTTTTTTCTCTTTCCAGCATTGATTTAAATCATCACACCCTATATATATATATATATATATATATATATATATATATATATATATATATATATATATATATATATATCATAATTCGATGATCTGTGTTGTGATTTGGAGTGTGTCCATGAACTAGTGGACTTGGGACATAATTGGAGATTTGAAAACCATCATAATAATAATCTTGTATAAAATCCAAGAGCAATTGCAACCTTAAAAACCAAAAATATTTTCTCATATAAATAATTTTTAACAAAAATTTGTATGTGATAGCGTGTGGCTCAAACTGGGGATGGAAATTCCTTTAAGGGGTCTCTAAAACTGTAGATCTCTAAATTTACATATCAGTGCCTTTTCCTTTGGGCTGCTCCTAACTTAAAAAATTAACAACCTCCAACCTGCTCTTCTACTAAAACCCAACTGTAACTACCAATTGTACAATGCTGCAAACAATAATACTACAAACCAAACTAAAACTACAAGCTGAAAATAAATGCTTGGCCAACAAGCTTATTGCACACTCATCCTACACAAATCTGATGAGAGAATGCTTGATCAAATAATATAAAAATTCCAATACAACTAGTCAAGTAGTTTCTCAAATACCATGGATTTTTTACCATGCTTCAGCAAAATTAAAACCAGAACATGTAATTGCAGAGGTAAATCATGGTTTCACAAGTGGGATAATACAGGAAAATAGAGGAAAATATTAGGGCTATTGATGCATAACTCGAACATGTAATAAAGGAAAATATCAGGGCTAATATTCACAAGTGAGATAATTTTTTATGCTTTTTCCAAAAAAATATTTACCAAATTCCATTTTTTTAAAAAATGATTCGCCCATTTTTTATCGTATAAAATTATTTTACCTTAAAGGTCACTTAAATTTTATGGAAACTATATATAAAATAAATAGAAATTTCAATATTTTTACAAATATATCTCCAAATATTTTATATTTTTCATATTAGGGACTAGTAAGATTCTCCAAGGTTTCTAAACTTTAAGGTAAATTTCCATTCTTAAAATTTTCCCTATTCTTGGTGTGAGTCGTTCTACAATGTGAGATGTGTCCAGTAATGGTGGAAAGTATGGCTGAAGTTGGTCCACATTGAATACTTGGTGCAAAAAAAGGAATGGTTGAATAATGAGCACAAAACCATTATCCCCTACAGCCCTCATGATGGTGTATGGCCCATATCGGAGTGACTGAAGTTTACAGTGGGCCCAACGATGTGCACCTTTTTCAAATGTTGCAAAAATTTATCTCCCACGTGGAACTTATGTGGCACCCAATTCTCATCATGTCGTTGCTTATACATACCATTGGCTTTGTACAATATGTCATGGACATGCTAGCGGATGTGCTCGATTCACTCAATGAAGTTTTTAGCCCTGTCGGTTTCATATTGGACATGGGCTGAAGTTTCCTGAGTAGCAACGAATGGTATGGACACATTAATGGGAAATAGTCATTGGAATCCAAAACCCACCTAAAATGGGATGTGGCCATTTGAGTTATGGAGAGATCTTTTGTAGTTGTGCTTGACATATGAGAGGCTTTCATCCCATATATGATTATTCTTCAAGTTGTACAAGTGTAGAATGTGTACAATCATCCTCTTGAGAACATATGTTTAGCCATTGGTTTGTGGGTAGAAAGTCACGGACATAGTGAGCTTTGTATCCAAAAATGACCATAGACTTGACGAAAATGTAGTTAGGAACCTATTGTCTCGATGTGAGATAATTGACTGTGGGATCCCAAAGTGTACCCACACATTCAAAAAAGAGCTTAGCAATGGATTTTTTTCTGATATTCTACTTACAAGCCACCATAATGGTGATCTTAGATAATATATCGATGCCCATGAAAACGCAGTCATTTCCATGCTTAGTCAAAGGGAGGCCTAACATGTAATCCATGGAGATGGATTCCCAAGGTTGAATAGGATTAGGAAGAGGAGTATATAGGCCTAAATTCTTGATGGCTAGTTTGGAAATGGCACAAGAAGTGCAGGATCTGATGTACTTCCCACCATCATGTCAAAATTTCGCCCTATAAAAATAATTTTATAGCACTTCCATTGTTTTATCTACTTCGAAGTGTCGCACGAATTGACTTTAGTGCACATCCCAAATCATATTGGAACGCTCCCTTGAAGGAACACACAGGTGTGCTAGGAGATATAACAATGTATCTTGGAGGTGAAAATATGGAACTATATTTCCTTGCAAGAGTGCCTAGTATGTGTTGCCAAGCTTTGGATCACCCTTGTATAGATCCAGCCACTCTGAGGTCTCGTCCCTACAAGATTCAAGCACAGTGGTCAATTCCATGACTGGTGGTCGCTCAAGGTATTATACAACATTATTGGTCCTTCCCATTTTGTACTTAATGTTATAGTGCAACTATTGCAGGTATGTGGACCATTTTTTATGGCGATCTTTCTGGAACTTCCCTTGTGTTTGTATGAACTGTATGGGTCAGTGGCCTATTTGGATGATCGTTTCCTTCCCCATAATTTAATGCTTCAGTTGTCGGTAGGCATGCATAATGGAATACATATATTTTTCTTAGTTGGGATACTTTCAAACTGTGCCTGAAATAGTGTCACTATGATATGCCACTGGATACCCATACCGAGTAATAATTGTAGCAATAGCAAAGTCGAAAGCACCTGTCTCGGTCTCAAATGGTTGTTGCAGGTTTGGTAATGTGAGCATTGGTTCGGAGAAGAGGAAGTGTTTCAAGTTACAAAATTCCTTCTATTGTGATTCATACCAAAATAAATTTGATTTCGCTCTCCCCTTGGTGACTTGACTCAAAGGTCAAGTAAGATGAGATAACCCAAACCCGAAACTGTTGTAGAAATTAGCAAGATCCAGAAAGATGCATAGCACTATTATAGTGGTTGGGGCTGGTCAATCCTGAATTAATTGTATATTCACTAGGTCCAAATTCACACCCCGATCATGAATGATTTATGCTAGATATTGAAACTTTGTCATATCAAAAGTTCATTTTTCCAAATTGGCACACATCTTGTGTTGTTGCAAAGTTTATAGGACTTCTAAAATATGGGAAAGGTGCTATTCAAAACTATGGCTTAAGATCCATATTTAATATAAATAAACCACAATGAATGACTTGGTTAAGGGTCACAAGATGTCGTCCATCATCCTCATGAATTTTTTGGGGTAATTCATCAACCCGAAAGGCATGACTAGACATTTGAAAATGCCCTCCTTGGATTTGAAGATAGACTTCCAAACATTAGAGGGTTCAATTGGTACCTCATGATACCTAGGCCTCAAGTTGATCTTTCTGAAATATTTGGCCCACTTGAGGTGTTCCAAAAGGTTATCAGTCTGTGGGATTATATACCTATTTCATCTAGTGCTCAATAATCAATACAAAGAGTTTAGGTCCCATGTTTCTTCTGTACCTACACGATCAGCCTCCCATATGGTAATGAACTTGGTGTGATGTCCCCTTTCTGCAGCAACTTCTGAATCTACCTCTTGATTTCATTTCTCTCCACAACAAAGCATTGACATATCAGTTTATTGGGAAAAGGCTCACCATGGGGAAAATCAATGGATTTATTCTCGTGATAGTGTAGAGGTACCCCTATGTGTGAGGTGAATATGTCCCTGTACTCCTCCATGACCTTGTCCATATGATGATTCCATGTGAAGGATCCCTATCTCGAGGGAGCGACCACAATATTATTCTTCCCCTGAGGGTGAATCATAAGGGAAAAAAAAATCATGCTATGGGAAATGAGCTGACTGCATTTCTTCGAACTGATCAAAGAGATGGTAGCAGGCAGTGCTACCTCCAGTATCCTATACAACTTGTTTCCCAAAGCAATAATAACAGTGCCAGACCTATACTCATACATATCATGCTACTTCCACAATTATGGTTGGCATAATAATACATCAAAAACTTGAATAGGAACAACATCACACAATACCTCATTTGTGAAGGGTTTGTTTTTGTAGGGAAGGCGACAGTGCCTGTTGACACAAATATATCATCATTGGTGAAGCCACCCATTGGTGTATGATTGTGAGCGTGCTATGGTTGGTGGGCCCAGCCGCTTCATTAAATCTATTGAAATGAGGTTCTTTTGGCTTCCACTACCGATAATGAACTATAGCGGAGAAAATTCACCTACGTCTGGTAGTGGAAGAGGAGCTCCCCTCCTCTAGATCTCCGAGCTCATCCTTATGGATCTTGGTGGTGTCAATAATTGCACTGGGCTTCACGTCAATAATATTCTTCCCTTTTTAATTCCCTTTGTAAAGTTTTAACTCAGAGTTGGAGCACATGTCTGACTTGGAAGCCTTTAGCTCGGCCACCAGTAACTGCTTGGACTGACACTCACTTGTATTGTGAGTCCATCTCTTATGGAACTCACACCACTCTCCCATGTCCTTATTTATCTTCATGAAATTGTTCTCTTATTCTGACTTCATTGGATTTTCTTGGGTCTCCCCACCTTGGCCTTGTCCATTTTTTTGATGTTTGGGGGCACCTTTAACTTGATTCAGATTTGGAGATCGAAAGTCTTACTTCTTCTGTTTAAATTTATGCTCGATCTTGGTCGCATATCAGTATGCTACACCAAGCGAGGATATGTTGAGGAACTACATTTCCTCGTCAATGTATCTGTGCAAACAACTATGGTACTTAAGCACCGAAATTTTCTCTGAATCGTTGATAGCCAACGTTGTCCGTAGGGTATGAAATAGGTACGTCAGTTCATGTACATCTTGATCCCTTTTCTTCTACAACATAGTCCATTGTATGTACTTGTCCTCATAGGTCTTTTTTTGTAATTGAATTAGTTTTAAGATACTTATATAAAAACCAGGGCTAGTAAAATAATGAAGTGTAAATGGACTTGATGGGCTATAATTCTTGATTATTTCCACTATTATAAATGAAATCAAAATGCACATGATTTTCAACAACAATTTAATATTTCCTAGAAAACTCTAATGATGATCACATTCTCTGCTAAAACTATTATTGTTTATAAATTATGCAGTTTTATTTGAAATGTAAATCTCAGACCCTTGCATAAATGAAATCATTCTCACACTTTACATGAATGAAAATAAAATTCATATTTAATTGAAGAAAAAAGAAATCATTCTTAATCCAGAAAGCTCAATACTTAAAGAAAACTACTTAGTTGCAAGAATGAAATTGTACTTAATGAAAATCACTCTCCACTATTCACACTTATAAAGAACTCACTTTCATAAAAAATCCTATCTTCCCATGTGCATTCATACTTTATGAAAGAAATGAATAATTTAAAAGACTAAGAAAATGGATTAGCTGAAAGGAAATTGACAATTACAGTTAGAAATTTAGATGAAGGAAATAAAAAACACAGTTAAAGAACTGAATATATAGTAATGAAAATAACATAAAAATCCTTACTTCCTCGAGGAGGCCCTCTACGATAAGAAGGAAACAAAAATTATGCTACTGATGAAATAGTTAACGACACATCGATGTGCACTCAAAACACAATGTCTTCTTTATAAACATAGTTTGAATATTTTAGTTTCGATCTTATTGTCTGTGTTTAATTTCTAACTAGAGGCATTACTTATATATTTCATGGAAATTAATGTTCAGTTCTTTAAGCCTAATCCTAATCAACATAAACTAAATTTAATCTAGAAAATATAATATTATCATTTTCTCGTGACTTCTTGTTAGAAAAACAAAATCACGAGGCACGAATCTCATTTTCACTCACATGTTTCCGACTTTGGTGGTTTTAACTTACCTTTTACTGTGTAACTAGGATCTATTCCATCTCTTTGGCTCGTGGAAATAGGAAGGAATGGTTATGTACGTAAATTTCCACATATTCGTATCTTTTGATTCTAAACTAGCATTCTATAACCTATCAAACAATGGACTTGGCTGCAGAATTGTGAATTAGTTGCAGAATCATTAGAATTCAATATCCACAATAAAAGTTAACCTAAAAAATAAATGGCATTGTCACTTTGTGAAATAGGATACAATTTCATACCTGCCATGTCATTAATCATGTAACTTGATGTCCAATGCATTGTTATCGATGTAAAAAATAAATAAATGTGGTAAAGGGTGGTGTAAGAAAGAAGAAATTATGGGGTTCAACACGTCCCCTTGGGCTAATATTGTTCCTTGCTGGCATCTCAGAAAGAATTACAGGTGGTTTCAACTTAAAATATTGAGGGCTCTCTCTCATTCCTCTATTCGTAGAATGTTTCCTAGTAGTCCTTGACATAGTGGGTGACGTTGAGATGCACAAAAGTAACATTTTCCCTATTGGAAAATTCATGAACTAAAAATAATCCTTCCAACATATTTAACCATCTATCTATGGAGTTTCCATCTATTTGGTCTTGAAATATGTGAATATCAAAGTTGACTTGTACCTTGAAGCATGTGGCATCTCTAGAGTGAATCCTGGATGAAGATGCATTGCTTGTGGGCATCCGCCGAAGGATCTGGGGAATGTTTTCCATCATCACATTCCTCTTTCACTCGAGTGCTTCTTTGAGAAATATTTAAAAATAATCTCTTTCTTTATTGAGTTTCTTTTATTTCTCCATGGGATTCCATCGAGGTTTGCGATTCTAGTCTTGCAAAGGTTCAACGGGTTCGAGACCTAACTTCATAGACCTTGACCTCATTAGGGACATGCAAAGAAAAACAAAGAAAGAGAAGGCTGCTCTGATACCACTGATGAAAATTACATAGGACCGCAAAATAATATAAATATAACCATAAATACATATATTCAAGAGAAATAACAATTTATTCCATTAATATCAAAGAATTGAAATATGGTTACACACGAAATAAAAGCAAACTAACTTCGGTGATGGTAGCTTATCTCGGAGAAGAGACGTGGAAGTTACATGGCTCTAAAATGTTTTAGAGTGAGGCCCAAAGGCATATTTACTATTTATAAACAATGGAAAATCTTAAACATCCAAACACCTTACCCTAGGAGATGTATGAGAAAAATTGTTAGCTTCATTGGGGTAAATTTGTGCATCAACTTCTCGGGGTCGTAACTTTGGCATATGATCTCTATTTGATCTGAGAAATACCTCGTTAGAGATATATATCCAAGGAATATAAACTTTGACAAAAAAATGTGACTCAAGGACCCACATTTGTCAATTTTTCAAAAATATTAGTTTACGGCCTCCAAACATCTCCAAAAATTCAGAACCCAAAAAAATGCCAAAAAGTGTAAACTCTGCTACAATTAAGGAAACTGAATATTTGAAATAAACAATAGTGGGAGTCGAAGTGGAATAGGAAGGTGGCCACCAATATCCACATGGATCAAGGACAAAAGAGGATGAATGATTGAAGTCTTTATCATTTTGAGGTTTTTATCTTATAATGAGTTTCGTGGTTTGGCATAATGGCCTGAAACAGTATTGATGGTTCTCATTTTCTCTCTATCTTATCATTTGGTTAGTTTTTAATATCTTTTACTGTTAAAGTTAACATATTTAATTCTTGAAAATAATCACATCATTGGATTATTTTTTGTGGGTTTTCTTCTATTTAACGAGTTATATTGTGTCTGTTGTTTTGTTTTTATCTTCCTTTTTTTTTCGATATAAAGTTATGATTTTTTGTTTATACTATTTAATTAATTGTTTCATAGTTTCATTCCACATATTAAGATATGTATAGACTTACGTTTATTTGTTTGCTTTTTTTTGTAATTATATATATATATATATATATATATATATATATATATATATATATATATATATATATATATATATATATATATATATATATATATATATATATATATATATATTGCAGATATGGATGATAATGATGTTCAATCTTATGCCATTTTTTTTGTTCTATTTTTGAAGTCATCAGTTTTGTTTCATATATTTTAAGTGGGTTTAATAGAAAATTTGGATTTCATCAAGCTTTTGTTGAAGAACACGTCTGTGTGTTGGAAAAAATGAAATCATATGTGAAATTCTTGTGGCATATATAACACAGATAATCAGGAAGAAAAACAAGAAGTAACTTGCTTGAAATTTTTAAGTATCATGAACGTTATCGTGTTGATGTCACTTGATGTTGTTTTTGTTACGAGTCTAACTCTATTTGAGAATATGCCAGTCACTAAATGTTTTTTTAGAGTTTTTTGAAGTGCATATTATGGTATTTTTTCTTTATGTAAACATAGAACTTATTGCTTCTTTTCAATTTTGTTCCTTGCATTCAATGTTGGTTCAATTGATTATTTTATGTTGTGTCAATATCTTATATTTTGTGTATTCCTGCTGTTGAATTTTTTTTTGGCTTTGGTTCTGTCATAATCCAATATTTGCATGACAAATGTGCGTTTTTCCTATTGTCTCTTCATCATTACCATGGTCGTATGCTAGATTCTAAATAAAAATGTATCCATATGGAAATGGATGACATTCCAATATCTGAAACTATGGTTGGTGGTGTCATTCTGGCAAACATTGCATTGATAGACAAAAAGTACCTTGATTTGTATTAGTTATTAATTTTTCTTATGGGGTTTTGTATATTTGTGTTTCCATTTATTTAAATATAGTTTTTACTATTTCTTCATTGAGCATAGGAGTGGTTTGAAATAGAAATGAGCCATGTTGTATAATAGTTAACAAATCCATGTATATTTTGATTTTTATAGGCTATAATATATGGATGCCTTGGGGTTATAATATATGGGTCCAAATTCAATGAATTTACTAATGTTTTATTGTGTTTATAATACCTTTTTTTTTGGTGTTAATCCAGCGGGTGCTTTATTTTGTTTGGTTTAAATTATTCATGATGGTCAACCATGTTTTATAAATTCATTGATGGTCAACGAAGGTGAAATGTTGGATTTTGATATATATTGTCTTAATATCAGAAGCAAGTTGTATTTATATTATATTGATGTTGCATTTTGAAAATATTTTCTCGATTTAGATCTTGCATGGTGAGCGATGATTGAGGTGTACTTTCTGACCATGTTTTTGTGAAAATGCAAAGCAAGCATGGTGAACCTTTGTCTACCATATTTTTTTTACGGGTTAAAATATTTATCTTAGGGTTTGAAATTATTATTCATCCACAACATTTAATATTGGTCTGTTGGGTTTAAATTTCGTAGGAATTTTAGTTTTAATCCATTCGGTCTATTATTCTTAGAATTTATTTTCCATTTTGTTTATTAAGGAAATGGGGTTATTATCACCTAGATTCATATTCATTGGGTGTAATATTCTTCATAACGTTTTGAACTAATATTCATCACTATGGTTTAATATTATTCCCTTCCCTTTACAGTTATTTGGGAGTTTAGTATTGGTCCATTGTGTTTATTATGACTTCGGTTAATATTAATGGTTTCAATTAATTTTATTCCCTCGTGTTTACAATCATTCGTGTTTTTAGTATATAACCATTATGGTATTTCAAATGAAGAGTTAAATATTTCTCCCTTGGGTTTATAGTTCTTTGGATTTTTGGTTTTAATCCATAACCTACATTCTCAATATGTGTTCTAAAATTTGGTTTTTTCTTTCAGTTTGTCCATATATTTGGGAATATTAAGTGGTACTAAAGTTCAACTTCGTACCCATTGCGCCAAACAGAGTCTTCCAGAAAGATGAAGTAAATTTTACATCTCTGTTTGATATAATCATTTTAGGAATACCATGTAAATTTACAATCTCTTTCATAAACACATTAGCTACTTGAGTTGTACCAAAAGTAGATTGTACTGGTAAGAAGTGTGCAGTTTTAGTCAATTTGTTTACAACTACCATTATAGAATCATGTTGGTATTTAGTTCTCGGAAACCCAGTTACACATTTTATGGAAACAATTTCCCACTTCCATTCTAGGATAGGTAAAGGATTTAGTAATCCTGCTAGATGGTGATGCTCTACTTTTACTTGTTGAAATTCTAAACATCTAGCTAAATAGTTAGCCACATCATTTTTTATACATGGCCAAAATATATTCTTTCTCAAGATAGAAATTAATTTCTGATATCCCAGATGTCTGGCATAGGGTCATTTATGATACTCGTCTAAAATTTCACCTTTTAATGAGCTCACATTGGGAATGTACAATATATTTTTATAACAAATCAATCCTTTCTGGTTTTGAGTATATCCCACTATCTTAGTATTCTGCAATTTTTCTTGAAGTTTTTCCAAGTTTGGATCTTGACTCATTACTTCTTGGATCAATCCTTCAATGTCAAAATTTGCACTACTCCGAATACTATTCAATTTTTTATGAGCATTCCTACTTAAAGAATTTGCAATATTATTTTCCTTTCCTTTTATATGTTCGATCTCCATGTCAAACTCACTAAGGAAAGACAACCATCTAGCTTGTCTAGCATTTAAATCAAGTTGTGTGAAAAAGTGTTTCAAACCTATGTGATCTGTCATCAATACAAACTTCTTCCCTATCATATAATGTCTCCACATCTTCAAAGCATGTATTACAACAACTAAATCTAAGTCATACATAGTGTAATTATATTCATGTTTCTTTAATTTTCTTGACTCATATGGTATGGCTAAGTTTTCTTCTAATAATACTCCTCCTAATCCTTCAGCACAAGAATCGGTACATACTACAAATCCTTTGTTTGGATCAACAATATTCAAAATAGGAGCATTTTTTAGTTTAAGTTTTAACTGTTCAAAACTATGTTGACATATTGTTGTCCATTCAAATTTCACTCCTTTCTTCTGTAGAGAGGTGATAGCATATGCTAAAGCTAAAAATATTTCTACAAGTATCCTATAGTATCTTGTAATTACCATGAATGATATTATGGATGAAACATCAGTAGGAACAGGTCAATCCATGATATCTTGTATCTTTTCAGGGTCCACTTCCAACCCTTTTTTTGAAAGTACATGACCGAAATACTGAATTTTATCTTTACAAAATTCACATTTTCTAAGTTTGGCATATAAATTATGTTCTCTAACTGTTTGTAAGACAATTCTGAGGTGTTCTTTATGTTCTTCTTCATTCTTAGAATATACTAGAATGCTGTCAATAAATCCCAGAACAAATTTGTCTAGATATTTAGTTAAGACATTGTTCATTAGACACATAAAGGTAGCAGGTGGATTAGTCAGCCCAAAAGGTAGAACTACAAACTCATAGTGTTTGTATATAGTTCTGAAACTAGTCTTATTTATGTCTTCATCCTTAATTCTCAGTTGATGATAACCTATCATTAATTAAATTTTTGAAAAGATAGTGGCTCCTCTCACTTGATCAAATAAATCATATATTATGGGTAGAGGATATATGTTCTTTATAGTTAATTTATTTAGTCGTTTGTAGTCTATGCACATTCTGAATGTACCATCTTTATTTTTAACAAACAGTATTGGTGCTCCCCATGGAGACACACTCGGCCGGATATATTCTCTATCCAACAACTCTTGTAATTATAGCTTTAATTCTAACAACTCTGCAGTACTAATTCTATATGGTGCTCTAGAGATAGGTGTAGCTCCCGGTACTAGTTCAATTGAGAAATATATTTCTCTTTTTGGGGGTAGTTGAGGAATCCCCTCTGGAAACACAAATTTGAATTCTCTGATTACTGGTAGATTTTCTACAATTTATTTTTCAGTTTGTTGTCCCAAGTATTCCACGCGTGCAACATAAACTTGACAACCTTTCCTTGTTGTCCTCTTTAACTGTAGTGCTGAAATATATCTCACTGATATTGGTCTGGGTTTTCCTTTCATTATCACTAGTTTTCCCTCCCCATCTATACAGTATACTATTTTATCTAAGGAATTTACTATCGCTTTCTGTTTTTCTAAACAATCCATTCCTACTAACACATCATAGGAAACTAGAGGAAAAATATTTAAATTCAGTTTATTTTCATACCCATTTAAATTTACAGCAATATTTCATAATTTATGGGTCACTTTTCTTTTTGTTCCTATATCTAACTAAACTAACCATGCTTGCTGAAATTTTTCTACTCTTAATTTGCACATTTCAAACATCTGAGGCTAATATAACTTAAATTTTCTCCTAGATCTATCAAACCAGAAACAGGTTGTTCAACAATCATACCTTCGATTTAGACCATGGTTGATTGATGTTCAGCTTGGAGATCTTCTAGGGAAACACTAATTCTTGGAATGTTTCTTGCCACATCATTAACAATAGTTTCCTCTCTCAACACTTGAATTTTTTGAATGGTTCGATAAGGACAGTCTCGTAATAGATGAGGTTCTCCACAACCTCAGCACTTTAATGGTTCCCTCATTTTTACAGTTCCATCTCTCTTGTTGTTTACATCCATATGTTTAGATATAGTTTGTGATTGGGCTGGTTAATTTTCTCCAATTTTGTTAAATTTCTTCCTTTGATGATTTTTCCCAATGTTTTTCAAGTAGGCTGGTTTTACTCTTTTTCCACTAGAGTCACCTTTTCATTTCTCTTTGTTCTTCCAATTTTTCAGCTGATCATTTCTACCTTTGAATTGTTGATAACACAGTCTTTCCTTGCGCATAGCTTCATCCATTGTCTTGGGATTATCAAATTATGTTCTCTCCTTGTAGATAGTAGGTAGATAGTTTAAAATTCGATGTACCTTAGCCTTATCTTCTCTAATATAGGGTACATAGTGAAGCAGGTTTGTGAAATTGGTGACAAATTCATCTATTATGAGTTGTCCCAACCTCAGCTACTGAAATTTTTTGGCTTTATCATAATAGTATCTTTCATTTATATATCTATATTTAAATTTAGTTTGGAAATATTCTCAAGTAACAATTTCTTCAACTAGTACGTGTACCATTTTTGTTTCTTCCCACCATAAGGTAGCCTTACCTTGTAGTTGGTAGATAGCCAATATGGATTTTATATTACTTCCATATTCATAAACTTGGAAGTATTTCACAATGTTTAGAAGCTAAGATTGTGCATCTTCCTCCTTCTCACCATCATAAGTGAGAGGTTTGATTTTTTTCAATTCTCCTTGCAATTCCTTTTTCCTTCTAGACTGTTGTCCAAAGGCTTCACCTTCCTCAGATCCTTCTAAGTGGGTTTCATCTTCCTTTCTCTTTCTTCCATAAACTTCACCTTCATGACTGGTCCTGGAGGTTAATTCCTTGATCAACTGTTCTTGCTCTTCACTGGCTAGCGACAATATTTCATTGCTGGTTCTCAACTGCATCATTTCTCTCTGCATCTGATGGAACATGGTCAACAACAAAGCATTTAGATCTGGTGGATTTTCATCACCACCCATATCTACATACGGCTCATCCCCTTCATTCATAGTTTCAGTTGTACTATTATTCACTGATTCACTGTAAATTAGTGTAAATTTTTTCAATAATAATTAAAAAAAAACAATTTACAACAACATAATTTTTGGATTTTTAATTTCTAGTGTGAGGACACATATAGGCCTAGTGTTTCAACATGGGTTCTAATACCATCTATAACAACTTGACTAACCACAATTTTTTTTTCTAAGTATAGAACGACCATATGGTTATATATACTAATTTCTATCTTCATCATTAATTGACATATTCTATTCTTATTCGTTCGTCAATATTTTGACACTTTTCGATGAACTTCTTTTGATACTCTCGTCACACTTAGACAATTTCTCTAGTTATACATTTCGTACGTAATCCCTTGAAAGTCTCTTCAAGACCTTATTTATGACTAACTGTTGTCATAGAATTGTCTCTCTATTACCTTTGTTTTATTTATCTTACACATGCTATTTACCCTCATGTTTTTATTTGTACATACTTTGGTTTCATAATTTCTAGAGTTATGGTTAATCTATTCTAAGTAATTCCTTTCCTCGTGGTAATTGAATACACCCTAGACATTTATAATTTTAGGACTTGTAAAACAATTAAACCACTTGATAAGAATTCATTCAAATTCCTACCCTTTTTGTTTGAACTTACCATTCAATATTAGAGTGCTACACTGCCATATGACCATATACTATATCAATCCCTTACTATGTGCTTTGCATTGCATATACTATATCAATCCCTTACGCATGTTCTAGTAAGTTTTATGTATTTCATCTGAATGTCATCGTGCCACCTTAATGCTATTAACCTTGTATTAATTTGGTCACACTCAGTTTCTATAATAGTATTACATTTTGATTTGAGAGTTGATCACATATCACTTTGCCATTTCATAATGTCTTTGTCATACGTTAATAATATAAGGGTCGTTTATAGGGATTTGGTTTGAAATTTAATTTTCGTAATTGTACTGGTACCTAAAATCCAAACCGCGGGATTTTACCACTTTTCTGGTACGTCTATTATTAATGCATTCACATGGCTTCTCGACCTTCCTTACTTCAATGCCCTCCATGTGGATAGTGTAAAATAGTTTGTATCATTTGGATGGATTTACGCTTATGCAACCATAACTTGACTGTCTACGTTTTCATTGTTGCAATTTTTTATTCAGCTTTGCACTTGGCTTGCTCCACGGAGCCTAGTTTTACATTTTCGTTGAAGAATTTTTATATAGTGGAGATTAAGACTCCATGATCACGATGCCAAAGCCATTATCCCTCTGCCAAGAGGTTTTTTCTCCAATCAGGTCAATGAATTTTTGTGTTTATGTTGTCAGCACCCTTTCGAAATTGATTTTGACTGTAACTCCTTTACGCTTTTCAATTTTATTTCCATTTAACCTTGCTCGGATAATAATATTGTTATTGTTATTATTTCCTATTGTTTTAATTGGTGTCTATGTGGATTTATTCCTATAAATTTCCCACATTATACAGGTAAATAATTTTGTTTCTTTAAATGCTACAACCACAATCTAATTTGTGAGTTTGGTTTTTTCATATTCCCACTCTTACGATGTTAATTAATTTTCAATTTCGTTCCAGGTGAACGAATGCCAAAGTGGGTTCTTCTACCATTTACTTACCCTGCTCCCCAAGTAAGATAAATTACGAATCCCAAATTGGTTTTTGTTAAACCCCCTTCTCGTAGCTGGTTGAGATTATATATCACTCATCAGACCATCGTTTAACTTTTTATCTGAATTTTCTAAGGTATGGTGTTGGGTGAGGTTTATTAAAATCTGCCCTTGAGTCCCATATACATTCTAGTAGATTCTTCTCTTTTTGTTTTTCTTCACATTTCCTTGTTTGTTAAGAAAATCATGATTATACTGTAATGCTCAACATATTCAATTAAACTTCTATATGTTTTCACACGTATGCATTTTACCATTATTTTGTCGTTTTAGAAGACTGGAATTTACCGCAGTTGCAATTATATTGTTTTCTATTTTCTACTTCAGTTCCTATCTTTGATTATTGAGATTTCGGTATTAAAATTTCTCATCATATTTGAGAGGAGATGTTCTAGAACTTCCGATTTGGCTTTTGGGGGTCTGAGTATAAAGTTATTGTGAAATTTATATAGTTCTTATGGGAATCATTTCTGAGTAAATTTAATTTCATATTACCCCATTGTACTATGATTTATCTTAGATTGGATAATGTTCCACACAAAGTCTAATCCTGACTCAAAGAATTATCATTGCTTCGCTTTTGTTTTTATCAATTTCGATTGGAAATTATAATTATTTAATCGGTTAATAATTTCTTCACAAGTGTGTGTAAATGGTAATTCTCAGTTTTCCATATACTTCTATCTTGAATTTATGAAGAATTAGTTACGCAGTGTAAGACAGAGAGGTAACATTTGAATATTTTGTGTTTAATAGTAGGCATAATTGCTATCCATTTTGTTAATTTCAATTTCTATAATATCCCTTTCTTCTGAATTAGATTCATAGAATTAGATTTATATAATTTTCCAAATTCTTCCTTTAGTAAGTACTGGGAATTTTAAGTAGTTACCTCACTAATAAAATGATTTATTTTTTAGGCTCTCCTTTCTATCTTCTAACACTAGCCATGGAATTTCATGCTTCTACTCTGTCCTAATACAAGGAATTTCACTTCCATGCTTTTCCACATATTTATTTAAATATAGTTTATTTACTTGTAAGTTTTTTTTCTTAGGTTTTGATTTGATTCCTCATTTGAATACAAGAATTGTCACGATGTTTCTCCTTGACTAGTAAGGTAAATTACTATAATATTTCTCATGATTACTCTCATATTTCACACAACTTATTTAATTATCCTCATAGTTAAATTCTAAGAAATTATAATCCGTTTTATTGTACAGGTACTGTAACTTAGACAATTTATTTATCTTCAATCTGTGTATTCCTCCCACAAGAATTGATAGTTGATTTTATTCCTCTTATGTACAGGTTGGTCGATAACCTGCTAGACTTCAATCCACTGAATTCCAGAACAATAATTCCTGTGTAAAATTTGTACTTAATATACAAATTTATTTCTTGCAATTAATATACTATGGACAATATATCATAAGACATTTTATCAATACTTTATATAGAAATTCCATGAGAATTAATCTTTATCTAATTTTCTATGCATACTTGTAAAATATTCTAGTACTGAATTATATATATGAGATTTAATTTCTCGTTTGTCCATATAAATGAATAGATATAATTATGTGCGAGATAAAAGTATAATGGAGATATAAAATCACATTTCTTCTAGATTATCTAATATCTCTTGGTGTATCTACATTTCTATTTCCTTTGGGTTTGCAGAATAGTTATGTTAATTAACTTTGTTATCATCTCTTCTAATTCAAACAATGTAATTTTTGAATTGAACATATAATTCCTCAGAACCTAACAAAAAATTTAGAACCTCCTAATTTGGTTTATAATTTATATTTGTTGTTTACTAACTTAATCTTTCGATGTAACTATATAGAACTAAACTATTTTCACAATGGTTATGTTTTGTTAAATACATTAGGCTATAAACTGTAAAGTTAATATAACTACTCAGAAAATATAACCTTTCACTTATCTTTCTCCATAAACATCGTTCCTCAAATTTATCATTCTAATCATAAAAAATGAATAATAATCCATAGCTAAATTAAGTTTGCACACCACTTAAGGTAAAACTATTTTCCACCCAACCTTGACCTTTATGTCCACAGCTCCCCCAGAGCAGAGATCACTTCCGCCAAGTTGTAGAAAACCTATTGTCTACCCAATAATGGCTTAATTAAGCATGCTTTCCCACCAACTTGATTCCATAACTGGATCCAGTTAATCAGGATGCTGTTTTCCTTTTTGCCTAGGCTTTCCTTTTGTTTTTTCCACAAAAGTACTTTAAAGCTAGATTTTTCCTATTTCTAGTTTTATTGCACCTCTTTCCAGTAACTTTCCACTTTACTAAGGTATATTTTTAGATTTTAATCTCCAATCTAAATTTTGAATTTAATTTATTTTCTCCAAGGATTTTTGGAGAATCTGGGAAAGTCTTTGGAATCTTATCTATCCTCATGGAATTGAATTCATGATATCTAATTATAGTCTAGTATTTGCTTAATAATTCAATTTATATTTTATTCAATATAAAATAATAAAATATGTCCACAATAATTATTTTCATGTGGGTCCACCTGACCTTTAAGATTGTTCAACTATCTAATAAAAGTAGTAAAAACAGGGATATTACAACTTACCATGCAAAATATTTTACGCAGTGGCCTTTCCTACATAATGATCACCGACCACCCTAACATGAGCTTAATTTAGGATTGCATGTCTCTCATACTCCAAGACATATATTCGCAGAACCTCATCTGCACACATTTTATACAACTGACCAGCAATAGTGGTGAAGTATGTTGTGCACGCCACACATTTTTTCTTTTGTTGAACGCTATATTCATCAGGCGCACATCCAGTAGTAAGAAATTGAATGATATCACAGAAATTTTCATCAAAAAACTTGATCACAAACAACTACGCATCTGGAAATCAATTTTTTAAATTTGTAGGTTCCTCGCCTGTTTCAATGCATGACTGATGGTTTGGCCTAGCATTCAATCTTTCGGGTTTTACCATAATCTCGAATCATATTTTTGGAATAAAAGCAACCACCTACTGATCTCCCCCCCCCCAACACAGGCTTATTGACCAGGTATTTCAAAGAAGAATGATCAGTGAACAACTTAAAGTGACCTCGTAATAGGAAATGGTAGAATTTTTGCAGTGCGTACACCATTTCTAGATGTTCCCCTTCCTTGGTTGAGTAATTATTCCTTGCTCTTGAAAGTTTTTGGTTTGCATAAGAAATAAGATGATCAATTTCACTTTCTCTTGGCTATGCTAACACAAATTTGAGTGCAATATAGGAGGCATCCACGTGTACATGAAACACCTTCAACTAATCTCGGAAGACCAAGATGGGCACAATCACCATATTTTCTTGTAGTAACTCGAAACTCTTATAACAATCCTCATCCCAATAGAACGTTGCATCCTTCTTGATAATATTTTCCATGGGCGCAATTATCAGCACATAACCCTGACTAAACTTCCTATAATGCCCAGTATGCCCCAAGATTGAGCGCAACTACTTAATATTCTCAGGTACTTCCAAATTAGCTATGACTGTGATCTTTGTAGGATCCACCATCAATCCCTGCTGGAAGACAATGTGTTTCAATAGTATTCCAGATGGTACATAGAATATACACTTCTTCAATTTCAGGGAGATATGATACTTCGTACATGTATCCAGCATTAAGCACATCTTTGACACATGCTTCTTTAACAACCCAAATATAGTCAATCATCAAACTATACCTCTAAAAACTTGTGGATAAATTCTTTGAAAGCAACAAAGACTATAAGAAAAAAAATAGCAGGAGGATTCTTTAATCCAAAGGGCATAACTGTATATTGTAAGGATCCCCATTCAGAAGAAAAGGTTTTCTTACTCATATCTTTGGGCACAATATGGATCTCATGGTATCATGAAAACCCATCTGTGAAGGAATATTCTTCTTGGCATCCATCATTATCCAATATTTCATCAGAAAATTGAGTGGGGAATGGATCATGCACACAAGCATCATTCACTTTGCGCATATCTACACAGATATGGATTTCTCCCTTGTTCTTCTTACCTTGAAAAACCATTGGACTTACCCAGTCAGACCCTTCTCCAGGTTCAATGATGCCTACAACAACCATTTTTTCCAAATATTCTTCCATCTTATGCTTATATATTGGGTTCAACCTATGGGATTTGTTTTACTCAGCACACATCAGGCTTTAATGTGATTTTCATTACTCCAAGTTCACCAATGATTCCTTTCAAATATGAAAACTTTGTAGGGAACATATCTTGATATTCTGTTAGCAAATCAGCAACCCTGCCTAGTGTATCATCATCCCAGTAGTCTCCAATATTTTGCAACTTAGTTTTTTCTTTAGTTCCAATATTCACCTGCTTGAGTTTTATGGGCTTTGTCACATCCATCGAGGTGATTGAGGGCGTAACCAATGAGTGTTGTCCCTCAGATTGAGGGATCATGATATTCCTTGGATCCTCATCATTCTCTTCAACTACCACGTTCCTGCAATTCACAATAGCTCTCATCTACCCATCTCAATACGGTGGAGCACACTCAATTGCAGGATTTTTTTGTATCAAAGATGACTGCTTGAATATCATGAAAAGCTTGTCCAACCATATCAAATCCACTCTCAAATCTAGATGTAAGAATAAAAATCTATGTCAGTGTAGACCATACACTAGTGCCTCTGCGCATCTCTATCTCAAAATACCATTTAGTAAGAACCTTCCCCAACGTGTGAATAAATATAGGGACCCATTCAGTTCTTGGATCTGTACCCCATACCTAATTCCACCTTGCCAAATGTCTACCTGGATTCTCTTTTCCAAAGTACACATTTTCCATTTTAATTACTAGACATTCAAACCGTAACCTCATCATGCATACACATTCCTCCCAGTTTCCCATATTCTCCTTATGATTTTCCCACCATCTTGCTAGAGTAGCATGCAAGCCAAGATCCAAAGCATGGAATCTCTATCCTTTAGCCACCGTACTTTCAAGCTCTCCTATAAACATGTTTACATCAGTTGAGCCATCATAATGCAACAAATCACGTACCTCAAATGTTATACAGTGAAAATATTGGGTCACATGATTACAGCACAACGTAGACACCTCATGCAATTGATTTTTCCAATTTTCTAGTTCTTCATCAAAGTCTAAAAAATAAGAGCTATCCTTCTCCCACTTAAGATTCCCATCCACTGTTGGATCAATCCAATCTTCGTCATGCAAGGTCAATTTATATATTTGATCAATCTCATCCTCATCGCACACTGGTTCAGTACACCTTTGTCCTTTTGCAGGATCGACAGGAATGATTAACTAGACTCCATTGCCTTCAAATTCCATCTTCTGTTTCTTTAGATTGATAACACCATCCATGTCAATGTACTAATCCAGCTCTAGAAGTGCATGATAGGGATTAGTATCATCTACAATTTGGATGACGTCAAAGTCTGTCATCACCTTAACACCCTATATATTGAGCACAACTTTTGACAACCTCCCTAATGGAATAATCTTCTACTGATTTTCCATGCATAGTTGAATGGCAGACCACTGCAGCTTCGGTTCTCCCATATGCTCCCATGTTTTCTTAGGTAGAACATTAGCATCCGATCCCAGGTGTAAAATAACATAGTCCATTTCGTAAGAACCAATCCACGTGCTCATCTGCATCTCCCCACTCGTTCGCTTCGCGTTCTTATAGATTTTGTTGATTGTGCATTTTTCTACCATTGGCTTCTCTTTCTCTGTGATTATCTATCAACGGCTCATAATTTTTTAAAGCCTTCTTGTTGCACAGTAACTTTATACATGCTTGTAGAAATGGTTTGATCTCCTCATCTCCTCCTGCTTCCTTCATTGTTCTTCCCGAGATTGATTCATTTCCTTCTGCAAATTCTTTCTGTGCTTCACTAAAGGTGTCTTTTGTGCGTTGAAAATCGAAGCCTTCTTTGTTTTTTGGTGATTTACAGATCCATACATCAATGGCTAGTTTTTTTCCTTTATCTTGATTGGTGGCTACACTACTACTAGTAACCACATTCACACTAGGTTCTTCTTGACCGGTCTCTGCGTGAACCATATGAAGATTTTGTGTTGGGGCATGTGTCTTATTTTCTTGCATTTTAGCAATCAAGATAGGAAAATCTTCTATGACATGATCAAATTGTCTATAGTACTTGCAGGACTATCCTACTAGATTTTGAATAGTTGCGCCCATAATGGTTAGCATCTCCATAGTTATAGCAAATGACTTGTCCTCTTCCTCGGCTAGTTGATCCACATCCTTGGCCTCTTGCTCTGCCTTGATATCCTCCATGCCCAGAAGGGGATGCTGATGATGTAGGCTTGGCCTCAATTCTATATATTTTATCTTTATCCAACATCATATCAAAATTGCGACAATGCTCCTCATCATGACCTAATGACGAAGATAATTTTCAAAACAACTGCTTCATGTCAAGTTGATACTTTTTTATCCTTGGGAAAGAATATGTGTCATGTAATCCAGCAATTAGATAGATAGTGCACCATAGAGGATTATTCCATGGGCTAGGGCCTCGAGCATTGAAATAATTGTTGAAGATAGGACGCTCATCTTTATTGTGCCTAAAAGCTTTACATTTTATACACCAAACCCCTACACATACTTCCTTTCCCTCATCCTTGCACAGGCTTTGGATCTCTATATGCATGGATACCATCTCATTCTGAATGTGTTGAGTTCCTAGCGCAACAGGTGTTCGGTAGCCTCCAATTTCATTGCAACCTCCACATCCTCCACTTGTGTGACAATCTTTTTCTAGTCTAAGGGCTAGTGCAGATGTGGGAACAACATATTAATGAACCATTCCTTATGATGAGTATCATCAATAAAAAAATCCACCATCTCTGTTGGTGCACTTCAACCTTTTATTGGCTTCCCATACAAATTGATTAGCCTCCTAAAAAATCTCCTTCATTTCAGTCACCAGCTGCACGTATGACTTAAGCTTCTTAAACTTCTCTTTTATGGATGCTTTGATTTGTTCCAAGGTATCATCATTCCAATCAACCAATTTTATGGTCATTTTAATGTAATAAAAATCTAATTTGCGATGTTTCTAACTAATCAACAATAATAATTTCTACTACCATGTAAAATTTCAACAATTTTATTCTTTAAGATTGATCCTATCCAATGATTTTTTTCCCTTTTTAAGATGTATAAATACGTGGTTTCAGTGTTGATTTTAGCTTTGATCTATTTTACTCCATTTTTTATTTTTTTTTTACTTTTACCAATAATAATTCATCTATTATTTTTGCACGATCTTTGAGCTCCTTTGTCTTTCTCTAGTTTTTCACGAAAGATACACATTCCATTATTAAGATTTTTTTCAGCTGCAGAGTCTCTAATTACTCCATATATTTACTATTATCATCATATCTTTGGTCCTTTAACTATGATTTACGGTGATATCCTATGCCATACTTTATATATATTACATATATAGTGAGTTTTTTTTCATATGTGAATGTTCACATTATCCTAAAATATCCTTTTGTCAGACAATATTTACCTTATATTTGATATACATCTGAGGGCCATTTCATCTTTCATTTTTACCAATAAATAATTTATTTTCCCTTTCTCGGGTCGTTGCAATTTCCTCATAAGTATTTTCATATATAGTTATATATTTTTGTTTTCTTTCTTGGAAATTTTCATTGCTCACACCGTGTGGTAAAATCAATAAGGGTATTAAAATGTATAAACATTAAATTTCTAGTGCACAAGGGAATCAATTCGCGATATCATCAATCAAAGAGGTAACATATTTATTTATCTATTAGGATTTTCTCGATAACTGTTATTAGTACTACCGAAAAGCATGTCCATGACATCCATGATGGCTTGATTCTCAGTCACAATGGTATAACCTGTAATAGACATGCGCGTCATTTCTTATGTTAGCGTTTATTTCCTTGATAGAACTGTTTCAGTTGTGTTAATATTAATATTTAATATGCTCAAGAAACTCCTTATTGAGTACCTCCTATATTTTTCTACACCGTATCCACCGGATAGTAGCTCTTAATCATATCTTAAACCATTTTCTATTGGTATTTACATATCTTATAATGTCTAATATTTTATGTATGCGATGCATACTCCTAGTCGGAACTACGGTTCATTTCCTTTACCCGTTGTTTTTCATGTGCAAAAAATTCTTCTTATGTTATAAAGCGCAGGTTACAAATATATATATAGATGGCTCCCTCAAATCTGATGTTAGTTTTACGACCGAAACCCCTCCCAGGTATATTATCGGTCCCTAGTTACTATCACTGTTTGTTACCCTTTGTTTCTCTACGCCTTGTGCACGGGATATTCTCTCTGGCAAGTCAAATTACTTTGGAAACTCCATAACCCTATAGTTTAGTCTTCCTTGAAAACCCATCTTCAGATAAGCCCTAGACTAAAAATTTAAGTTACAAGTTTCCGGTTTAAGCTTTTGCACTCCCCTTATTAATTTCTAATTGGATTTTCTTTCTACGTTTCCCATGACAACCTTTCTTCTTACAAAGTGTATAATCTTAGCATCTCCGTGGAGCTTACTCTATTGGACACCTGACTAGGTATTTTATTTGTTTCTTTTCCAAAAAAATCTCAAGTACCTACTTTCTCATATCAATTTTTATTTTTTTCATATTCCCATTCACTTTTCTTGTTTTTTTTTAAAATGTTATTTTCCAACTAATTTTATTGATGTTAAGGGTTGCAAAATTCCTTCTGTCTACGTAAAATAACACTAATGGTTCCCTGGATAAGTAATTTCTTGACCCCGTTGTCACATTTACAATTTTTAATTTTTAGTTTTTTTTTTTCAATTTTTCTTTTCTCTATGGAATATGAACAAGCATTATAAGGTAGCTACTAGTTGTCCCTTAATGTGTATGAAGGTTTTCTTCGTAATAAAGTTTTGGCTTAGTTTAGTTTAAATATAGCTAAATTAAAGTAAAAATTAAGAATTTAAGTTAGTGTTAAGAGTTTAGAATCTAATCAATTTAGGTTTCTACTAATATTTTGTTAATCCAATTCCACCCAACCACAATAACGATGCCATATTGTCTTGTTGAGAAAACCATCTAAAAGATTTTACATTTTCCTAAAACACACACACATACACACACAGATATATATATATATATATATATATATATATATATATATATATATATTAAAGGGTAGTTGTTTTGGTTAGATATGTCTACTAAAATATAATTTATAAATACTTAATATTTTTTGAAAATTTATAATAATAAAAATAAAAATATTATTATAAAAATTTATAATAACAAAAATATAAGTTATATATAATTAAAGGAATTTATTGTTATTATTCAAAAAGTTGCATGCTATTTCTACCTAAAATTACAGGACATGATATATAGCAATTAAAATTGTTTAATATTTTGTATAGTTATATATTTGATATATTCATTATATTCTAAAATTTAATAATAATAAAATTTAGCTAACTAATTTGATTTTTTTAGATATTGGATAGATTTCATATTTTACTTATTAGGAATGTGTTTTTTCATTAATTATATTTTTCAATTTCTAATATTTTTTAAATATAATATTGTTACATTTGTTTTATGATACATTAAGGTAAATTATTTTTCTTTAAGTTAAGTTTTAATTTTTTTTGTTTATTTAAATATGTTGTTTTTGTTTTTCTATCACATTTATAATTATAGAGGTGTCTCTATCTTGAGAAGTTTAAACATAAAATAAGCTTCACCCATCTTTAAATGTAGACAAATATCTCCTTTCATATTATATTAATTAAGAAGTTATTACTCCGAGTTGATCTCATTTAGTCTATTTGAATATAAAGAAATCCAAATTGAGATCCCTGTAAGTAAGTCTGCACACTGATTAAAAAAAAAAAAGTAAAAAAACCAAATTATGTAAAATTCATGAATTAATGTAATATACCTGCACACATATACCCAGAAAATTAGACTAGCATAGCTAGTCGTGGTATCATCTAAAATAAATACTATATTATACACAGCAGAACTTATGCATACATTAGAGGAAGTAAAGGATTAAACTACATGAATAGAGCTTATACCTATATATATAACGGTTGACTGTCTAGAATTAACTATACAGTTAACGAAGGATATTAAACCGTATACACAAGGGTTATCTACTGGTATACATCTGAATTGTAGTTTTATACTAAGAACTGCTAGAAAATAACACATCTTGGTAATTAACCAAAATTAAATCTTACAGTATCATACATCATACAAATTACATGTCTAGCTAGTAAATTGTAGTTTTATAATGGAAATATTTCATCTACTCTAACTGTATATACATATAAAGAAAAAAGGCATCTTATATAACTTGAAGGTCATACAGTTATCTTAATTGTGTTGGAATATTGAAAATTCCAGAACAAACAATGGAGAGAGTAATACTCTCCTCTTCTAACACAGAGAAATTAAAAATTCTTGATAGAAGACAGAGTTTCCACCCTTAAAAACAAACTTATATTCTTTAAAAAGAACTATTACAATGATGTTAGACTGTTGCAAAACACAGTTCCAGAGGAGACCTCTCTGTCTCTTAAAATAAAAACATACTTTGTCTCATAAAATAACACTGATGTGTTTTCCTTTCACGCACTTCTGTGCAAAACAAAACAAAACATTACATAGGCTCTCGGGCCTTCTGGATTTTATATGTCACGCATATTAAAAACAAAACAGAACTATATTAAAACTTAAATAAATCTAAAGTTAAAATACTGTCGAGGGCCCACGCAATATAATACGCAATGTTAAACATTACAAATGTTATAACATTAACTCCGTCGCGCATTTTACACAAATAATAAACCTTTGTAAATCTCCGACCCGACGGACTTGAAAAGTTATGAGCCAAACTTTATGACAGCAATCGGGTCCATGTTTTAACAAAACAAATGGATCAAAAATAAAATCTGCGATTGCCGATTGAGGATCAGACCTGCGATGAATAATTAAATCTGCCATAATAAATGGCATCGGGTCCGGATGAAACACTTGTGCGATCGGGCCTTGTACAAAAGAGTTCCAATCGTCGATAAAAAACAGATGTGATGGATCAATCTGAAATCCGCCCCATAACCCCATCGGGTCCGATTCATAACAAAACAGACGATGAAATAAAAGTTTTGATTGCAATTGCAAACTGGATGCGATGGCCATAATTAAATCCGCCATATAACTGTGGATCAGGTCCGCCACTTCAAAATGAAATCGGGCCAAACAAAATGACACTCACGATTGAAACTTTGTGATTGTATAATAGACTATCGCGTGGTTTGTGGGACCAGAGGACCTCGGCATAAGGTGGAGGGCGATTATAATATGAATATTGATTGCGATGTGTTTTATCGCATCGGGCCTTAAAACAAAGGCTGTGTATTATATGAGAACGTTCCGCTTGCGGAACTCACCACATCAACAAGACACTATTCCTCCTGTGGAGACCACGGTGTTTAAAACTAAAATGCCCGCGTACACAAAAAAAAATATCTGTGTATAAAAAATATAAAGTACTCTGTTTTTCCAAAAACAAAGACTGTCCCTGAACAATTTAAAAGACTGTTTTTCAAAATAAAAGACTGCGCTGATTCCAACAAAATCTGAAACTGACTATTCAGCAATTTTAGAAAGGGGCTTGGAGTACATAAACCTAGAGAATAAAATAGAAAGCGGCTCTGCACAACCACTGTTGAATGTAACATTTCAACAGTCCCCCTTACTTTCAACTGCTGAGTTATCAGTCATACCTAGGAATTTTCTCAAAAATTCGAAACTCTTCTCTCCCAATGGCTTGGTCAAAATGTCTGCAAACTACTCTTGAGTTCTGCAGTGTTCCAAAACAATTTCACCATTGTTTACCAATTCTCTGATGTAATGAAATTTTGTGTCAATGTGTTTCGTCCTCTTGTGAAACACAGAATTCTTAGATAATGCAATAGCTGAGCTATTGTCACAAAAAATCACTGTTCCTTTTGTCTGCTCTTGGCACAAACTCCTTAACATCCTCCTCATCTAAATTGCTTGACACGCTGCTACTGTAGCTACCACATATTCTGCCTACGCTGTAAACAATGCTACAATGGGCTGCTTTTTAGAAACCCATGAAATGGCTCCTGAACCCATGTGAAAAACATAACCGAAAGTGCTCTTCCGATCATCTACACTTCCAGCCCAATCACTGTCAGTGTATCCAACTATATCTGTACATTCTGAACTAGTATATAAAATACCAAACCTTTCAGTACCTTTAACATACCTCAGAATTATCTTTGCTGCCTGCCAATGTGCATCCTTTGGCTTCTCCATGAACCTGGAAATCAAACTAACAGCATGCATTATGTCCGGCCTAGTTGCAGTCAAATACATGAGGCTGCCAACTATGCTCTTGTACAAGCTAGGATCAAAATCCTTGCTGTTGTCATCTCTGCTGAGTTTTAATCCCATCACAATGGGAGTGATTGTTGCTTTGCTTTCCTACATATTAAATATTTCAAGCACTTCATTAACATATTTTGCCTGTGAGATAAAAAACCCATTTTCATATTGTTCTACTTCTATTCCTAAGAAGTATCTCAACAAACCCATGTCAGTCATTTCAAATTCTTCTTTCATGATTTTTTTAAAATTTTCAATAAGGTAATCATCATTACCTATGAAAATAACATCATCAACATAGAAAACTACAATCAACATTTTACCATACTTTTCTTTGATGTAGAGGGTGGGTTCTCCCTCACACTTTTCAAATCCATTTTCTAGTAGATAGGAATCTATCCTATTGTACCACGCTCTTGGCGCTTGCTTGAACCCATAAAGAGCTTTCTTCAACTTGCACACTTTGTGCTCTTGGCCTTCTTTTTCATATCCGAGAGGTTGTTCAATGTAAACCTCTTCCATTAACACTCCATTTAGGAATGCTAACTTCACATCCATTTGGTAAACTTTCCACTTGTTTTGTGCTGCTATGGACAAAACTGTTCTCATGGTTTCCATTCTAGCAACCGGTGCAAAAGTTTCCTCATAATATATCCCATGCTTCTGCTTATACCCTTTGACAACAAGTCTTTCCTTGTGTCTCTCTATTTTTCGTTCAGCATTACTCTTGGTCTTGTAGACCCATTTAACTCCAATGACATCTTTACCTTTTGGGAGTTCAACCAAATCCCATGTCTTGTTTCTTTCTATGGCATTAATCTCCTCATCCATAGCTTCTATCCATTTCTTATCCTTAATGACAATATAAAGCAAACAAAGAATTGATACCTTCATTTGCTGCCTCTTCTGCATAAATGTCATTCAAATTTTTGAACTTCTTACCTCTTTCATTAGGTGTACAAATGCCTGAGGAAGCACTTGTATTTCCTCCTTATGGTGTGCTTGGAGAAGCACCTTCATTTCTCCTCAAGGGTTTGCTTTGCTGCTCTTGTGTTGGTGCTGCTATTTGTGGATGTATTTCAGCCAATTCATCATCATTTTCATCATGAGATAAACAATGTTTAACATTCACTGTTTTCTCTATGCTTCCATGCCAAGCTTCTTCTTCAATGAACTGAACATCTCTGCTCACAATAAACTTCTTGGTGGATGGGTTGTATAACCTGTAAGCCTTGGATTCCTCACTGTATCCAATGAAAATACATTTCTCCCCCTTGTTGTCCAACTTCTTCCTTAGTTGATCCGGTATGTGTGCATAAGCCACACATCCAAAAACCTTCATATGTGTGACACTTTGCTTTGTGCCACTCCATGCCTCTTCCGGCACTTTGTTCATCACTGATTTTGTAGGGCACCTATTCAAAATGTATGCTGCACAATGTACAGCTTCAGCCCAATAATCATTAGGCAAATGCTTTGCCTTTAACATACTCCTCACCATGTCCATTATGGTTCTATTCTTCCTTTCGGCTACTCCATTTTGTTGCGGAGTATATCTAGTTGTAAACTGCTTTTGAATACCATTTTCTCTACAAAAACGTAGAAAATCTTTAGAGATATACTCACCTCCTCTATCAGTCCTTAGAACTTTGATATGCAGCCCACTCTGGTTCTCAACAAGTGCTTTGAAATTGCAAAATTTTTCAAACACTTCACTTTTTTTTTTCAAAAAATAAACCCAAGTTTTTCTTGTAAAATCATCTATGAATGTTAACATGTAGTGGCTGATAGCAAGTGATGGAGTTTGCATCGGTCCACACACATCTGAATGGACAATCTCTAAGGGTGCTTTTGCCCTTATGCTTTTCCCGGAAGGAAAACTTTCTCTGTGTTGTTTCCCCAAGATACAACCTTCACAAAGGCTATCCGGTTTCTCTATCAATGGTAAACCTCTTACCATTCCTTTTCTGTTCAACAAGTTAAGACCTCCAAAGTTGAGATGTCCAAATCTCAAATTCCACAACCAATTTCCATCTTTTGGTTCGCTTTGGATAGCCTCTTTTGCCACTGCTGCTATCTTTTCTTCATTCTTCAAATCTGCTCTCATTCTAAGAGGGAACATCATGTTCCTTGTCATCTTCACTTCAGCAATACATTGTTTGCTGGGTGGTTTGTCCATGATGGTACAAACATCATCCTCAAAAAATACATTATACCCCTTTTGAACAAGTTGTCCAATACTTAAGAGGTTACACTTCATTCCTGGAACATAATAAACATCTGCTATGGATTTCTTTGCACCTTTCCTTGTTAAAACATTTACATTTCCTTTTCCCATAACAAAAAATTTTCTATCAGTTCCTAGTGTGACTTGTGACTTCACACTCTCATCTAGCATAGAAAACATTGCTATGTTTCCTGTCATATGGTTACTACAACCGGAGTCTAGAAACCATAAATCCTCACTTTTTTCTTCAGCCATATTACAAGCTAAAAACAAATTATCTTGGCTGATATTTTCTCTAGTGAAATTTGCACTAGTTCTATTTCCCATATCATGCTGCTTCTTTCTACATTCATTAGCATAATTACCATATTTTTTACAATAGTGACATTGGACATTGGACTTATCATACCTCTGTCCTTGAGCATTACGCTGACCACTTTGCTGGCTACTGCCTTGGCCTTGATGCTGATTTGGATTGTTGTCCCTTCATTGAGCATTTGCTGGACTGTTCCTTCCACCTCTGTTTTGGCTTCTGCCTCTTCCTCTCTTATTTCCTCTGCCTTGCCCTCTTCCTCTTCCGAAAGACATCTGGGTCTTAAAGGCATGCTCCAGAGATGATTTTTCACTCCTACCCAATCTCTACTCAGGAGTCATCAGTGATGCATGTAGCTCATCCACTGTGAACTTTGTGAGATCCTTAGTCTCCTCTATGGTGGTGATAATCACATTGAATCTTGAGGGTATACTCCTCAAGAGTTTTTCCACAATTCTCTTATCTTCAAGCGTCTCTCCATGAGATCTTATTTGTGTGACCATTCCAATCACATGAGTGATGAATGAGTCAATAGTGTCTGTCTCTTTCATACAGAGAATTTCAAAGTCTTTCCTCAGCAACTGAAGTTTTTCTGTCTTCACTTTTTCCATGCCTTGATAGGCTATCTTGAGAGTTTCCCATGCTTCTCTGGATCTCTTAGCTACTACTATCCTCATAAACACACTCTCATGCACTGCTTGATACAATAAGAAGAGAGCTTTGGATTCTTTCTTCCTATTTCTCTTCAGCACCTCCTTTTCTGCCTGAGTTAAATCTTCAAACTCTTCTTCATTTGCTGGCTCTTCAAAGCCATCCTCAAAAAATTCCCATAAGTCTTGAGAATTAAATAAAGCTCTCATAGTTATTAACCAGTAGTCATAATTTTTCCTATTAAATAGTGGGTGGTGGATATTTCCCATACCCATACTAGTGCTGGCTCCAGCCATTCTGCACTCTTAACTATGATTCAAAAACACTTGACTATATATTTAAAATAGTTGACTATTCTGCAACAGTAACACAATAAACTGTATAGAAAAATACCTTGAATTATTTTTGACTGAGTCTTCACACTGCTGGAGAAGCTGCTGCAGCAAAGAGCTCCTTTCCTTCAGCTTCTTTGATCTTGAAAGAGCCTGAACTAGCTCTGATACCATGTTGGAATATTGAAATTTCCAGAACAAACAATGGAGAGAGTAATAATATCCTCTTCTAACACAGAGAAATTAAAAATTATTGACGGGAGACAGAGTTTCCACTCTTAAAAACAAACTTCTGTTCTTTAAAAAGAACTATTACAATGATGCTAGACTGCTGCAAAACGAAGTGCCAGAGTAGACCTCTCTGTCTCTCAAAATAAAAACACACTCTGTCTCATAAAATAACACTGCTGTGTTTTCCTTTCACGCACTCCTATGCAAAAAAAAACAAAACATTACATAGGCTCTCAGGCCTTTTTGCTTTTATATGTCGTGCACATTAAAAAAAAAACAGAACTATATTAAAACTTAAATAAATCTAAAGTTAAAAGACTGTCGGGGGCCCACGCAATATAATGTGCAATGTTAAACATTAAAAATGTTATAACATAACTCCATCACGCATTTTAAACAAACAATAAACCTTTGTAAATCTCTGACCTGCCGAACTTGAAAACTTATGAGCCAAACTTTATGACACCAATCGGGTCCATGTTTTAACAAAACAAATGGATCAAAAATAAAATCTGCGATTGCCAATTGAGGATCGGACCTGCGATGAACAATTAAATCCGCAATAATAAATGGCATCAGGTCTGGATGAAACACTTGTGCGATCGAGCCTTGTACAAAAGAGTTCTGATCGCCGATCAAAAACAAATGCGATGGATCAATCTTAAATCCACTGCATAACCCAATCGGGTCTGGTTCATAACAAAACACATGACCAAATAAAAGTTCCGATTGCGATTGCAAACTGGATGGGATGGCCATAATTAAATTTGCCATATAACTATGGATCGGGTCCGCCACTTCAAAATGAAATCGGCCCAAACAAAATGGCACTCACGATTGAAACTTTGCGATTGTATAATAGACTGTCACGTGGTCTGTGAGACCAGCGGACCTTGGCATAAGGTGGAGGGCGACTATAATATGAAGATTGATTTCGATCTGTGTTATCGCATCAGGCCTTAAAATAAAGGCTGTGTATTATATGAGAATGTTCCGCTTGCGGAACTCACCACATCAACAAGACATTGTTTTTCCTGTGGGGACCATGGGGTTTAAAACCAAAACGCCCACGTACACAAAAAAAATATCTCTGTGTATAAAAAATATAAAGTACTTTGTTTTGCTAAAAACAAAGTCTGTCCTTGAACAATTTAAAATACTATTTTTCCAAATAAAATACTGCGCCGATTCCAACAAAATCTGAAACTGACTATTTAGCAATTTTAGAAAGTGGCTGGGAGTACATAAACTTGGAGAAGAAAATTGAAAGAGGCTCTACACAACCACTATTGAAAGTAACATTTCAACAAATTGAATGATTCCACTAGCACGCATATTTCAAATAACATATTAAAGACATATCCCTGCCAGAACAAATGTAAGTTGGAAACCCTCTTTCCCTGATGAGAGGTAACCACAGTCCATATTTTATGACAGTATGAATATCAAAAAACAACTACACACAATACTCTTTATAGTGCTACTCAGAGTTAAAATCCACAGTTCTAAGAAACTAGGTTCCTTGTGGAAATAAAGTAGAAAATTCAAAAATGGAGGCATGGTATGGATGCCGAATCTTCCACAAAAACTAAAAACCAACTTGGAAAAGAGAAAAGAAAATGACAAATTAAAAGAACCCAAATCGAAAGAGTCGAATGTGGTCTTAAATTGCAATATACTATGGCGTATTTTGGTTTCCCTGTAGATAATAAAGATATAAATTAGCTATATGAAATTATAGAGAATAAAAGTATATATAGCAGGGGAATAAAAACGTTAAATAAGAAGTTTACCTTGTATATATAGAAGGGGAATAAAAACGTTAAATAAGAAGTTCACCTTCTCAGTCCTAGAAGGTTATCAAATTTCTATTAGTAACGGAGGCGAAATGCTTAGAACTAGTCGGATGATGCGTGTACAGAAGTGAAAACTAAAATGCTTATACCTTGAAAAACCTTAAACGTGAATGCCCTTTCCGCTGTCCACGTGGCATTGGATCCGGGGATCATCCCTCAGATTGATGTGTTAAACTCCGGACAGAGGTAGCCATGTGAAGTGAGCGTGAAAATTAATTAATCCCTATTCCGAGAAAATTTCTTGTTGAGATTCAAAATGTATGGCAGCAGTGAATGGTGACTGCAATAACTCTCACGGAAGGTTTCAAAATCGATGAAACAATGGATATCGAATAAATAAAGTTGTCACCGGTGTGTTTAATGTGGCAGACTACTCAACCTATAAATTGGGGTCACAAAGTATGGCTACAACAATTCTAGCAATATGTGATAATATATATTAAATTGCACGGCAAAGGCAGTAGAGAGGCTTGCATCGTAATATTAGGTTGCTATTAATGTTTATGAATATCTTTACAAAATCTCATCTCATATCATTATGATAGTGGATAGAGCAGCGGCTTATCCAATAAATGAAAAACCAGAATTACAATGCAGTCTACAATAAGAAGTAAAAAGTATAAACCAATGAAAGATCGATAGGTATAATAACTTCTAATATCATCCCTCTATTTTCCTACCAGGAATTATTTCATATTCGAGTTCCATTTAAAACAAGTAACTGATAAAATTTACGTCACACTAATCCCCGACTCTTATGTTCAAGGAAAATTGTAAAATTGTCGTTCTGTTTATTTCTTGGCTACATACTATGTGGGGTTGTCGTGGAATGAAGGGCAACCACAATTTTATTCTATAAAGTATATTTAATTATCTTATGAGGTTGACCTATGGTCCGTCAATTTTGACGGTTTTAGCTATTCTTACTTTTCTACGTGTCACTTAGGAATAGGGGGATTTGGTAGTTCAGATCTTATTTTAATCTTTGACTGGTTGCAAATATAATGGTGGTCCGGTTCAATTAATTCTCTAGCTTATATATATATATATATATATATATATATATATATATATTCCTGTTTTATTTTTCGAAGTTATAGATATCTCCTCGTTGTTGTTGGTTGACCATTCTTTTTAATGTAATATAGTCACTTAGATAAAGAAAACTCTCATGTAATAAATGTGTTTTTTCTTTTAAATGGATACAAAAAAACATCAAGCAATTAGAGATCTGAATAAAACTAACAATGTAAATTGTAATAAAAATAAGAATAAAAATTTGTATAACACCATTGGTAAAGTGAACTTTCAGTATATCCTTGGTACCACATAGACAAAATTTCCCACATCTTGAAAAAACATAAAATCATGACAACATTTAAACCTATAAACACCATTTTCATTCGCCTCAATTCAGTTAAATATCCCATCAACTCTAAAGACCTAAAATGAGTTTATAACACCCACATCCTTGAACATTATAAAGACATTACTGAGAATTCTAAGAATAGAAAACCTAACTATAGATGAAATATGGGTCATTAGAAAGAATTGAGTCCCAACATTAAATTTCACGGAAAATTCAAAGAGGCAATTGAAATGAGTAAACATTATAAAAACTTAACTATAGATGAAATATGGGTCATTAGAAAGAATTGAGACCCCACATTAAATTCCACGGAAAATTCAAAGAGACAATTGAAATGAGTAAACATTATAAAAACCTAACTATAAATGAAATATGGGTCATTAGAAAGAATTGAGTCCCCACATTAAATTCAAAAACCAATTGCCTTAAATTGTTTCCCGTTCATCACTGCCTCTAATTTGATCACATTAATAATATTATTTTCTTCTCATTATTTTCCTTTTATCACTCATTAAAAAGCAAAAGAAATTATAGAATAAATTAAATAATGAAAACTATTTACAAACATATAATTAATTCAATTTTATAAATAACAAATATTAATTTAACATACATCATAATAAAAACACAGAAACTATTCCTTAAATTTACTTCTCATACTTATTGTTCTATAATAAAAATAAATATATTATTAACATAATATATTAATCTTTGTAAAATTACAATTATATCACTGAAGACATATTATTATTCTACGAATGTAACCTAATATATTAATCTTTCTAAAATTACAATTATATCACTCAATACATATTATTATTCGAATATGTAACTTTATATATTAATCTTTGTAAAATTACAATTATATCACTTAAAACATATTATTATTCTAAAAAAGTAACCTAATATATTAAACTTTGTAAAATTACATTTATATCACTCAATACATATTATTATTCTAAATATGTAACTTAATATATTAATTTTTGTAAATTTATAATTATATCACTCAAAACATATTATTATTCTAAATATGTAAACTAACATATTAATATTTGTAAAATTACATTTAAAATACTTAAAACATATCAATTTAATCTAAATTTTACATAACTAGTCTTTCATATTTTTCCTTGGAAATTTCATAGTGATCTTTTTTTAAAACCTTAAATATCATTCCTTATTTATAACAATAAAGTGATTAATTTGTCATATATATATTTTTTAGAGTGATGATGAACCTGAATTGTGGGTTTGAAAAATTGATCTCTAAATCAAAATAAATGAGATAAATCCAGAAAATCTATTACAACAAACTAACTAACAGTCCCATAAATCTCAAATATATAACTGTAATGTTGTTTGATACCATTTTTGTTCATTTAATATTAAAAAATTGATATCAGTGTATCTTGGGATGTAACCCTTGTTCTCCTACTAGATACGCTCATTTATTTAATTTTCTTTTAAAGGAACGCTATATCCAGATCTAAAATTTATTGGTCAAATGAGTTACAATTACTAATTGTTCGTTTCTCGCTAGCAAGAGTGGCATTGCATGTGAAGAAATAATACTCTTAAGAATATAGGAATACTACCTCAGCGTAGTCGATCGTATAGTTTACTTAATCTCTAATTTCTAATGTTAAGCTGTATAGACCACTATATTTTCCCTCTAAGCCACCGACGCCTTCTAAGGCCATGTTGCGGCTCTAGAAGAATAATTTCACTTTCACCAAGCACTAACGTTTAGTTAGACTCGCATCCAAGATTGTTAAACCCCCTCTTTCTTCCATTTTTTTCTTAGCTTCTATATTAACCATCTAAGTCGGGGTTGTTATTGTATCCCTAAAAGGGAGTTGGCACATATTCTACTTTATGAATTATAGTTCTTTCTTCTCGCATTAAACTCAAATTTTATCTTTTGTTTGTGATTAACATATTTTATAATGGGTCATTTCCGGTAAAATTCACGACCTATTTCCAGTATAAGTAAATTCCTTTATCACTTTAAAACTTCTTTCTTTCTTCAACTTATTAGACCCACGATGTTGGATCAATTCCATACTAAGAAATTCTTCCCAAACAAGAAACAATACATGTCGATATACACATGCATTATCCTAATTTTCCTTCTTGGCTATGTGACGTCTACATTATATAAATAGGCATTTAATTTCATTTTTGGTAATGATATGTTGTTATTATGCAGAATTTACATCTCAACCAAATTCCTAAATTATTTGTATCTATAACCAACTCAGATTTAGTATATCCCAATTTTAATATATTTTATTTCAATTATTAATAAACTAAGTCGAATCGTACATGTATGTTTTTCATCAAAACTAACGTAATCACTAGCCATAATTAATTCTTCACACACAAATACAAAAAATTCAGAACATATGCCCATAACCTAACTTATATGATAAAAATTAGGGTATGCATGACTAAGTGCAAAAATTTAATGAATTCAAAAGTAATATTCATAACTCTGTTAGAAATTAATGGAGAAAGTTTAGTTAGGATAAGATTGAGATTCTAATTCTAGATCTCAGATCCTAATATTCACAGAGTGGTTCAAACCAACCGATTGTGAGAAAGCCTATATGTACTAGGTTTTTCTCTTGATTGCATGTATCAGATTGTGTGAGTGTGTTTGTACACTCTCCAGGTTCTCACCTAAAAAGCCATTTCATTCATTTTATCATTGTATCAGAGCTTCAGGTCAAAGCCTAGGCAAATAGATTCGAACAAGACTGCACCAGTTTTCGTGCCACTGTTCGATGAGCCACGAATTGGCATGTTGTGTGGTTTAAAAGCATTCCTCCTGGCATGGACAGTAGTATCAGCTGCGTGCATCTTCGAACATGTTTCAATCTGGGAAGAAGCTTTTGAATTGGAACAAATAGTAGGTGTCTCATTACTCCTCGGATGAGCGCCACCGGTCGAGTGAAGATCCTGATCTGTGAAGTTCTGCTCACTCATCGAATCAGGGTTCAATAAAAAAACACAGGAAAAATCAGTGGCAGATAGCACAAATTCCTGTGACCTGCAATAAACATGGTAGCTTCCAACGCGTGTTGAGGACAAACCAAAGTCCACAGTAGCGTACACTTTGATTTATTGATTGAAAATGCAACAACGACTGTTTATTTGTCGGTAGACTTCGTAGATCCATGGGTCTAGATTTTTGTTACTGCGAGTGAAGAAATATGATTTCCTTCTGCTTCCCCTCACGAGTCTAGAGACTCTATCTGTTGGACGATTGAGTTGAGGGATAAAGATAGGCGGGCTTGAAGTGAATGTCCTACGCTGTATTATTAGCAAACACACTGGCTGTACTATTTCCAATTGGTCGAGTCGTAACATCCGAATGCCAAACAACAAATGACTATCGGGCAGACTACTATGCTAGTGTTGCACTATCATATTTTAATGCTCCATTCATACTCTCCGAGGTGTTATCTTATTCGAGGCGGTGTCGGGGCTATTAATCCATTTCCTTTCACACTACTTCATAGTTTTCATGATCTTTGCGGCGTCACGTGTTTCGTACTAGATTTACATACGATCTCTATTTTCACATTACTTCTTTAACCGCCTTTGCCTCCTTCTCTGAAACCCTAATGTTTGTGACTACAGAACTTCAAGCTAGTTTTCACGAAGAAATTATTTTTGTCTGACATAGGGGAACTTCGTATGAACTAAGTGTTACTAGGTATTAAAGCTGTTAAAATAACAGGTTTCTCATTTTGTGATACCTTCTTTAGAGCAAATTCTACTAAGAGCGAAGAATACTGAGGTGCTGTCGAGAAAGCCTTTGGGTAGTTCGAAAGAGTAAAGTAGATGTTATGCTTCTCTTCTTTATCGGAAATTGTGTCTGAATTTACCAAACATGCCTGAGCTTTCGCGCTTTGTTGCTATGTAAATCTAGAATAAGTTGCAGGTTGTGGAGATCCCAAAGTTAATTGGGTAAATTTTCTTCTAATTTATTATATGCCACAATGAAAATATGAAATTTCATGCTGATTTGAACTCATCTTTTCAGAAATATGTGTTATTAGAAATTTCTAATCACATGCATCAGAATTGGATGTCGATATCATTTCCAGTTTGTTGATGGGTCATTTTCTGCTCGTCGCAAGAGCTGAGGGCACTAAGCCCTGCGTGGCATAGAAGCCACAGTCTGCAAGGTTCTACTGTTGAAGAGCTACCAAAGGGATGATTCCCGCCTGTGTGGTAACCGAGTTGTTGGAGCTCATAAGAGGACCGAGTGGAGTCGAAATCTAGAAGCAAGACAAAACCAGATAAGTTGGACCTTTTAACAACATGTCTATATTTTTAGATATTTTTGATTTTGATGATGATGATGATGATGATGATATTTTCATTTTGGCATTTGGAGGCATTAGCATGAGTAGTATTTTTAAGTCTGGAATTTTTTCAGAAAAAAATGTGTTTCTGTTGATGACCACGACAAACAAGAGACACAATCTGTTGTGCAAGATCCTGATATTAAAGAGTCACAAGTTGATCTTTAGGAAGGATGTAAAGAGGAACAAAGTGTTGAAGATCAATTCGACGAGCCACATGAAGCTGATTGCGGAGACGTGGTAGAAGAAGACAGAGCCGGAAAGAATTTAAAACGTGATAATATCATCAATATTTATGTGTGTGCAGATGACAACATTGCTGAAATTTACATGCGTGATACCATAAATGGTGAGAAAACAGTTTCCTATTAAGCCTATCATAAATTTCAAAAGGGCGAGGATAAGCGTTCAAGCTTTCCATCACCGGGGAAGAAATGAGGCAAAGATACATCACTATCTCATGACAAAGAAAGTGAAGATGAAGCCTCATCCATGAATGAACAAATATGGTCTCACAAGCATAAAGACCAAGATGAAAACTCTGTTACCAAGTTTTTATGTCTTTTTTTTTTTTTTTACCATTGTAAGCTTAGCTGAGACTAGACCAACAGGCGTATGTTATCATATGTTATTGTGTTGTACCCTTTCTCTATTAAGGGGGAGTGTTAGAAATTAATGGAGAAAGTTCAGTTAGGATAGGATTGAGATTCTAATTCTAGATCTCAGACCCTAATATTCAGGGAGTGGTTCAAACCACCCGATTGTGAGAAAGCCTATATGTGCTAGGTTGTTCTCTTGATTGCATGTATGAGATTGTGTGAGTGTGTTTGTACACTCTCCAGGTTCTCACTTGGAGAGCCATTTCATTCATTTTATTAGTTCTAGTCGACCATGAACTATCAATAAAAATTTTCTCTAGATAAAAACTCCTTGTTACAAAAACTCAACAACCTCTTTGATTCATTGGTGGTTTTTTTTATATATTTCTTCCGATCATATTTTAGTAGTGTCATGTTTTAAGGTCTCAAATTGTTTTGCTAAGGTCTTTTTGTTTTAGCATTTTGGAAAAAAGTTATTTTCTTTTTTATTTCTAGAGTGTTTTATTCCACCCCACATAGTATTTTTCTCCAACTAATTCATTAACATAATATTCTTCCCCCATTATGTTAATTTAATTTCTTTTAACTATTTTATCCTAGAGATTTTTAAGCAACTTTTTAATAAAATTTCATCAAGTGAACAAACTATCAAAACCTCTTCCAAATTAGAAAAAAAAACTTCTAATCTCTAATTCAATTTATTTACTAAATTGAATAATAATGAAATAATCACATTGTCATATAAATTCCATCATGAGTTTCATTGTCATAAAATCTAATTATAACTCTGTGTCTTAAAATAGTAATTGTTGATAAGAAAAGCCATAGCGGTGTTACATTGAGAAACTATGAGTTGGGACCTAATATTTTCTCAAAGTCAAGAAAGGTTAATGTCCTTCGAGGCTATCCAAATATTAAATACATAGCCATAAGGTGTTATAGATTCCCCCTTTCGTGTAATCCTACCGATCATAGGAATGAGATGGACTAGAATCTCCCTTTTCATATAATCCTAACGTTCATAGTATCGAATTATAATTGAGCTCATCCATTACCCATTATATCTAGATTAAAATCCAAAGAGATGTAACATTTTCTCGAAGTAAAAAGAGTTTAATGATTAATGTCCTTCGAGGATATCCAAATATTCACTGTGCATAGCCATAAATTATTATAGAACTTCCTTTTTTCATATAATGCTACCTATAATATAAAATCTCCCTTTATCGTATAATCGTACCGGTCATAGTAATGAGATGGAATAAAATATCCCTTTTCATATAATCATAACAGTGATATATAACGAAGCCGATCCATTAGCAATTTCATGTAAATTAAAATCCAAATAACATCAACCTCTATTCCTTCAAGTGTTTGATTGTTGTGCAATATATCCTTACTCCTTGCTCTTATGTCTTTGAAGAATATTTGTTCTGAGTTGTTTGGATGAATCTGCAATGAAAATTAAGATTGTGAGTACCGTTACTAATAATGTAAATAATGTTTTATTCGGTAAGTCATCTCTCTAGATCTCCCCCTTATTTAACCCATAAAATATACTTGTATTTGCTACCCTCGCTAGTAAGAAATCTCCCCCTTATTTAACCCATAAAATATACTTGTAGTTGCTACCTTCGCCAGCAAGATTTGGCAGAGAAACTCACATGGCTGATAAGATTTGGCATAGAGTCCTACATATGAGTACAATGTAAACTTTGATGAGAGATATCAAAATTTGGGCAGGAGATAAAAAAAATTCTAAAATATATCAATCATTATTTAGTTTTATTTTTTCTTTCAAATGGGAAAATCCAATCGTTAATTATTGCAAAGTACTTGCATGAAAATCATTAATTATTACAATGTAATTAGATGAAAACCACTCATTTTTTATTATTCGCCGATAGGCGTTTATATTTTAAGTTGGGGTGGAATGCTGTTTGAAGAATTATATATTTATTTTTTAATGGAATAACAGGATTGAATGTATTGTTAATATCATGTGAATATCCTTCGTCTTAGAGATCAATTAGCGACTAGGATCAAAACGAGTGCGAAAGGTTTTTGAAAAAAAATAAATTTAATTAATTGAAATTGGTGAAACTGTTGGGGTGTTGAGTGTCGGGTGGTTAAATTGTTGGTGGCATTGACAGGTGCTTGGCCGGTTGACTGTGTTTATCTCCGGCCCCAGTAGGTACGATATTTAAGGTTCTATGCTTTAAATTTTTTTTGATCTTGTTAGGGTTTGCAATTTCTTGTTCTTGTTATGGTTTCTAAATTTTCGTTCTGCAGGTATCGAGCATTATGGAGAAAATCTTGATGCCCCTCGCAAGGAAGAGCTGGTCGAGATTGAGAAGCATAGCGCAAAAAATTTCAAATTTTCAAAACCGCATGCAATAATGATTCAATTCCCAACTTCCTCTCTCATTTACTAGGGAATCCCTATCACTAGGTCAAATATCTTTATCTCACTTCTTCACTAGAAATTAGAATTCTTAGTATCTCACTTCCTCACTAGAAATTAGAATTCTTAGTTCAACCTCTATTAGCATGGTCGGGTCATTGTTCGATATGTGTGTCGCGGAGTAACTATTGGCTGTGTAGCCTATTTTTTGCTCTCTGACTATTGTGTTTTTAAGGCTCTCTATCAATACTGATTGCATTGTTCGGTTGACCTTTATAATGTGTTAAAAAATAATCGTATACAATAATATCTTTGTACTGATTTTCATGTAAACCTAGACAGTTATGATTGAAATAATTGCGGAATCGAAACATGTGCACCAATTTATAGAAGTTGTATTCACGATATTTTTATTTGGCCATCATCTACTTACACCTCTTGCATTTTTGTCAATGTGAGTTTGGATGGTGATTGTAACTCAAATACTTTTAATTTAGTTGTTAATAATAATATTATTTTGTTTTATGTTTTTTTCATTATTTTTTTTAATTTAATTAAATAATTAAAATTAATTTAAATATTCGAATGTCAAAGTTCTTGTTGACACTTTATGTTGATGTGAAACGTATATGTTGAAAAGTGAGATCATCATAAGGATACCTACTCGTTCCTTGTGTTAGGTTAGCTATATTTGTAAAATGGAAAGGATTGTTCCTCTTGGCCATAATATGGTAATATATAGGGTTTTCTTTTTGTTAGGTTAGCTATATTTGTAAAATGAAAAGGATTGTTTTTTTTGCCATAATATGGTAATATATAGGGTTGCATAGTTATGTCCAATATATTTAACATAATGTCACTTTTTTAGTTATTATTTAAAGAAGAATAATTGGACTTAAAATTAATATTAGTATTAATATTAACATTAATATTAAAAATAATTTAAATATTAATATTAGAATTAAAATTCTAATATTAAAATGTTAATATTAATTTTTTTTCACAAAGGAAAAATTCGTAATTTTATTTATGAGAAAACAAAATTACATGTTATATTTTGCTGGTAATAGTCCCAAGGACATACAAAGTAGCCGCAAATAAAAATACATAGGAAGTACAATTAGGATTTTCTTCCTTTCTTCTTTTCAACCTTACGCCAAGCACCTTGTGTTGGCGCGGTCTTGATAAGGACAAGCTGATTTTCTACCGTTTGTGCTCCAATATCCTTATCAGAGTCTGATGTGTCTGGTGTATGTGTTCTTTTGTATCCCCCGCTGTCTTGTGCTTCAGGTACCATATCTTGCTGAGTCTTTGTGGTGGTGTCAAGAGGATCTTGCATTTCCTGTTCATGTGTGCCCAAGGAGGTATCTGTTTGTTGATTCTCATGAGGTGAGGGTTCCTCCTCTTCTTCCTGTAGTTCTGGTTCTTTAGAAGGAAATTGCCAACCTTTGGCAGTTTTGCCTGATTTCTTCTTTTTTCTGTTGTCCTTTTTGGCTGCTGGGCAAGTGTTTTGTAGGTGTCCTGTGCACCTGCATATTCGGCATCTAAAGGTTGTGTTCTCATAATCTAAATGCCGTGTCCATCTTTGTTGTTTATTATTCAACAAAATGCACTCTGGGAGTCCTTTGCTCAAGTCGACCTCCACACACATACGTGCAAAGGTGAAAATGCGCTCCTCCAGGCGTTGAGTATCTGTTTTAATGTATCTACCAAGGGTATTTCCAATGCTGCCAAGTACATTTTCATTCCAAAAATGTAGCGGGAGGTTGTATAGTCTAACCCATACCGACATTCTAGTAACCTCCATAGTGTTGGCATCAAATTTGGGAACCATGGTGTGATGAAGAGTCCCGTGGAGCCCCAGAACAATGGTCCTCGGCTAAGGATGCTGTCTCTGTCCTCAGTTGTTGAAAATTTGACAATGAAGAACCCCTTTGAACATAGGTGGATCTCACATTCCATGGTCCAGTTTGAAAAAATCCAATGGAACAGCTCCATTGGTTTGGGCCAGAAACAGTTAAATATGGCTATTATTGCTTGGGATTCGTATATTTATATCAGGCACACTGTCCTGCAGTTCCACAATGTATGGCTTGGGGGAGCTTTCTGCAGGGACATCCGGTGCTGAAGATTTGTTTCTCCCCCCCTATAATACGTTTTTTTATGAACCTTTTGAGGGCACTGTTTTGGATGCACTTGCTCCCATGGAGGGGCCATGTGTTCTGTTTTGGCTCATCATTCCACCCCGTAGTCAAAGGTTGAGACAAATAGTAGACCCAGAAACCATGGCGTATTCATTAAGGGTGAAGTGATTAACTAAAGCTTTCCCTCGAAAGATCAATGACTGAACCTGTAATGGATACCCCGCTATAGACTGTATTCCTTGCTTCAGAGCCAAAATCGAATCTGTGCATCGAATCCATAATATGATACTACTGCCTACGGGAGGCTTTATAAAAATTTGAAAAGGATCCGAGCCTACCTGAGATTCGATCTCGCAGATGAGCTGGCTGTTCCTTTTGCCCTCTCAAACATCTTTCATGGCGGGCGCACGATCCAATGTTAGGTAACCCCAATCTACCCACGAGGCGGGTGTGCGGTCAACATGGTAACAGAACCCATCACAAGTGCATGCACGCAGGGATTCATATGGTCGGTTTTTGAGCCGCCCCCAGCAGCAGGTCGACAGCGGAAGAATATGACCGGAAATATCAACAAACCCAAGCAACCACAGATCGAAATGCGAAAACCATACTTTTCCACCCAGGTAAGACCAGATAGCAGGTCTGACGCCCATACATGTCTGCCCACCCAGGTATGTCCAGAGCCGAGGCCAGAGGGTCTGAATCCCAAACCTTTAATAGACACAGTGCGAGGGATATCGGTCCAACGAGGTTCCAAACCCCAACCGAGCAGCTGGGTAGTGAGGATGGGCTCAACAGGAACCAGATCAGGATGTGCTGCCTTCGAGAGAGCCGAAAACCCAGAAACGAGAGCCCTAGGGTTGCCGCCGACAGCAAGTGCTTCGCTTCCCTCCATTTTTCTGCTCCAACTATTGTATCCCAAATGTTAATATTAATATTAACACTAATATTAACATTAACATTAATTTTAATATTAATATTAAATTTTAATTTTAGCATTAACGTTGATTAATATTAAAATTAATATGAATTAATAAAATCATTTAAACTTAAAATTTAGTATTAATATTAATATTAATAAAATTAATGTTTAAGTTTAATATTAAAATTAATAAAATTAAAGTTTAAATATATATAATTTAAAGTCTAAAACCTAAATATAAACATAAAAGTTTTAAAGATCTATTTTATTTTAAGAGAAAGAGATGGTTCTATTTTTAAGAATCAAGATACTATATGTAATGGTTGTGTATTTGAAATATAACGTAAGAATGAGTTTCCTATGAAAACATAGGAAAGGAAGTCAAATATTATTGAATTAATGCATTCTTGTTCGTGTGGGTGAATAAATGAAATCACTTTGGTGAGCCTTTTATTTTATTATCTTCATTTACGATAGAAGAAGATATGCGTGAATTTGTTTCACGAAAAATAAAAATGGTCAACCATGGTCCAACACCACATTGTGACAAGGAATGTCGCAATATGAAAATCAATCATGGTCTACCTCCATGGTCATTCATGGGCAACCATGGTCAATCACGGTCAATGTGAAAATCAACCATGCTCAATTATTAGCAATCAAAATCAACCATGTTTGTTTTAGGGTTTATATATCTTGGATTTGCAATATTAATCCAATGGGTTCAATATTATTTCCTTCGGTTTTTAGTATTAATCCTCTTGGTTTATTAGTGCCTTAGGTGTATAATATAAACCATTGAGTTTACAATCCATGGGGTTTATAATATACATTCCAATCATGGTCAACCATGTTTTATAAAATCATTCATGGTCAACCATGAAAATAAATCATGGTCAACCATGGTCCAACATCAGATTGTGACAAGCATTGTGTGATTATGCAAGACACCATGGTTAACAATTTCCAACTATTTTTATTTTAGTATATACAATATTTATCTTAGGGTTTATAAACCTTGGGTTTATTGAATTAAGGGCTCATATTACTAGGGTTTAATAATTTTCCTTTAGTTCTATAGTCCCTTGGGTTTTTAGTAATGATCCCTAGGGTTTATAATATCTATCATAGTAAACTATGGTAAACCATGGTGAATCATGGTCAACCACTGTCTACCATATTTTATAAATTCAATCATGGTGAACAGTGATCCAATTTTTCACTTTAACAAATATTCTATCAGCATGAGAATCAACCATGGTGGAATGTCGCATTGTTAAAAAGATTCACTTGATTTTTAAAATCAATCATGGTCAACCATTTTCCAAGGTCAGATTGTGACAAGGATCGTCTCAATATGAAAATCAACCATTTTCAACCAATGTCAACCATGTTTAATTTATTGTTTAAAATATATATCTTAGGGTTTATATACTTTGGATTTATAATATCACTTCTTTGGATTTAATATTATGCAACCATGGTCAACCATCTTTTATAAAATCAAGTATGCTCAACCATGGTTAATCATGGCCAACCATGGTCAAATGTCACATTGTGATAAATATTGTTTCAATATGGAAATCAATAATTGTCTGAATCTTGGTCCAATGTCACAATATGAAAATATTGTCTCAATGTGACAATGATCAATAATGGTCACACATGGTCAACAATGTTTAACCATGTTTTTTAAAGTCAAACATGGTCAATCATAGTCAACCTTGGGTATGAATGGTCAACGATTTTTTATAAAGTCAAACATGGTCAATCGTTATCAACCTTGGTTATCCATGGGAAATCATACTCAACCATTGTTATCCATTCTCAACGATATTTTATAAAGTTGAACATGTTTTATTTTAAAATGATAATAACAATAATATTTATAATAATAATTTTGTTGTGATATTTTTTTTTAATATAGTTTTTTATTGTATATTTAATATTGCTAATTCATTAATTGATTAATATTATTATTAAATTGAATTCTTATAAATTAAATTAAATAATTGAATAATTATTATATATTGAATTAAATCACTGTTATTATGTTTAAATTATTAATTAATTAATATTATTATTAACGATATTAATTTTACTATTATTATATTATTTAAAAGTGAATATTATTTAATTATTGAATATTTTTTTAATTATTTTTTGATTGTATATAAATTCTTTCGGTGATTACCACATCTCAGTATATTTTGTCCATGCGTTTCGAATGAGCCAATGTGGTATGCCATGAGTACAAGATGAGAAATCTGATCTAGGAACTAGTTTAAATAGATAAAGACATGCTCCAACTAGCAGTTGTAAATAACGACTAGTTTGACTAGAATAAAGAAAATAGGAAATTTAATTAATTTCAAAATGAATCATTTAATAGTTATTTAATTTATTATTTTTAACTAAATTAATTAATTAAATAACTATTAAATGATTCATTTTTAAATTAATTAAATTTCTTATTTTCTTTAATCTAGTCAAACTAGCTGTTATTTACAACAACTAGTGTGAGCGTCTCTTTATCTATTTTAACCAGTTTCTAGATCACATTTCTCATCTTGTCGTCATGATAAAACACACTTGCTCACTTGAAATGCGTCGATAAAATATGCTCAAATGTGATTATCATCGAAAAAATTATATACATTTTATGGATCACAAAAGCCAAATTCCTAATATTTATTAATTATTTAATATTTTAGTAAATTAATTAATTTAAATCAAAATAATATTAAAAAAATTCTTAGAACAAATTTTTTATTATTATCATAATTAATAATAATAAATCTTATTACCATTTTAAAATAATATGTATGATTACTAAGTAATTATTTTTATTAATAATATGGTTAATAATTAATAATACTACTATTATTCATTAATAATATTATTAAATAATTAATAATATATTGAATCATAATAATAATAATTAATAATTAATAATAAATTAAATTAAATAATACTTAATGATTAAATTATTATTCAATTAATTAAATAAATAAATAATTATTAACTAGTTAAATAATATTTCATAACTTTACTATTATTATTTTTAAAATTCTTTCGGTAACAATCACATGCAATGGAATATGGTCGACACGTTTCGAACCAACTAGTCTGATCCATCATCAGGACCATTTATTATTCAATTAATTAATTAAATAAATAATTATTAACTAGTTAAATAAAATTTCATAACTTTATTATTATTATTATTATTATTATTATTATTTTTAAAATTCTTTCGGTAATAATCACATGCAATGGAATATGGTCGACACGTTTCGAACCAACCAGTGTGACCTATCATCAGGACCATCTCAGAGATCAGATCGGGAGATTAAGTTTAAATAGATGTAGAAATGGCTCATCTAGCCATTAGGATAATGGCTAGGTTGACTTTGAACATTTATTTATTTTATTATTTACTTACTTATTTACTTATTAATTGTTTATTTCTTTCTTTTTATTTATTTTTTAACAAATAATAATGGCTCATTACATTTAATTTTTTTTGAATAAAACGTTTAATATATTTATTCAACTAATTAATCAATTAATTTATTTATTAGTTAGTTATTTAACCAATAGTAGTAATAATATGTATATATGTATATATCTCTTATTTCATTTAATTTATTTAATTATTTAATTATTAATTATTATTATTAATTCATAATTATAAATTATTTTTAATTATATATTTAACTATTTATAAGAGCCAAATAAAATTATAACCAACGACCTATCAAAGAATCATACAACGAGCCAAAAAAAAAGAAAAAAAATATAAATATATAAGTAAATAAAAATAAAATAAATAAATAAATAAAAATGAAAAATGAAAAATAAAAATAAAATATAATATAATAAATAATCAATAAATAAATAAATCAAGAATATAAGGCATGAATCCAATACCTCCTGATATTCCAACCGTCATCTCTATTGAGATTAACGGGTCTCTTTTCAATTTCAATGGCCTCTCTCAACTTATGACGATGGAATAATTATAATTATGAATTAATAATAATAATTGATTATTAAATAATTAAATCAATTAAATAAAATAAGATATATATACATATATACATATTATTATCACTATTGGTTAAATAACTAACTAATAAATTAATTAATTCATTAATTAGTTGAGTAAATATATTAAAAATTTTATTAAAAAAATTAAATCTAAAGAGTCGTTATTATTTGTTAAAAATAAATAAATAAATAAATAAATATTCAAAGTCAAACTAGTCGTTATCCTAACGGCTAGTTGAGCCATTTCTACATCTATTTAAACTTAATGTCCCAATCTAATCTCTCACATAGTCCTGATGATGAATCACAGTAGTTGGTTCGAAAAGCGTCGACCATGTTCCATTGCATGTGATTATTATCGAAAGAATTTTACAAATTTATATGATGGACCACAGAAGCTTAGATTCAAAAATTATTATTATTATTATTATTATTATTATTAAATGTTAATATTATTAATATTATATTATTATTAATCTTAGTATTTTAATACTATTATTATAATAATAATATTATTATTATGTTATTATATTATTCTATTAATATGTTATTATATTATTAATATATTAATTTTATTTTATTATAATATTATTATTATAATAATAATATAAATATCATGGTGAATATGAAAATCAACCGTGTTCGATTATGATCAATTGTGGTCAACCATGTTTGTTTTAGGGTTTATAATAGTTATCTTAGGGTTTATATACCTTATATTTACAACATTAATCCCTTGGGTTCAATATTATTCCCCTCGGTTTTAGTATTAATCCCCTATGTTTATTAGTGCATTACGTTTATAATACAAACCCCTTAGATTTCTAATCCATGGGGTTTATAATATACATTCTGTTATCACCCTAGTAATTTCTTAGGTTGTGGGATTTGAGTTTTTAGTTAAAGAACACTAGGGGTAACCACAAAATTACTTTGGAAATCTACCATCTAACCTTCCTAAATTTCAGAGAGGGCTCTCTCTTCGTGATTTAATTTTTTTTTCTTAGTGTTTTAGGCTAGTTATGATAGAACAATTGGTTTTGGTTTTGAATTGGTTTGGTGGGAAAAAATCAATTAAAGTTAAACTAGGGAGAAATCTACTTGACCATTGGGCTAATGGAGTCTAAGTCTTGATAGCAGTTCTAGAAGGCAAGGCCAAAAGGATACAAATATAGTCAGGGCAAGATAGATAACCCTCAGAGCTTTGGGTAAAAGGTTTTTGATGAAATGGTGTAGTCGGGACAAAAGGCAATGAAGGATCCTTTGATCTGGACAATAAAGAAAGGAGTGAGGAGTCAAACGGGAGTAGGAGAAGCTAAGAATTCCTAACATTGGAAATCATTTGAAAACTTTTAAATGGTAACTTAGTTAAGATAGGGAGCCATAAGCTAGTCCTGAAGTGACATTCCTAGTTACTCATTAAGAAAGAAAAAACACATAATGAAATGAATGGAACTCAGAAAATAAACAATGATAAGATAGATGCAATTTACTCTTTAACTTATCGCGAGAATCCTGAATTATGATCTCCAATTTTCTTTGTCTAGTCTTCCACTTCGAAATCAATACATGTAAGCCTCCAATGTATCAGCAAAAGTCTATGGTAATCTTAGAAATTTTATTCCAATTTAAACACTTCTGAAGTATTTATACAAATTATTGTTTACAAAATAGCCTAGAGAGATTGAGGAATGACTATAGGAAATATAAAATATCTTTACATATAAAGAGGTACAGTTTCTTAATAGTTTAGCAAGCTATCCTCTTATCCAAAAAATATATAACAACTTAAACTAATCAAGTAGCCTTTACTGGCTAGCTGTCCTGCTTGCTAGCAAATTGGAAAATATCTTTATTGGAGTTGTTTTGACTAACACTCTTCCTCCTGATAAACTTTCATTCTATACTCTCATCCTGATGCACTTTGACTCTATTTATTTACTATTTTACTAGTGTAAAAAGAAAATTTCCAGTAGTAAAAATCAAGTGACTATTTTATTTTCCTCATTGTTTTCCCTTTTTAATTGTTATATCAAGTCTGTAAAAGTCTTCCATTGTTCAACATTTTGTATTTTTACATTTTTAAGCTTTTTAAAGTTCTCATCAGCATTTGTATACTTGGAAAAATTTGGTTTGAAGACAAATAGATACTTGATTTCATTTTGAAGAAAAAATAAGTCTTCAATATATTGGAGAATAACCTTTCCTATGGGAGAGCCCTGTGACAGTGACTTGTTGATATGTTCTCTAGCATAATCCCTTATCTTCTTGTCATACTATTTTTGGTTCATAAACTTCTCATTGAAGACATGATTATCTGGAATACTAGCTTGTCTTAGCATAGTGCATTTTGTTAAGAATTTGGTTATTAAAATATTTATGACATCACATTTTTCCTCTAAAGTGTTCATCAGATTTCTCTTTGTCAGAACCTTCTTGATCTGCAATATTGTCTCTGTCCTATCCTGTACCTGTAATTCCTCTAGCTCTGCTCTGCTTTTACTATTTAAGAAAGTAATTATCTTCAAGGTCTGTGCTAGTTTATCTGTTAATTATTCTTTGGTCCTTTGTATTTGAACTTGAGCTGCTAGGAGAAAATATCTGTGTTCATAGATAGTTTTAATTGATGGCCATTGGAGATGAATGGCATTAATTATATTAGCCCAAAGGTAATTTATTATGTAAGAAATTTGTGTAGTGAAACACAAGTCTTTTTGAAAGCTTTTGATTTTATCTTCAATTCTCTTGGCCCTTTGCTCATAATTGTTGGCATTGATTAATGCTGCTTTGTTGGAGACTTCCATATTCTGAGTCATTTTATTCAAACTATTAATTTCATTTTTTTTAAGTGAAAATTCCTCCATAGCCTTTACTATCTTCCCTGCATCATCTGTGTGTTGTACCTATGTGGTTGAAGAATCTGTTGCTGATGTTGTGGTTGATTGTACTGGCACTACAGTTCCCAATGTAACACCCTATTTCTATGTTTTTTAATTTGAAATTTCAACAAATCCAAAAGGGAAGTGGAGTCCAATGGAGAAACAATGTGTGAATTTTATTTAAATATTTATTAATAAAAATAAAGGAAACAGTTATGTGAAGATTGAGATTGGAGATCCTAAACCTTTATCCATGAGGATATGGAGAAGGTTAGACTTTCCCAAAACCTTTCAGAAAAACCTTGAAAGGAATTTTACTAAATTAGATTGGGAGAGAAAAATCTGATTTCCCCAATGAAGAGGAAAGTAATTGGGAGGAGGAAGAAAGCTCGAAAATGGAAAAACAGCTTTAAAGTACCTTATTAAGGGAAGCCTAGGCAAAAACAGGAATAAAGAATCCTGGAATTTCTGGATGAAGAAATTAGAAACAGGCTTGGAAAAGCACTGCTTAAATAAGCAACCCCAGGATAGACAGAGGTTGGTCTATGACTAGGAGCAGGGATATTAGCTAGGGGGTGGGTTAAGTAGATAAAACTCTAAGGTTGGGAGGACTAGTCATATAAACTGGTATGCATTGGAGTAAGTTTTTTTAAAATTTTATGGTGTTGCTATGTGTAGAGATATTATCGTTTCAAATTGAATAGAATTAAATTATTCGATGCTTAGTTATTAAAAACCTCATACTTTTAACAATTTTTGATAAAGCATAAATACTACAAATCTGTATAGTAGTATGAGAAAATTCTGATGAGACTCATCTACCAGAATGTCTAAACCTAGGATAGGTTTAAATCTGGTGATTAGTATCTCATAGAAAGGTATTATTATGGTTAGTAGATATAAATGTTAGTGTAACTGATTTTCTGATCTATATCCTTTGATGAGAATTTTAAATTAAGTACATAAAAGAAATTGAAAATCTGGAAAGCATAACTAGCATTTCATGATATTATACAACTGTAAAAACTATAACAGAAAGAAAATTTAGAAACTACTAAGTGCAGTACAATTTTACCCTGATATAGCACACATTATTAAATAACAGATAGATGAAGTATAGAAGAAAATTAAAAATAATAAGTTTTTGTAATATTGATAATAATTCCATGGAAGCATAGCAAAACATAACAATAGCATGAACCAGTAAACTATGTTCATTTCTGAGCTATGCAATTGAAATATATAAATTTGGGCCATATTAAAATTTCAGTTACTCTGAATGAAATACTAGTACAACAGTGAGATTATTTGTTTGAACAACATATAAATTTTTTGAATATTGTTAATGATAACACACAATTCCTAATATTAGTTATAATTGAGTTATACAGGAATGATGTTCATTATACCATGGATACAAAAGTTCTATATACGGAATTGAGACATAACAATACGTAGTAGCATAGAAAATCACAATCTGTATAAAATCTGCTATTATTAGAAGAGTAATATAGAATCTGTAGAATGCTCTTTAACATAATTTTGATATACATTGGTGAACAGATAGTCATTGATAGTCTTATGTACAGTATATCAAAAGAAAAATAAGATAAATAAATTGTAGGAATAATTATATCCCTGCATATATTTTAAAGCTGGTATAATTTATGATTGAGGAATTAACCAGTATGCTACAACATTATCATAAGTGATGTGAACCCTTATCTAAAATAATGATATAAACTAATTCAAATATATTTCACATAGACTAGGTATTTAAGAGGGAAAGGAAAAGCTATCTCAATTTATCCCAAAGATTTTACTATTAAATATTTCAAATTTAAAGATTCTCATAACGAAACGGTCAAGCCATAAAATGGTATCTATTATAGTGGCTATTACCACCAAGGAAGCAAAGTTGCATCTACAATAGAATACTGAGTTCCATTAAAATTGAAATCAATTATACAGTGCAGTTTGAATTCAATAACATAAATTTTGAGGAGAAAATTATAATGTCTGTAATGCGACAACGTTGCCAGCTTAGTCATCATCCAAAGATTCAATAGTAATAACGAAAACGACAAGGTAAAATCCACAAAAACCCCATGGCCAAATTGCAGAACCAAGCTAGGTATATGAATACCAACCTGTAGAAGTAGATCAGGGGTGTTCAATGACATCAAAACCCAAAATAAAAATGTGAAACCCGAATATGGTTGACAACTTGCAATAAGGTAGTATGATTACCTGCATGCATAAATGACGAGATTAGATTACTGTCACCAAGGATGGAATATAGTCAAAAAGGAAAAATGAGAAGTAAACTTGGAAATGCCTCACTAATATGAGATTCCATGCCCTGAAAAAAATGGTTAAACAAAAGATCTCAAGTTATTACGAAGAGAAAAATTTACTAAGCAAGAATATAATACAAGATAGATCAAACTAGGTGAAATATTTATATATTAATGGAATGAGGAACTAAAAAAACAAAAATCGCTGGGTAACTGAGTGCTAATTTGCCGTATAATGCATATATATATATATATATATATATATATATATATATATATAACCATGTAATTTGTCATATAATTTGCCGTATTTGATTGACAAAGAGTTGGGGCCAAAGTAGTTAATTCATACCGAGATATTCGCATGACCAAAACAGAAAACTCCTTCTAGGTAGCGATGCCTAAATAAATAAACCAATATTAAAAGGGACTATATTATAAAGGAGGAAGAGCCTTTCATTTTAACGCAAAATAGCAGTTGCATATTGCAAATGAATATCACTGTGAGAAAAATTCTAGGATAGTCCACCATATGTGAATATAGGAAAGGAATAGAATGAATTAGTTCATACCTGATGCAGAGGACCAATTTGTCTGCGTGGAGTTAGATCACCATTTCCACGTTCCACTGAGCCCGTCAAGAAGGGGGATAACTCCCAAGCGGTGAAGGTTCAAATTAAAGAGTCAGAAACAACAATCCGAGTGATATATCATAAGCAAAACCTAAATGGAACGTGATCCCCACTGTCCACTTGGAAAGCGATGGAAGGTTAAGTAGAGGATCGATGATATGGCTCTCAACAACCTAGGTAGGTTATTTCAAACTTGTAAAGAATCCCGAAAGGAAATTCCCCAAATCAACGCAATTAATAAATGGTACCCAGTCATGTGAAATCCAATCAATTAATTTATTCGAATTTGTAGACAAAGACGAAGGAAAATTTAGAATAAGTATTGATTGCCTTCAATTCCAAAATATGACATGAAAAATGGAATTAGAAATTGTAAAGGACATACTTTTAAATTTAATATGAAACACAATTTTCTAAATCAATCAAGATGGGTACTCAGGTAAAGTGCATCATAACTCAAAAACTTCAAATATTTTTTTTTACGATAAGCCATGATAATCAAACATTTAGTCATGAAGTAACATTTAGTATATACATATCTCGGTTGAGATGGTACATAAACATATCTAATTCTTTAGATAGGGGGCTCAAGAAATCAGTTTAGGAGCTGGCCTTGTTAATATATGCCCAAAATATGAAGGATGGTAAGTGGAACTTAATTCCATTAAGTCGATCAGAGATAACGATATGACGTTAAAATAGTACATCCAATTTTAATTGCCAGGATATTTATTGTAGCATCAATTGAATACGTCAAATGAAAACTATAATGTAACGAAATATAATAAAAAAAAGTTATAAATGGAAATACGTTAAAACAAAAGGGGACCATATATCATATATGGTATATGTGTAGAGGGGAAATAAATTTACGTCTTTCAAAAACCTTAATATCTATCATAATCAAATTTAGGATGGGAAAGATCATACCTACATTTAGATTTGTGAGAGTGGTTAATTCCATATATAACGAAACATGCATGGATTCGATAAAATAATTTGGTGGGTAAGAAGAATGTTATAACCACATATATAGTAGGTAAGTGGGCTTCACACACATATATATATATATATATATAATAGAATAAGGTAAATAAATAAGACTAAGATGATATAAAGGTATATGAGAGTTGAACAATAATTCTAGTTTTAATCTAAAGCAGGTGAATTATATATATATTAATCTAATTATTTCCAAAAGAAGAAATCACACCAAGAAGATAGAGGAGAAGATGGTCAAAGGTATTGTCTGCAATAGTGAACTAAATAATTAAAACTCAAGAAGGAGAATAAATTCTTTGAGTAATTTTGTACAAGTTTCATCAGTATGCAACGATGATTTAATTTTAAAAATAGAATATTGTCAAATTAGGATGAATACAAAAAAAAAAAAATTGAATTCAGAGGTATAACTATAGGGACCACTAGAACATTAGTTTCTTTCATTGTTTCTTTTTCCTTTACTAATTTCTCTAATTGTGTTTCCATTCCTTTTATTTGGGTAGTCAATTTGACAATCAGCTGCATCATGTCATATTTTTCTGTTTGTTCTTGAAGAATTTCCTTAACCTGAGGGTGCTCACTTTGAGGAAGCTTCAGTTGTTTCCTCAAGGTAGCAATGTCCTCAATTTTCTTTTTAATCAATATTTTAGTAGCTTGAATATCTGAAGGATCAACTCCCACCTGCAACACTAAGTCTTCTAAAGCTTTTATTCTCAGATCTTTGGCATAGAGGGATGCCTTGTCAAGCTTCATTTGGTCCTGCAAGTTTAAGGTTGTATTCTTCAAATTTGTCACACTCATGGCCTTTGTCACAACTGTTGAATAGAGCATTTCTGAATTGTGCCTATGAAACTCTATCTGGTCAAGTTCATGAATACTTTTAGTATCTATTTCAAACTCTGTATTCTTGTAATAAGCCACTGTTTTTGTAGTTTAAGTAGTTGGTTGTAGAAAAGACATGATTATATTGTTTGTTGTATAATCAAAGGCACTAACTATCTTGTTCTGATTTCCTGGCTTCTATTTTAAGAATTGAGAATAAATGTCACTCTTGATTTCTTCATTTTTTTTTGATCTATTTATATCTTTCTTTAGTGTCCAAATCTTTTTCTTCTGTTGTTTTAGAAGAAGAAGCTTCCATATCAACCTGTTTCTCAATCATCTAAGTGTCTGTTTCTTTGGCTGCTGCTGGTTCCTTTTCCATCTTTGTTAAAGTCTCATTAATTATTACAGTGGCCTCATCATTGTTGACTTCTGGTTCATTGACATCTTCAATTTCAATTACTTTTTCCTTTTCAATAGTAGTGAGCTTGGGCCTTTTCTTGTAGATGAGCTTGAATTTAGTCTCTGTAGTAGTCTCTAATGTGTATGCTAAATCATCTATGCTTCTTTTATTTGAAGATTCTAGCTATTTTGAAGTTACCATGGCATGTGTGGTATCCATTTTTCCTATTGGGTGTTCATTGGCAATTGTATCTATCAAAGTGTTTTCTCTCCATTCTATCTGATTTGCATATTTTTAAATATCTGGATTAAATTCATGTATGAAAGGAGGTAGTTTATATTTAACCCTTATACTGCATAGAAGACCTTGGGAGTCATAATTCCAAGGGAAAACTAACTAAAATTTTAGCTCTGACAATTTTTTTTCTATCTCCTTATCAGCATCTCTATTATTTATAATGAAAGGACCAATCTGATTCTTTAATTTGAATTGGGCTTTCTTTTTAGAAGCCATAAAATTGATGGCATCAGAATTCAAAACTTTTCTTAAATATTCTAAAGCGAAGACTCTGATAGTCAAATACTTGGGAAGTTTGTAAGGTTGTAGATTAGATCCAAAAATTCTCAATTATGTGTGCTTCTCATATAAAAACCAATCTACTATTTTGCGCTGTTATGATAGCTATAATATTTTCTTCATTTCACCATTTATCCTCGGTTGATCTACCTTGTACATTAAACTCACAACTGGTTGTATGAACAAATCTGAAAAATCTGTATAGCTGAATTCACTGCCTTCCTTTCTCAGTAAAATTATGGGGAAAATTTGCGAGATTTTTCCCTATTTTTGAACATTTTTGGGAAAATTATATGAATGAATTATCTTTTTGCAGCTCAATAAACTCAATTGAAGGCTTAAACTATGAAATTATCAGGCTAGATTTTGGAAAATACCTTTTTTGCAGGTATTTTGACTATCGAAAGGACTTTTGAATGCTTCTACGGTTGAATTTTGGGCTTTATTTCGATTTGTTGGAGTAGAACAAATGTATTCTGGTCTTGAATCTGGAAATCTGCGGTGAAAATAGTCTTTAAATGGGAATTAAAGGCTTAAAGCATAGTTGGAGGCTCAAATAACAGTTGGGCACGAATGAATACAAAAATAACGCATATAATTTTTTATAACAAAGGTTTTAACCCTTGAAATAAATATTACAAACGTATTAAGTGATAATGAGATCAAGGTGGGAGGCTTTTTTTTGTTGTCGAATGTGAAAACAAGAAATGGTTTTTGCATGGGCTTCAGAGAATATGTGGTTTTCTGAATAATGAACGCAAGGCAATAAGACTTCACCACGTCACCGAAGGCAGATTCATCAAAACATCCCATTTCACGCTACTTTTAGCTTGGGGTCATCATTTATATTTCGAGCATGAAAATCATTGTTAGGCATTGGATATGGATGATCAAAGCAAATGGTCAAGATCAATTGTAAAGTTGCAGTGGAAAGGTTGGGTAGGGCCCGGGCGACTTATACGGTAGTGCATGGTTTAATGTAATAAAAACCTTATGGAATATGATTTATAACCAAAGTTTCTTTACAAAAGGTTTAATATATATGCAGGCATATGGTTAAAAAGGGTATAATGGGTGCTGTTATATATATAAAGAGAGTTTATATATATGGGAAAAAAGGCGCGTGAGGCGGGTAGTAAAAGTGATACGAGCTCTTTGCAAAAGGATGCGGGGATTCTAAAGTTTAGTTTAAACTAAACTTTATGATAAGCTCAGGGAATATATTTTTGTTTAGAAATATATAAAACATGCCTAAAGCCCTTTTATATTTTATTTTTATTATATATTTATAGACTGTGGAAATGTCTATTCACTATAGGGGGCGAGATTTTTACATAATGCTAGTTTTATGCCAAAGGGGTTGTAATTGGGGCTCTTTATTTCCGCATGTGGATAATTACATTGACATAAAAGCTTATAATAGTGGGTTTAAAGGGTATTAATATAAAGGGAATTAAATTAATAGGAAAAGGTCATTTTTAGGGATTTAATATATAAATTAGAATTTAATATGACAAGGGACAATGAAATACAGCAAAAATACAATTACATGACTAAGTGAAGTGAAAATATTAAAGCAAAGCTTTTATCATTTATAATTTCACCACTTTTAACTTAGGATATAATGTTTTTGGAGGATTTTATGGTTTTATAAATGAAGGGAGATAGTCAAATGGGGAATTTCATATTTCATTAAGTAAAAAAGGTGCTTACTTATGAAATTGAATAGTAATGAGTGTATGAAGGGAAAATTACAATAATTAGGGATTTAATATAGGAATTCAACACTTCTGACTTATCAGTCATTGAGCCTTGGGTCCGGTCCCAACAGAAGTCAGAGAAATGCTCTGAGCCTCTTTGACTGAAAGTCTAGAATGTAGACTAACGATAGGGGAGGGAAAATTAGTGATTATTTGCTCGATGATCAATATTTACATGCTTTTCCCACTTCTTTCGACCTACCCAACTTTAATCTAGCATTTTTTCTTCTAGTTTGCAGGTGCATTTGAGCTTGCTACCTTGAAACATTTATTATTTTAAAGCATAAAAACTATCTATTTCTACCTTATTTCATCTGAGGGCTCAGATTAAATTGATGAGCTCCTCATTAGTCTCTACCTATCTACTGATTTTTCAGGATTAAATTTCCTGACAAATATTTATTCACTATCTAAAACATGGAAATTGAAAACATGACAAGTCAGGATTAAACAGTTTAACTCATCATGCATTATGACATTTATTGACATTCTACCATAATAATTTGCAAAAAGTAAAAAGCAGTGGCATTTGGATTTTCACACTTTCATGTCTTATTCTCATTTTTTTCTTTTGGGGTATATATTTTTTAAGTCCTTTGATCTTTCTTTTAGGACTTTTTACCCTCTTATTGATTTTTTTTTTTTCCCTAGATATGGGAAAATAACTTGCAGAAAGAAAGGTATGTACATATTTACAAGACTATCAATAGTCAATTGAAAATTATGAATCCTATATTTATAGGACCCTAACAGTGGCTTCACATGGGGATGTCATTTCCTGGTGAAATGTCAAGAACTCTAAGACTAGTAGTCTTATCTTTTGAGCCAATCCCAAACATGTGTTTTCTTTGTTTTAAAATCTTGAACTGAATATAGTCCTTTTTTCTGCAAACTAAAATCTGATCTGAAACTAAAAGAACATACTAAAATTATCAAACCAAACTGATAGATCTTAAATATCTTTAGGACCTTCTCCTTGGCTTTAAATCCTAATGAATTATTTCAAAACTAGCTGAAAGCTAAAAACTAAAAAAAATTCTCAGAATTATGAGCTTATTTTCACTCAGCTACCTACCTTAATCTACCGCTAACCTTTTTGAATCAGGTAATACAAAAATACCAATGAAGCCAGTCACGTAGTTGTAGCAATGAATGGATAACTTGACTGCTTGTCATGAAACTTGGAGGTATAACTTGATCATGTGTCTTCATAATCAATGATATGATGTGATATGGAAATTTCTGATATATTTGATCCCCATAGATAAAACATGTTTGCAGACTTGAGCTAAAAATAGTCTCCATATAATTTCCTATAGGATCATCAAAACCATAATGCATGATTTGTGCTTCTAGGCCTTCAATGACAAGTTTCTCAGTTGTATTCTGAATATTAATCCCTAAAACTATTTCTTCAGTGTTGTTCTTGAAAGAATAATCATCCTCAAACTACAAGTCAAAAGGTAGTACAATTTCCTCTTGCTTTTGAGAAGGAAGATTTTCCAAGATTTCTTTAGGATCTCAGAAATTATATGAATGAATTTGAGAATGAAAAAAATTAATTTAATTTTCATATTTTTCAAAAACTATCTCAAGAACATATATTTTAAGTTGCGGAGAATATTTTCTTGATTTAAAAACAAGAAAGACAGCTGCTAGAAAATCTTTATCAAGCTAAAATTAAAAGAGCTCATCCCACAAACTAGTTAGTGATTTCTCTATGAAGTTAGCTTGAATTTTGAGAACATAATTATCATCAACTAATCATACTTAGGCATATCTTCAGAAGAAGGAATGTCATCAATTATATACATTAGATCAATATATTTTTTTTCTAGTAATCCTAATATATCTTGATTAGATTGGTTTCATTCTATTTGAAAGTCATCATTTTTCTCAATATGAGTACTATCAAGCAATGGGCCTTTTTGGGAAGGTAGAACAACATGAGAATCAACCTATTCTTCTGTCTCTTTATGGATAAAAACTTTAGTACATTTATCAACATTAGAATAATTAGAAACCATTTCTTCATTATGTAAATATTTTAAGGATGGTTGCATGTTTAGAAGAAAATTTATTTCTTCTTTGGTGAGGGGGGGTGGGAATCTCTGAATTCCTAGATTTGAATAAAAAATGTTTTTTCTCTTATGTAAAAATTGATCATAAGGTTGAATATTTTATTTAACTTCATTCAAAACATTATATGAAACATCATTTGTTACTACAGAGGGGCTTTGTGGATCTTGATTCATCTCCTGGTCTATTTCATCTTTGTTTAACTCCTCCTGATTATTATGACATTTAACTTGAGAATGAAAGTTCTAGACTTCTTCTAATAAATCTTCAGGATGCCAATTTCCAAAATCTTCATCAATATTTTTAAGGTAATGTATAAGATCTTCAGCTTGATCACAAAACTTTTCAGCTAATGATAAAGATGGAAAATCTTCTTTGTAATGCTCATAAAATACCTTGTGAAAATATTTTAAAGAAAATAAACTAGCAGGTTTGAGAGCTTCATACCATTCCCTTGCTTTTCCTTCTAAGGTTGCCATGAATAGCTTCATGAGGCAATCCTCATGCCAATCACCATTCAATCTCGATGAGTGTGTATGAAATTTAATGAGATGTAACAAAGGATCAACAATATTCTCATCTTGAAACATGGGCAGATTTTTATTCAAATTTACCTTTGGTAGTTTGTGTGGAAATCCAGGTATGTGATCTCTACTCGTGGGAGCATACTTGTGTTTTATTCTTCGGTCATCTTGTAAATTAGTCATACAGAAATTCCACTATATCTATACAACCAATTTAGATCCTTATATAAAATACAATATATATTGAAAAACTTTTTTAATGAGAAAAAACATAATGCCTTGGATTAAGATCCAAGTTTAAAGCCTCATCTTTCCATATTGTTCTTTCAGGTTCATTCCTCTAGTGGAGTCTTGATTTTGAATTTGATGTGGAGTCTCCAGGTGGATGATTTTAACCTTTTTATGTCTGATTACTGTCCACCATCATAGATCAAATCTAAGCCTGTAAAATATCTCTGAAGAAAAGGTTCGTCTTCCCCGATATGGTCGCCAGTATGTTATCACCCTAGTAATTTCTTAAGTTGTGGGATTTGAGTTTTTAGTCAAAGAACACTAGGGGTAACCACAAACCTACTTTGGAAATATAGGATCTTGCCTTCCTAAATTTCAGAGAGGGCTCTCTCTTTATGATTTAACTTTGTTTTTGCTTAGTGTTTTTGGCTAGTTATGACAGAACAATTGGTTTTGGTTTTGAATTGGTCTGGTGGGAAAAAATCACTTAAAGGTAAACTAGGAAGAAATCTACTTGACCATTGGGCTAATGGAGTCTAATTCTTGATAGCATTACTAGAAGGCAAGGCCAAAAGGATACAAATATATTCATGGCAAGATAGATAACCCTTAGAGCTTTGGGTAAAAATATTTTTGATGAAATGGTGTAGTCGAGACAAAGGGCAATGAAGGATCCTTTGATCCGAACAATAAAGGAAGGAGGCATGAGTCAAACTAGAGTAGGAGTAGTTAAGAATTCATAACACCAGAAATCAGTTGAAAAAAATTAAATGGTAACTTAGTTAAGACAGGGAGCCATAAGCTAGTCTTGAAGTAATATTCCTAGTTACTAATTAAGAAAGAAAAAACACATAATGAAATGAATGGAACTTAGAATATAAACAATGAAAAGATAGATGCACTTTAATATTTAACTTATCACGAGAATCCTAAATTATGATGTCCAATTTTCTTTGTCTAGTCTGCTACTTCGAAATCAACACATGTAAGCCTCCAATGTATGAGAAAAATTCTATAGTAATCTTAGCAATTTTATTCCACCTTAAACACTTCAAAGACTGAAGTATTTATACAAAATATTGTTTACAAAATATCCTAGAGAGATCTAGAAATAACTCTAGGAAATATAAAATATATTTACATATAAATAGGGACGGCTGCTTAAGATTTTAGCAAGATAACCTCTTATCCAAAAAATATAGAACAACTTAAACTAATCAAGGAGCCTTTACTGGCTAGTTGTCCTGCTTGCTGGAAAATATCTTTATTGGAGTTGTTTTGACTAACACTCATCCTCCTGATACACTTTCACACTGTACTTTCATCCTGATACACTTTGAATCTGTTTATTTACTCTTTTACTACTATAAAAAGAACATTTCCAGTAGTAAAAATCAAGTGATTGTTTTATTTTTCTGTTTGACTGTTTCACTTGTATTTTCCTCACTATTTTCCCTTTTTCACTGTTATATCAACTCTGTAAAAGCCTGCCATTGTTCTGCATTTGGTATTTTTACATTTTTAAGATTTCTAAATTTCTCATCAGCATCTGTATACTTGGAAAATTTTTGTTTGAAGACAAATAGATGCTTGATTTCATTTTGAATACAAAATAAGTCTTCAATATATTGGAGAATAACCTTTCCTGTGGGAGAGCCTTGTGCCAGTGGCTTGTTGATCTGTTCTTTAGCATAATCCCTTATCTTCTTGTCATACTCTTTTTGGTTCATCAACTTCTGATTGAATACATGAATATCTGGAATACCAACTTGTCTTAGCATAGTGTATTTTGTTAAGAGTTTGGTTATTGAAAGATTCATGGCATCACATTTTTCCTCTAAAGTGTTCATAAGATTACTCTTTGTCAGAACCTTCTTGATCTACAATATTGTCTCTATCCTATCCTGTACCTGTAATTCCTCTAGCTCTGCTCTGTTTTTACTATTTAAGAAAGTAATTAGATTCAAGGCCTGTGCTGGTGTTACACAATAATTTTTCACCGTCCCTGCAATCCCCATCTTGCCCATTGGAGGGTCGTTTCTATGACCAATAAGCAGTGTCATGCCTTGCAAATACCATCATTACATCCCTTTCCATGAGGAAAACATTCCTTTTGTTGATATTTTCCTGAGCAGACCCCTAAAAACACCTGTTTTTGCCTTGGCGCTGGTAGCCCGTTATGTCCTCGTGCCAATGAGGCCTCTATAAATATAGCCATATTCCATTGATGAAGGGGTGGAATGGTTGAGCAAAGTAGTCTTGGTAGCCTGAATAGAGTTGAATCAATTGTAAGGAGATTATCATGAGACAGCTGAAGAGAGAGAGACTTGTCCTTTTCCCGATGAGCTTTATCGATACGTACTCCTCTGTTGACCCGCTGAAGGAAGATCCAGCATGAGAGCTCAGGTTGTATCTTTCTTTGTTCTGATTAATAATAAACGACTTCGATTATGGTTCCACTCAAATGTTTATGTTTTATTTCATGAGTTGTCTCTTCTCTGACTGATACATAATTGAATGTATTAGGTTTTATGCTTGTGTGTTTGTTTTCTCTTCTTGTACGTGCAAGTGTTTGATCATGTAGATCAGGAGAATTATGATCTGCCAAAGCAAGGGACGGACGCACCATCTTCTCCACAAACAACAACAGCGTAGGACTTAAGGTAGGCCTCTTGTCGCATCTTGGTATTTTGCAATTAGGAACTTGCGTATTGGCATGACTCGGTTGTTGCTAGACCCAATCTAGGCTAGTAGGGATCACCTCTGTCTGCAGAGGGGATTTACTTCTCCAACAAACTGGTGACTTCGCTGGGGAGACATCGATTGGAGATTGTCTTGTCTTTTCGGTTGATTTTGGTCTTTGCCTTCTTGATCAGCTCTTTTGGTTTGATTTTTTCTAATTTAAAACCTCTGTTCAGCCCCAGTGGATCAAATCTAACCTATGATTTTCTAAAATTTTCATCTTTTCATGGTTGGCTTGATTGGCGTGGTTTCCACCCTAACAGTCGTGCCCATTGGTGCAGGTTTCCAATTCGTCACTCGCACCATCCCCTATCTGGTGCAGATTATAGCCATACAGTCATGCCATCTCCTGTAGGTGCTAGGGTTTTCTCTTGTTCGAAATTTTCTTTTGGTTGGTACTTTTCTTCTGGGTTAGTTTTAGATTTTTCTTGAAGTGGTGAGTCTGGTCTTGGTTGGGAGAAATTATTTGTTTTTTTCATTATCAGGCGTTGGTGCTTGTTGTCAATTAGCAACCTGCACCAATTGTCCATTGGCGCCAGTTGTCAGTGAGCAAGTCGCGCCATTTGGTGCTAATTTCACCCACCCAAGTCGTGTCAATTTCAGGGTGTGTAAAAATTCATATTGTTTCCCTAAATCCTTCACTAGTGTGTCTTTCCCTTCCGGTCTTTTCTCTGTATGAGCAGATATTACATTGCTCATTGTTTGAAATGTCTTCTTTCTTTGATTTCTTGACGTAAAAGGGAATGAATGCCTTGTTTTGATCTCATGCTTTGTAAGTCCTCTTTGTGTTTGACTTCATATGTCTTGTAGCTTTTGGAGGAATTGCGTTACAAATTATTCAAAACAACGATTGCATTCTTAGTGTTTGTTCACATCCCTTTTGCATTAATATTTTCATTAAGGAGATTTGTGTTCATTTAGTTTTCATCTCAAGTATTTCTTTTCGTTAGAATGCATTATATCACATTGCATTGAAAAGTATTTTTCAGATTCATCATTGAACTTAGATCACATTGTTTAATGATTGAAAGCTAAAATCGCATTGAGTGCATTCTCTTTCATTAAAATCATGCATTAAGTAGATTCTCATTTCATCGAAAAATTCATTGAGTGCATTCTTATTATTTAAAAAGAAAAAGGAAATTGTGCATAGATTACAATTGCATTGTTTTCAAAAAAGAGAATATTTTCATAGATTACATCACATAATTCGCATCGTTGAATGTTTTAGATTACTTTTGGATAGTGAAAGTCATCGATTTTAGAAGAATTTTGTTTTCAATGTTGTTGTTTGTTTCATCATTATTTGAAACTCTTCCCTTAACTAGATAGCATTCATCGAATCGAAAGATTTATTTCGTCATATAGCTACATATAGGAGATTTTTACATGACATTCTATAGGGCCTAAAAATTGAAACATAATTGAAGATCAACCATAAAATTTATTCAATCAACGTAAGGAAGCATTGAAACATTAATGAAATATCTAGAGGTCTAGGCTAGTGATGTGTTCCAGCATCGTTAAACCTAGTAGCTATCGCTCACCATCTGGCTTGAGACAGCGCTAGTAAGGACTTGTGCTCCCCGTACCATCGCATATATAAAGGGAGACCCCATTAGGTTTCTATCCTTTATCCATAGGAAGTCGAGTCTGCTGCCTTATATCCATGATACACCAGACACAGCATTCAAGGAGATTACCTGCACGTACGTCAGGTCATTGGTTGATTGCTCTTTCATTTTTTAACCAAGGTGTATATTGCAGTTCATGGATATCTGGTACACCCTTTTGCCTAGATTTCCAGAGTAGTCATTTTGATCTTTTCTGACTCATTAAATTTGAAAGGATCATCAAACGCTTGTCCTTTCACGCTTGTTTTCAAACTCAAAGAGATAGAGTCACCTTTTGTCTGTTTCTTGACTCTTAAAAGATGAAAAAATAGAGTTTTGTTTCAATGTTTTAAAAATTAGCTGCCCACGAAATATTCCTGGTTAAAGTTAGTCTCCCTAGGGTTTTTTTATAAAGTTGTTTCTAATGGAAACTTTTATGGAGTTCACCAACCAAGGAATCCCCTCCAATGGGAATCCGGGTCCTTTTCCTCCTTTTGGAAATGTTGGCACTCCTTATATGCCAACGTTGTCCCTTCCTGGGTTAATTATTGGGTTGCCTATTTGTTTGTTTTCAACCTCTGTGGTCCCAAATGTCCCAGCTATTGTTCAATTAGTTCCTCCGCCTAAGAAACATCATGTTGATTCCAAGGTGGAACTCTCCCCTTCTTCGCCTGTTTCTGCGTCCTCCTCTTCTACTTCGCCTGGTGAAAGTCTGGATTTTAGTACCTAGGTGGCTAAGAAGAAGAAGAAGAAGAAAAAGAAGAAAAATTTAGATAAAAGAGAGGCTAGCTCTGTGGCTATTGCGCCTAAGGAGCCTTCCATTGATAAACCTTCCAACCCTCCACGGAAAGTTAAGTTCCCTTGCATGTTGTGCCAAGGAAACCATATTCTTCAAGATTTCCCAGGTATTCCCAAGGTGCTTGAAGTATGGTCCAACGATCATCTGTTGTTGCCTTTAACTTCTGGGAGTCAGGTTAGGGGCACGTCTTTAGCTAGTGCTAGTAAAGCTCCTAACAAGTAGGGTAAGCTTGCCCATCCCTGTAAGTTGTGTGAAGGGCACCATGCCATTCACCTTTATCCTTATATGGATCAAGCCAAGCAAGTTTTGGACAGCTCAGTTGTTTCTACATCATGCCTCCTGGTTGGTTATAAAAAGCATTCTCTGAGTCCTCCACCAGTTGATCCTACGATTGGTAAAGAACAATCCTTGGTCGATCCCTCTCCCTCGAAAATTCAAATTTAGGAATCCATCCTCGACCAACCATTGGTCGTGGGATCAGTTGAGCTGGCTCCGTCTATGGTGTACCAAGTCTTTTCCATTGAGAGTGAACCTCACATCCCTCATGTTCTTCCCGTTTCTTCAGATTCCTCGGACTTGGAGAAATATTATCTTATCCCTATATCTCAAGAAGCTGCTCCTCCATCTCCCGTGATGGAGGTCCCGACGGATACTCCTCCCGCCATTGAGATGGAGGTTGTGGAGGATGCTCCTTCTTCTTCTATAACACCAGGGGAAGACCATCTCGCTTCGATGGTAGCCCCTCTGAGTAGTTTGGTCGCTTCCTTTGACTGTAGTCGATTTGCAGGATACTGCCTTCCGTCTTATATGCCTTTTGAGATAACGGTAAAAATATTTGGTTTTGTTGTACCTAGCATTGTTATAGATGAAGGCGCGTTTGTTAGTGTTCTATCCTCAACTACTTGGCAAGCATTTGATTCACCACTGCTTGTGCCTGTTATGCAGAATCTGTTGGCTTTTAACAGAAGAACTAGTCAACCGTTAGGGATCCTTCCAAGGTTACCTGTTACGTTGGGAGGAAAAACTGTCCATATGGATATTATGGTTGTTCCAGGCCCCTTGGATTTCAATATGCTCTTGGGGCACGATTACACCTATGCCATGGGAGTGCTCGTCTCCTCCCTTTTTCCTGTGGTCTATTTTCCACATGAAGGCCGGATCGTGACCATTGATCAGCTTTCGTTCTTTGGTCCTGATGTGGCAGCTAGCCTGCCATCATCCCTTCCTGTTTTTTACCCACCCGTTGTATCTGCCCCACCACAGGTCAACTATGTGGCTATCTACCCCGCGCCTGTACTCAGTGATAGTGCCGTTGTACATCGTGTGTTGGGGGAATTTGGTCCTGACTTCCAGGATGTCTTCCTTCCATCGAGAGTGGAACTCTTGGAAGCAATGAATTCTTGTTCATTATGATGAGGTCATTCGGAGTAGAGTTTATTTTTCTTGTGTCAAGCTCCTTAAAAAATGAAACCATCTCTTTTGAGGATAGTTATTTTAATGTGTCAACCTCGTTAAAACAATGAAACACGTTCCTGTTCAATTCGAGTCTTTGATAAGATCTTGTAAAATCCCAATCGATTCTTTCTCTTGATCTTGTAACTTGGAACCTTCCTCTCCATACGCAACCATATGGACTAAAGCTTGGGGGGCATGTACCTCGAATTGAGTCACCATGCTGGGGGCATGCTTACTTTTTCAAGCATAGTTTGTTTCCATTTCAAGCTTGTGTAAAAATGAAACCGGTTTCAAGCATAGTGTAACACCCCCAATTTAGGTGTTTGAATTTCAAAATTTGACATTGGACTTTAATCCTAAGGGGAGTGGACCCCAAAGGACAAGTAAGTGATAAATGTAATTAAATAATTTATTTGAGGAAAGGAATAAAATGATTTTGTGCATATTGACCAAAATGAGATTTATGAGATCACTTGCTAAATCCATGAGGATGGACAAAGCAAGTATTCCCCACAATATTTCAAAAATCCTTGAAAGAAATTAATTCTAAATTAGATTTTGAGGAAAATTCTGAATTTCCCCAATGATGAGGAAAGTAGTTGGGAAGAGGTAAAAAGCTGGAAAAGCTGAGGAAAAGCATAAAGCAGCTTTAAAGAGTCCCTAAAATGGGAAGCCTAGGCAAACAGGAAGAAAAGCATCTTGCTATTCTGGAAATAGAATTAGAAACATGCTTGGTGAACAATAGCTTAAATAGGCTGCTCCTAAACAGTTAGAGGTTAATCTGTTCTGGGATAGGATCTCAGCTCGAGGGTGAGTTCTGGGAGACAAAAGAACTCTAAGGTTGGGAGGTTGGTCGACTGCTTGAGTGGTATGTCTCAAATTTTACGAATGTGTTTACTTCAATTAGTATGAATTGGCTACATATAAAAACAAAACAATTATTTGATTGTATATTACTTATAAATTCTACATTTAACAGAATGAACAATAAGGAATTCACCTTGGCCATTCTGCATAGTTGTAGAATATAAACCAATAGAGTAGAATCCTACAGAATCTCTAAACCATGACTGGTTCAAATCTAAGGATACTTATCTCCACAGGAAAAATGGATGAGTTAGCTTTAATCTGCTTCTGTTTTATAAAATTATTCTAATACATCCACACATAGGAGAAAGAAAATCTAAAGCTCCTTTATTATAGTGGAAAATAGCAGTAGATAAGTTGAGAAATTCACTGTACATTAAAACTGAAGTTAGAGATTTCAACAACTGATATCAGAAATTAACACATCCTTCACATATAACCCATATCTCAATGGTTAAATCATTGGGCATGCAACCAACTAATATTATAACAGGAAGGGAAATTAGGTAATTGCAAGAGAGTGCTCATATATAGTAACTGATATAGATCATTCTAATATCTGAGAACAAAATTTGAAATGTTCATAATATAATGCTAATGGGTTATAACCAATACAATCTCCGAAAATGAAGAAACGAAACTAAACTGGATTTGTTATGATAACCAAAATTATATTCTGTATAGAGTTGACAGATTATTCAGACATTCAGTAAGTAAGGAATAAATCGTTTTTAGCCAGTTCACCATTAACTTCCTGTGGAAATACCTAGCTTGATGCCATTTAAAAACACTGAAATTATCTGGAAACTCTCGGCATGTAATAGAAAGATACATAGCTGTAACGACATTCATTAATGTTACAATCTAGCTACTCTGGTATTACCAGACCCTTACAATAGAAATTCAAACAGAAACCTTAACTCAACATATATCTATATTCCACAAAGAAATGGAAAATAAAATCGAGACATCATCTCGGTTGGTATAATTGTTAACTGCTAGAGTATCATGAAATTGTAGTAAACGTTTGTTGGTGCCAAGTACGTCTTCAGGAAATAGCACCATTCCAAAAACCCATCATGTACAGATATATAAGATTATGCTAAGTCGACATGAAAAAAAAATAATGTATATCATGAGTGGGAGTATGAACAAACTTCCCTGTATAAATTGTGCGTGAGGAAAGATGGGCGTAACATGACCCAAGATAAAACCGATACAAACAGTGTGTTTGTGATTTAATACTACAGTTCTTATAATCCGAAATTAAAAACAAGAAAAATGGAAAAAAACGTATATATCTAGATGATCCAGTGCAGATGATTCATATCACTACAAAATAACACTGATCTACTAATTCTGCGAAACAATAATAGTAATGACTTCCAAAGCGGAAGAGTAATTCACTAGTCTTTAAACATAGATATCGAGTTCGTGCTCTTAGTTAACTAGAATAGTAATGAACAGTCTAGGAGAGACGAAAACGGAGTGGACTTATTTACACCATTCCGTGAGAAAAACTAAGTTTAAATGTCTCAATAAAATCCACATGGCCGTAGCCATCCTGAAAAAAAAGTAAAAACACGGAACCATTTCTTTCCACAGCGGAGAAGAGACGACTGGTGAAAGAAATTCGTTTGAATATTTAAGAGAACCTGTACACATGACGAAGGACCGCAAATGAGTCAACCTTAGTCATTAGCAGCGAAGAAAAAGGGGCAGAAACCAATTTCGTCATGATAGAGATCGGGATACCTGAAACGAAAGGCAAATGCCCATCAATTAGAAAAAAAATTATTCTCGTTCAAGAATGAAAGGCATAAACCAGAAGAGTGTAGATAATGAACGAAATTAGGGATAATACTGTTATACCTTTGTTAACCACGGAGAGCGAGATCCAAGCTCCTGCAGGAAATTGTAGAGTGAAAAGGTTAATGGGTTGGTCAAGAGAAGACCCAACTAAAATACAGAATGTTGGGTTACGTTTCAAACCTGTTAGCGAAATTTGAAACAAATCAGGCCCTGATAATACACGTTCATGTTGATTGATTTGGAAACCTTTCCAGCATTGCGAAACTCGTAGGTAAACATACCTCGGCAGAATTGATACAAAAGCCCCTTGCAGGAAAAAAAAGGAACAACTCATAATGAGAATAGCCGCGACGCGGTTAAACCCAACAATCGTTACTAAAGCCAAATAAACTGAAGTATTGCAGATAGAAAAGAAAAACGTTTACATAACTGGCTCAACAACGAAACTGAGCGAGACTTTGTGTGCAAACCAGAACAGAAAGAGGGAAACATCTTACCTATTTCCTGTATGATGCAGGTACACACTGGTCAAAACCCATCGTGGTTTCCATACTATGCGAGAACAATCAAAGGAGAACGATGAAAGACAGTCGGCCAAATGAAATGGTAGCATGAGAACCAAAAAATATTAATAGGGAATGAAACCCTAACGCAAATGATAGATGACCGTCCATGAGTAGGGCGATTAGGAGACTAGGTGCCGCTATGAAATCGATCCAGATTAACATTAAATGATAGGGTACGCCCAGAAATCCCGAGAGGGATTTTAACTTTAAAATTGTCAGGGAGCTATCGTACCACTATTAACGCATTCATATTCTAACCTCTTAATCGTAATGACACGCATACAGAAAGGAGAATCAGTGAACCGAAAATTTGAAAGGTATAGAAATGACCGTGCCAGTGCCCATAGGTATTCAACTACTGCGGCCATATGACAAACATCCATCATAATTACGTGTAAAAATAGTACGTGATTTGGTGGAACGACAATTAAGTTCTCAAATCTGGCGCCAGAAAGGACCTTGCCAAGTAACCAAAATAACGCGAACAATTCATTAACATATGAAGTGTCAATTTCCGACCTTGGGTGATGCGTATAGGGGTCTCAGCTATTAAAGTTGTGGATTTAATCCATTACATTAAGGTAAGTAAATGAAAGTGAAATCGAAACCATTGAGAGTGATTCGAAAACAAAGAATTTAGGCCTCACATTAATTATGTATATTGTTAGAGATTTTAGTGCAGAACCTTGGGTAAAAATGATATATGGTAATGAGTTACAATTGTAACTTTACATGAGATCTATCTTATGATAAAATAAATCAAGGATTCGATAATATGGATGATGGAAAATTATACATGTACATTACGGTATTGTGTTAAAATATGGACTTTGTTTATTTAATTACATAGATTCCTACTAAGGATAGGAGATGGATGTATAAGGTTTAACGAAGAATCAGTTAAATTATACCTGAGGTGTAGAGAAACAAAATAAAAAAATTGTAAGAGAGGGAGATGTGAAAAATGGTATCGGAGCCCAAGCTATAAAAACTGGGCTGTTGTCATTGTGCTCATTGTTTCTGGGTGTTCTTTGTATTGTGAAATTTGTTTTTAAAATTTTATTGATCTGTGTTGTGTAGTGTACAGTGGTGCTAAAATGAAGGTGAAGAAATTTATGTGGATCCGCGTGATGAATATAGTACACGAGATCCCAACGCTCCAGTGATGGCTATGTTGCACAAGTTGCAACGAGAATTGGCTGAACTGAGAAGCCAGAATGACATGTTTTCATCAGCCAGTAAGGAGCAGGAAAAGATTATCAGAGAACTAGCTTTACGGAACAGCCAAGAAGGCGAAGGTTCCGGAAAGAGGAAGATTGATGAGTCTGAGGATGATGATGCTGTTAGGCATTAGTACAAACAGAAAACGGAATTACAGGGGGAATTCCGAGAGATCAAACCTCCCTCCTATGATGGGGAGAATGAGGAAGATGCTGAAGCCTGGTTGCTGAATATGATTAAGTACTTCCAAGTATATGAATATGAAAGAAATCTAAAGGCCAGATTAGCTGTTTACCAGCTACAAGGTAAAGCTACCTTGTGGTGGGAGGAGACGAAAATGGTCCATGCCATTGATGAAAAGACAATTACTTGGGAGGATTTTCAGGCTAAATTCAAAAATCGTTACCTAAATGAACGTTATTATGACGATAAAGCCAAGGAATTTCATGAATTGAGGTTGGGACAGCTCACTATCGATGAGTTTGTCACTAAGTTTACGAACCTGTTGAGATATGTCCCTTATATTAGGGAAGAGAAGGCAAAGGTACAAAGGTTTCTGAACTGTTTGCCGGCCGCATACAAAGAGAAGATCGAGTTTGATAACCCAAAAACAATGGACGAAGCTGTTAGAAAAGCTAGATTATGTTACCAACAGTTCAAAGGAAAAACTGAACATGGGAAAAACTGGGTAAATAAGATTGAATTTAAAGGGAAGAAATAGAAACCAGCCTATTTGAAGAATTTTGGCAGGGATCATCAGCGGAAAAAGTTTAATAAATCAAAAGAAGGTCAAACTGCTCAATCTCAAGTGGCTTCTAAACAAATAGATGGAGACAATAAAAAGGAGGGTACTGTCAAAATGAAGGAACCCTTGAAATGCTGGGGCTGCGGAGAACCCCATCTGTTGAGGGATTGTCCCCATCAGAATATTCAGATGATTATGAGAGATAGAGAAGCCACCACAGTCAATGACATAGCCAGAAATATACCAACCATCAGTGCAGCCTTGGAGAATCGACAAGCAGAACATCAAGCTACCATGGTTGAAATGGAGGGTAATATTTCTGACCTACCTGTTACTGTTCTGATTGATCCGGGTGCTTCTTTGAGTTACATTAGTCCCAGAATTGTAGAAAAATGTAATCTTAAACCAGAAAAATTTCAGCAGTCATGGTTGGTACAGCTGGCCACTGGAGCTAAAAGAAAGGTAACACATAAATTACCCAGAACAACAATCAAATTAAATGATTTTCAAACAGAAGTAAATCTGAACATACTGCCTTTAGGTTCTTATGACTTGCTGATAGGAATGGACTGGCTGGAAAAGAAGAGAACTTTGATGAATTGCTGGGATAAAACCCTGCAGTGTGTGGATGAAGAAGGGAATCCTTTTACTCTCAAAGGAAAACCAAAACCCATTTCAGTAAGACAAATATCAACACTGCAATTAAAACGAATAGCCAGGAAAGGATATCAAGTTTATGCAGTACATGTGGAGGAAGTAGAACAGAAAACTGGAGAAAATCCGCTGGATAAGTTACCAGTGGTAAACGAATTTAAGGAAGTCTTTCCAGATGAGATTCCTCATCTTCCCCCCAAAAGAGAGATTGACTTTTCAATCGATTTGGTGCCGGGAGAAACACCTGTTTCCCGAGCCCCTTATCGAATGAGTCCCCCTGAACTTATAGAACTGAAAATGAAGTTGCAATAATTGCTAGATAAAGGGTATATTAGACCGAGTGTGTCTCCTTGGGGAGCACCGGTTCTATTTGTGAAAAAGAAATATGGAACTTTTAGGATGTGCATTGATTATCACCAACTGAACAAGTTGACCATTAAGAATAGATACCCTTTACCTAGAATTGATGATCTTTTTGATCAGGTGAGAGGAGCTTCAATCTTTTCAAAAATTGACTTAAGAACTGGTTATCACCAGCTCAGAATCAAGGAAGAAGACATCAACAAAACAGCTTTCCGAACCAGGTATGGACACTACGAATTTGTAGTCCTACCTTTTGGGTTGACAAATGCCCCTGCCACATTTATGTGCCTAATGACCAGTGTGTTAAATAAGTACTTGGATAAATTTTTTCTGGTGTTCATAGATGATATTTTAGTTTACTCCAAAAATGAGGAGGAACATAAAGAACATTTGAGGATAGTGTTGCAAACTCTGAAAGAAAACCAGCTATATGCCAATTTCAACAAATGTGAATTTTATAAAGATAAGATTCAATAATTGGGCCATATTATTTCTGAACAAGGCCTTGCTGTTGACCCTGAAAAGATAAAAGCTATTAAAGAATGGCCTGTCCCAACCGATGTTTCAGCAGTACGGTCATTCATGGGAATTGCAGGTTATTATCGCAGATTTGTGGAGATATTTTCTACCATAGCATATCCCATAACTTCCTTACAAAGGAAGGGTGTCAAATTTGAATGGACTAAAAAATGCCAAGACAGTTTTGACCAATTAAAAATAAAGCTCACTACATCCCCTATCCTAAAGATTGCAGATCCGGATAAAGAATTTGTTGTATGTATAGATGCCTGTAGAGAGGGGTTGGGAGGAGTCCTCTTGCAGGAAAATTCAGTTATTGCCTATGAATCTAGGAAACTGAAATTACATGAACAGAATTATAGTGCCTATGATTTAGAATTAGCAGTTGTTATCCATGCTTTGAAAATGTGGCGGCATTATCTTCTTGGAAAAACTTTTACATTGATTACTGATCATATTAGTCTCAAATATTTCTTTTCAGAAACTGATTTGGCTGTCTTTTCTAAGTGAATTTGATATGGACATAAAACATATCAGAGGGAAAGAAAATAAAATTGCTGATGTGTTGAGCAGAAATGCTTGTCAGAATATCAGCAGCCTTGGGAGTAGTGCACAGATCGATATAGAAGATTTGGTGGAAAAGGCAGCAAACCAAGATCCAAATTATGAAATACTCCTGATGAAAATCTAGAAAAAAGAGAAAGATGATTTCACTCAAAATCAAAAGGGTTGATCTGTTATAAGAATAGACTGTATATTCCCAATGTAGAGTCCTTAAAAAGGGAAATTTTGGATGAATATCACAAACAACCATATGCAAGACATCCAGGATATCAGAAAATGTTAACAGCCCTGAAAAAGAAATTGTTCTGGACAGGAATGAAGAGAGATGTAGCAGAATATTTAAGTAGGTGCGTGGAATGTCAATTAGTCAAAGTGGAGCATCAACATCTGGCAGGTCTTTTAAACCCTTTACCAATTGCATAATGGAAATTGGACACAGTTTCCATGGATTTCATAACAAAATTACCCAAGACCAAACACCAACATGATTCAGTAATGGTGGTAGTAGACACTTTAACAAAAGTTGCACATTTCATACCAGTGAAATCTACTTTCGGAACAACTCAAGTAGCGAATGTGTTCTTAAAGGAGGTAGTAAGACTCCATGGGGTTCCAAAGTTAATTGTTTCTGACTGAGATGTTAAGTTTACAGCAGATTTTTGGAAAGGATTGTTTGGGGGGATGGGTACTAAATTAAATTTTAGTACTGCTTACCACCCTCAGACAGATGGTCAGACAGAAAGAACTAATCAAATTTTGGAGGACATGCTGAGAATGTATGTGATGGATAGACCCGCAAAGTGGGAATATTTCTTGCATTTAGCTGAATTTTCCTATAACAACAGCTATCAATTCTCCATCAAGATGAGTCCGTTTGAAGCACTGTATGGAAGAAAGTGTCGTACTCCTTTGAGCTGGAGCTAGCCAGAAGATAAACTAATGTTGGGACCAGATGCTTTACAAGAGATGGAAATAATTGTGAAACAGATACAAAGAAGCATCAAGACAGCACAAGATCGCCAGAAAAACTATGCTGATAAGAAAAGGGTACACCGAGAATTCAAAGTGGCGGAGCATGTGTATTTGCGTATTAAACCTAAAAAGAGCACACTTTATGCTGGAAGTTGTGCAAAACTGGCTCCTAGATATTGTGGTCCTTTTGAAATATTAGAAAGGGTGGGACCAGTAGCTTACAAACTGGCCTTACCACCCCATGTTAGAGTTCATGATGTATTTCATGTTGCGTTATTAAAGAAATATGTGCATGATGCTTCTCACATAGTTGATTGGAATGTTGTACAGGTGGAACCAGAAGGGGAGTTTCTGCCAGAACCGCTTCAAATATTGGAGCGGGAAGAAATTTAATTGAGGAACCGAATGGTAGCAAGAGTAAAAGTGCAGTGGAAGCACTTTACTGCTGAAGAAGCTACCTGGGAAAGAGAAGCTGAAATGATGGACAGATATTCATTTTTGTTTGAAAAAAAAAAAAGAACTCTAGTAGTTGAATAACAACACCGAGGACGGTGTTTATTTTCAGAGGGGGAATATGTAACACCACCAATTTAGGTGTTTGAATTTCAAAATTTGACATTGGACTTTAATCCTAACGGGAGTGGACCCCAAAGGACAAGTAAGTGATAAATGTAATTAAATAATTTATTTGAGGAAAGGAATAAAATGATTTTGTGCAGATTGACCAAAATGAGATTTATGAGATCACTTGCTAAATCCATGAGGATGGACAAAGCAAGTATTCCCCACAATATTTCAAAAATCCTTGAAATAAATTAATTCTAAATTAGATTTTGAGGAAAAATCTGAATTTCCCCAATGATGAGGAAAGTAGTTGGGAAGAGGTAAAAAGCTGGAAAAGCTGAGGAAAAGCATAAAACAGCTTTAAAGAGTCCCTAAAATGGGAAGCCTAGGCAAACAGGAAGAAAATCATCCTGCTATTCTAGACGCAGAATTAGAAACATGATTGGGGAACAATAGCTTAAATAAGCTGCTCCTAAATAGTTAGAGGTTAATCTGTTCTGGGAGAGGATCTCAGCTCAGGGGTGAGTTCTGGGAGACAAAAGAACTCAAAGGTTGGGAGGTTGGTCGACTGCTTGAGTGGTATGTCTCAAATTTTACGAATGTGTTTACTTCAATTAGTATGAATTGGCTACATATAAAAACAAAACAATTATTTGATTGTATATTACTTATAAATTCTACATTTAACATAATGAACAATAAGGAATTCACCTTGGCCATTCTGCATAGTTGTAGAATATAAACCTGTAGAGTAGAATCCTACAAAATCTCTAAACCATGACTGGTTCAAATCTGAGGATACTTATCTCCACTGGAAAAATGGATGAGTTAGCTATAATCTGCTTCTGTTTCATAAAATTATTCTAATACATCCATACATAGGAGAAAGAAAATCTAAAGCTCCTTTATTATAGTGGAAAATAGCAGTAGATAAGTTGAGAAATTCACTGTACATTAAAACTGAAGTTAGAGATTTCAACAACTGATATCAGAAATTAACACATCCTTCACATATAACCCCTATCTCAATGGTCAAATCATTGGGCATGCAACCAACTAATATTATAACAGGAAGGGAAATTAGGTAATTGCAAGAGGGTGCTCATATATAGTAACTGATATATATCATTCTAATATCTGAGAACAAAATTTGAAATCTTCAGAATATAATGCTAATGTGTTATAACCAATACAATCTCCGAAAATGAAGAAACAAAACTAAACTGGATTTGTTACGATAACCAAAATTCTATTCTGTATAGAGTTGACAGATTATTCAGACATTCAGTAAGTAAGGAATAAATCGTTGTTAGCCAGTTCACCATTAACTTCCTATGGAAATACCTAGCTCGATGCCATTTAAAAACACTGAAATTATCTGGAAACTCTCGGCATGTAATAGAAAGATACATAGCTGTAACGACATTCATTAATGTTACAATCTAGCTACTGTGGTGTTACCAGACCCTTACAATAGAAATTCAAACATAAACCTTAACTCAACATATATCTATATACCACGAAGAAATGGAAAATAAACTCGAGACATCATCTCGGTTGGTATAATTGTTAATTGCTAGAGTATCGTGAAATTGTAGTAAACGTTTGTTGGTGCCAAGTACGTCTTCAGGAAATAGCACCATTCGAAAAACCCATCATGTACAGATATATAAGATTATGCTAAGTCGACATGAAAAAAAAATAATGTATATCATGAGTGGGAGTATGAACAAACTTCCCTGTATAAATTGTGCATGAGGAAAGATGGGCATAACATGACCCAAGATAAAACCGATACAAATAGTGCGTTTGCGATTTAATACTACAGTTCTTATAATCCGAAATTAAAAACAAGAAAAATGGAAAAAAACTTATATATCCAGATGATCCAGTGCAGATGATTCATATCACTAAAAAATAACACTCATCTACTAATTCTGCGAAACAATAATAGTAATGATTTCCAAAGAGGAAGAGTAATTCACTAGTCATTAAACATAGATATCGGGTTCGTGCTCTTAGTTAACTAGAATAGTAATCAACATTCTAGGAGAGATGAAAACAGAGTGGAATTATTTACACCATTCCACGAGAAAAAATAAGTTTAAATGTCTCAATAAAATCTGCATAGCCGTAGCCATCCTGACAAAAAAAATAAAAACACGGAACCATTTCTTTCCACAGCGGAGAAGAGATGATTTGTGAAAGAAATTCGTTTGAAGATTTTAAGAGAACCTGTACACATGATGAAGGACCGCAAATGAGTTGACCTTAGTCATTAGCAGTGAAGAAAAAGGGGCAGAAACCAATTTCGTCATGATAGAGATCGGGATACCTGAAACGAAAGGAAAATGCCCATCAATTAGAAAAAAAATTATTCTCGTTCAAGAACGAAAGGCATAAATCAGAAGAGTGTAGATAATGAACGAAATTAGGGATAATACTGTTATACCTGTTTTAACCACGGAGAGCGAGATCCAAGCTCCTGCAAGAAATTGTAGAGCGAAAAGGTTAGTGGGTTGGTCAAGAGAAGACCCAACTAAAGTACACAAGGTTGGGTTACGTTTCAAACCTGTTAGCGAAATTTGAAACAAATCAGGCCCTGATAATACACGTTCATGTCGATCGGTTTGGAAACCTGTCCAGCATTGCGAAACTCATAGGTAAACATACCTCGGCAGAATTGATACAAAAACCCCTTGCAAGAAAAACAAGGAACAACTCATAATGAGAATAGCCGCGACGCGGTTAAACCCAGCAATCGTTACTAAAGCCAAATAAACTGAAGTATTGCAGATAGAAAAGAAAAACATTTACATAACTGGCTCAACAACGAAACTGAGCGAGACTTTATGCGCAAACCAGAACAGAAAGAGGGAAGCAACTTACCTATTTCCTGTATGATGCAGGTACGCACTGGTCGAAACCCATCGTGGTTTCCATACTATGCGAGAACAATCAAAGGACAATGATGAAGGACAGTCGGCCAAATGAAATGGTAGCATGATAACCCAAAAATATTAATAGGGCATGAAACCCTAACACAAATGATAGATGACCATCCACGCATAGGGCGTTTAGGAGACTAGGCGCCGCTATGAAATCGATCCAGGTCAACATTAAATGATAGGGTACGCCCAGAAATCCCGAGAGGGATTGTAACTTTAAAATTGTCAGGGAGCTATCGTACCACTATTAACGCGTTCATATTCTAACCTCTGAATCATAATGACATGCATACAAAAAGGAGAATCAGTGAACCAAAAATTTGAAAGGTATAGAAATGACCATGCCAGTGCCCATAGGTATTCAACTACCGCGGCCATATGACAAACATCCATCATAATTACGTGTAAAAATAGTACGTGATTTGGTGGAATGACAATTAAGTTCTCAAATCTGGCACGAGAAAGGACCTTGCCAGGTAACAAAAATAATGCGAACAATTCATTAACATATGGAGTGTCAATTTCCGACCTCGGGTGATGCGTACAGGGGTCTCAACTATTAAAGTTGTGGATTTAATCCATTGCATTAAGGTAAGTAAATGAAAGTAAAATAGAAACCATTGAGAGTGATTCGAAAACAAATAATTTAGGCCTCACATTAATTATGTATATTGTTAGAGAGTTTAGTGCAGAACCTTGGGTAAAAATGATATAGGGGTAATGAGTTACAATTGTAACTTTACATGAGATCTATCCTATGATAAAATAAATCAAGGATTCAATAATATGGATGATGGAAAATTATACATGTACATTACGGTCTTGTGTTGAAATATGTACTTTGTTTATTTAATTACATAGATTCCTACTAAGGATAGGAGATGGATGTAGAAGTTTTAACGAAGAATCAGTTAAATTATACCTGAGGTGTAGAGAAAAGAAAAAAAAAAATTGTAAGAGAGGGAGATGTGACACATAGTTTATCTTTGTTTCAAGCTTGTGTAAAAATGAAACCAACTTCAAGTAGAGTTTCTTGATTTCAAGCTTGTGTAAAAATGAAACCATTCCCATTTTCCCTCTTTTGATTGCCATTTTATCACTCTGTTTTTGCCAGATGAGCCTTGGTTTTCTCACTCCGTCACCATTATCTGCTTGGCCAATCATATGGCTTCACTTGGTTGTTTTACCCGTTCTTGAGGAACCACTGCGATGAGTCGTATTGTTAGCCAGCCTCTTGACCTTTACTTTTTCAGAGAAGCTTCACCATTACTGGAACCATTAGTTACCTGTAATACCACTCGTTCCTCTAGGAGTCACCTTTCAGCTCTTTTTTGACTCTCTAAAATTGAAAAGATTGTCGAGACACTTGTCATTTCGATCTTGTTAAAGTGGTTGCGAAACGAAATCTACCAAGTATACATTTACCCCTTTTTTGTGCTGGGATAGATTATTTATTAAAAAGGAATACCCTAGCCTATTGCGACTAGGAGGTTCTCTTAGACATAGTTTTCTACCTGTTTGGATCTTTGAGACTATCTACGAAAAAGGACTACTGGAGTTTACTTTTCCACTGTCTTTTAAAACTCTCTAAATATGAAAAGACGCCGAGTTCTTCCTTTGTCCGACTCATTAAAACCTGATGACATGGGATTCAGTCATAATGACGATATTCAAGTTTCTCCTTCCTAGGGCTCATTAAATGTACTAGGCTGGATTCGTCTGAAGGACGAACTTATATGACAATCATATGGTATCCTCTTCAAGCTTGTGTAAAAATAAAGAGGTACTCCCCAGAAATGGTGGGGAAAAAATGGAACCAGTATCATTGTCATGTAAGGAGTATGTCACTCTTGAACATGGCACTTGTCTACATTCGTGTTAGGTTGGGGACATCTCATCTCATTTTCTATTTTCCCCCATGGATTTGGGTGATCCTTTTTGACCTCTCATCTGCTCTTTGCCTCGTCATCATGACCTCTGATCTTTTGATGTCAAAAAATGCCAAATCCACTGTTGTGCCACCAATATGTTCAAGATAAGTTGACCTCTTCCTCTGATTCTCATCTGATCTTGATTCACAATATTATTTTCCTCTGTCTCATGTCGATGATGTGGGAAACACTATGGCCCACCTTCGATCAAGGTCACTTCCTGTCGACTTAAGCTCATTATCCAGGAAGTTGATCTAGAGACTCACTTCTAGTACCTTGGAGCTTGCATGCCTCAATGGCAGGTTCTTTGCATTCGACGCAAGGTTTTCATCATTGACCTTCGATCAGAAGATTCTGTTGGTTTTCGACGCCAACTCACTATTCACATTCCATGGATTGTACCTATAGTAACTTGAGGGCCATTTTCATTATTGGTGGTTCCTCTCACATCTGTTAATAGCTTTCATCATTGGCTGGTAATCAGACGATGTTCTTGCATGTTCGACTTCAACTCACTTATTCACATGCTCAAACTTGCACTCTGTTCGGGTCGAGCTAGATCGCAAGACCCTGGATTTTTTCTGTTGGAATCTAGGTTGCGGGTTTTGTGGATTATTATGATTGGTTACATGACTCATTGATTGGATGGTTGTGACCATGCCTAAGTCTATTTATCAACTCTTACTGGATGGCTACGTCCATGCCTTGGATCTTTAATATTGTATACTTTATTATGGATGGCTACGCCCATACAACATATCATGTATTTTAGATATCAGTTGTACTTTTGTACGCAGATTTTCCGATGGTAGTGTTTTCATTTGGACACGTTCTCGTAAATCATTTCACCCCTCTCTCTCTCTCGGGCCTCATGCTTTAGGGGGAATCTGTTACAAAGTAATTTTTCACCGTCCCTGCAATCCCCATCTCGCCCATTGGAGGGTTTTTTCTATGACCAATAAGCAGTGTCATGCCTTGAAAATACCAACATTGCATCCCTTTCCATGAGGACAACATTCCTTCTGTTGATCATTTCCTGAGAAGACCCCTAAGAGCACCTGTTTTTTCCTTGGCGCTGGTAGCCTGTTATGTCCTCGCGCCAATGAGGAAAATTAACACTGAGCCTGTGCCAGTTGGCGCTTTGTCCTAGTTAAGCACCCACACCAATCTGCTTATGGAAAGATTTTGAAAAAAGAGGCAAAGTTTCGATTACAACAACTTTGTGGATGAGTCATGAGGAGTGGTTTCGACTGAATAACCATGGCCTTCCTCGTTTGGCCTTTTGTTTCCACCTTATGGGGAACCTCCCAAGGGATAAGGCCTTCCTTCCACTATTGTAGGGATCCCAACCTCCTCCTCTCCTTTATAAATATAGCCGTCTTCTATTGATGAAGGGGCGGAATGGTTGAGCGAAGTAGTCTTGGTAGCTTGAATAGAGCTGAATCAATTGTAAGGAGATTATCGTCAGACAGCCAAAGAGAGAGAGACTTGTCCTTTTCCCGATGAGATTTACCGAGACGTACTCCTCTGTCGACCCGCTGAAGGAAGATCCAGCGTGAGAGCTCAGGTTGTATCTTTCTTTGTTCTAATTAATAATAAATGACTTCGATTATGGTTCCACTCAGATGTTTATGTTTTATGTCATGAGTTGTATCTTCTCTGACTGATACATAATTGCATGTATTAGGTTTTACGCTTGTGTGTTTGTTGTCTCTTATTGTACGTGTAGGTGTTTGATCACGTCAAGCGGGAGAATTGTGATCTGCCAAAGGAAGGGACGAAAGTGCATCTTCTCCACGAACGACAACAGCGTAGGACTTAAGGTAGGCCTCTTGTCGCATATTGGTCTTTTGCAATTAGGAACTTGTGTCTTAGTGTGACTCGGTTATTGCTAGACCCGATCTGGGCTAGTAGGGATCGCCTCTGTCTGCAGAGGGGATTTACCTCTCCAATAGCTGGTTTATCTAGTAATTCTTCTTTGGTCCTTTCTATTTCAACTTGAGATGCTAGGAGCAAATCTCTATGTTCATAGATAATTTGAATTGATGGCCATTGGATATGAATGGCATCAATTATATTGGCCCAAAGGTAATTTCTTATGTAAGGAATTTGTGCAGTGAAACTCAAGTATTTTTAAGGCTTTTGATTTGCTCTTCAATTCTCTTAGGCTTTTTCTCATAATTGTTGGCATTGATTAATGCTGCTTTGTTGGAGACTTCCATATTCTGAATCATTTTCTTCAAACTATTAATTTCATTATTTTTTAGTGACAATTCCTCCATAGCCTTTACTATTTTCCCTGCATCATCTGTGTGTTGTACCTGTGTGGTTGAAGAATCTGTTGCTAATGTTGTGGTTGATTGTACTGGCACTGCAATTTCCAATAACTCTTTTGGTGCAAATTTTTCTCCCAAAGTGGAGGCCACAACTGTAGTGATTATAGGTATAACTGTAGGGACCATTGGAACATTAGTTTCTTTCATTGTTTCTTTTTCATTTACTAATTGATCTAATTGTGTTTTCATTTCTTTTATTTGGGTAGTCAGTTTAACAATCAACTGCATCATGTCATCTTTTTCTGTTTGTTCTTGAAGAATTTCCTTAGCCCGAGGGTGCTCACTTTGAGGAAGCTTCAGCTATTTCCTCAAGGCAGCAATGTCCTCATTTTTACTTTTAATCAGTATTTCAACATCTTGAATATCTGAAGGATCAACTCCCATCTAGAACACTAAGTCTTCTAAATCTTTTATTCTCATATCTTTTACATAGAGGGATGCCTTGTCAAGCTTCATTTGGTTCTACGGGTTTAAGACTACATTCTGCAAATTTTTCACACTTGTGGCCTTTGTCACAACTGTTGAATAGAGAATTTCTGAATTGTGCCTATGAAACTCTATCTGTTCTAGTTCATGAATACTTTCAGCATCTATTTCAAACTCTGTCTTCTTGTAATCAGCCACTATTTTTGGAGTTGAAGTAGTTGGTTGTAGAAAAGACATGATCATCTTGTTTTTTTTATAATCAAAGGCACTAAGTAGCCTGTTCTGATTTCATGGCTTCTGTTTTAAGAATTGAGAATAAATCTCACTCTTGATTTCTTCATTTTTTTGTTTTATCTGTTTATATCTTTCTTTAATGTAAAAATATTTTTCTTTTGTTGTTTTAGATGAAGAAGATTCCATATTAATCTGTTTCTCAATCATTTTGGTGTCTGGTTCTTTGGCTTCTAGTTGTTTCTTTTCCATCTCTGTTAAAGTCTCATTAATTATTACAGTGGCCTCATAATTGTTGACTTTTGGTTCATTCACATCTTCAATTTCAATTACTTTTTCCTTTTCAATAGTAGTGAGCTTGGTCCTTTTGTTGTAGATGAGCTTGAATTTAGTCTTTATAGTAGTCTCTGTTGTGTATGATCGATCATCTATGCTTCTTTTATTTGAATATTATGGCTATTTTGAAGTTAAAATGGCAAGTGTGGTATCCATTTTTCCTATTGGTTATTCATTGGAAGTGGTATCTATCAAAGTGTTTGCTCTACATTCTATATGATTTGCATATTTTTCAATATCTGGCTTAGATTCATGTATGAAAGGAGGTAGTTTACATTTAACCCTTATACTTCTTAAAAGACCTTGGGGGTCATAATTCCAAGGGAAACTTACCTGAAATTTTAGCTCTGACAATATTTTTTCTATCTCCTTATCAGCATCTCTATTATTCATAATGAAAGGACCAATCTGATTCTTTAATTTGAATTGGGTTTTCTTTTTTCAAGCCATCAAATTGATGGCATAAAAATTCAAAACCTGTCTTAAATATTCTAAAGCAAAGACTCTGATATTCAAATACTTGGGGAGTTTGTAAGTTTGGAGATTAGATCCAAAAATTCTCAATTTTATATGCTTCTCATATAAAACCAATCTCCTATTTTTCGTTGTTTGATAGCTGTAATATTTTCTTCATTTAATCATTTATCATGTGCTGATCTGCCTTGTACAGTAAACTCATAGCTGGTTGTATGAACAAATCTGAACAATCTGTATAGCTAAATCACTGCTTTCCTTTCTCAATAAAATTATGGGGAAAATTTGCAAGAGTTTTCCCTAGTTTTGAGCATGTTTGGGAAAATTATATGAATGAATTATCTTTTTGCAGCTCAATCGGCTCAGTTGAAGGCTTAAACTGTGAAATTTGCAGGATAGATTTGGGAAAATACCTTTTTTTCATGTATTTTGACTGTCGAAAGGGATTTTGAATGCTTCTGCGGTTGAATTTGAGCTTTACTTCGATTTTTTGGAGCAGAACAAGTGTACTCTGGTGTTGAATATGGAAATCTGCAATGAAAAGAGTCTTTAAATGGGAATGAAAGGCTTAAAACACAGTTGGAGGCTCAAATAACAGTTGGGCGTGGATGAATACACAAATAACGCATACAAATTTTTAGAACAAAGGTTTTAACCCTTGCAATAAATATTACAAACATATTAAGTGCTAGTCATATCAAGGCGAGAGGATTTTTTCTGTTTTCGAATGTGAAAACAGGAAATGGTTTTCGCGTGGGCTTTATACAGTATGTGGTTTTCTGAAAAATGAACCCGATGCAATCAGAGTTCACCACATCACTAGAGGCAGATTCATCAAAACAACCCATTTCACGCAACTTTTTGCTTGGGGTCATCGTTTATGTTTCGAGTGCGAAACTCATCGTCAGGCATTGGATCTAGATGATCAGAGCGAATGGTCGAGATCAATTATAAAGTTGCGGTGGAAAGGTTGAGTAGGGCCCGGGTGACTTATGTGATAGCACATGGTTTAATGTAATAAAAACTTTATGGAATATGATTTATAAACAAAGTTTCTTTACAAAAGGTTTAATATATATGCGAGCATATGGTTCAAAAGGGTATAATGGGCGGTGTTATATATATAAAGAGAGTTTATATATATGGAAAAAAAGGTGCATGAGGTGGGTAGTAACAATAATACGAGCTCTTTGCGAAAGGCTGCAGGGATTCTAAAGTTTAGTCTAAATTAAACTTTATGATAAGCTTGGGGAATATATTTTTGTTTAGACATATATAAGACATGCCTAAAGCCCTTTTGTATATATTTTTTATTATATAGTTATATACTGTGCTAATGTCTATTCACTATACGAGGCGGGATTTTTACATAATGTTAGTTTTATGCCAAAGGGGTTGTAATTGGGGTTTTTTATTTCTGCATGTGGATAATTAATTTGACATAAAAGCTTATAATATTGGGTTTAAAGGGTATTAATAGAGATGGAATTATATTAATAGGAAAAGGTAATTTTTAGGGATTTAATATATAAATTAAAAGTTAATATGACAAGGGACAATGAAATATGCCAAAAATACAATTACATGACTAAGTAAAGTGAAAATATTAAATCAAAGATTTTATCATTTATAATTTCACCACTTTTAACTTAGGATATAGTGCTTTTGGAGGATTTTAAGATTTTCTGAATGAAGGAAGTTAGTCAAATGGGAAATTTCATATTTCATTAAGTAAAAAAGGTGCTTACTTATGAAATTTAATAGTAATGAGTGTATGAAGGGTAAATGATGATAATTAGGGATTTAATATAGGAATTCAACACTTTTAACTTATCATTCATTGAACCTTGGGTCCGGTCCCAACAGAAGTCACATAAATGCTCTGAGCCTCTTTGACTGAAAGTCTAGAATGCAGAATAACTATAGGCGAGGTGAAATTAGTGATTATTTTCCTAGTGATGAATATTTACATGCTTTTCCCACTTCTTTCTACCTTCCAAAATTTAATCTAACATTTTTTCTTCCAGTTTGCAGGTGCATTTGAGCTTGCTACCTTGAAACAATTAGTTTTTTAAAGCGTAAAAAATATCTAATTCTACCTTATTTCATCCGAGGGATTAAACTGATGAGCTCCTCATTATTCTCTAGCTATCTACTGATGTGTTAGGATTAAACTGTCTGCCAAATATTTATTCACTATCTAAAACATGGAAATTGAAAACATGACAAGTCAAGATTAAACAATTTAACTCATCATGGATTATGACATTTATTGACACTTTGCCATAATCATTTGCAAAAAGTAAAAAGTAGTGGCATTTGGATTTGCACACTTTCATGTCTTATTTTCATTTTTTTTCTTTTGGGGTATATATTTTTTACGTCCTTTGATCTTTCTTTTAGTACTTTTTACCCTCTTTTTGATTTTTGAATTTTTTTGTTTTTTCTAAATATGGGAAAACAACTTGCAGAAAGGAAGGTATGTACATATTTACAAGACTATCAATAGTCAATTCAAAATTATCAGTCCTATATTTATAGGACCCTAGCACATTCCAATCATGGTCCAACCATGCTCAACCATTATGAGCCATATTTATATAATCAATCATGGGCAACCATAGTCGAACATCAAATTGCGACCATGATTGTATAAATATGGAAATCACCATGGTCGTCAATTTTCAACCATGCTTATTTTAGTATTTATAATATTTATCATAGGTTTTATAAAACTTGCGTTTATAATTTTTATTCTTTAGGTTTATAGTATCTATCCCATGGGTTTATTGATCTAAGGGCCCTTATTCCTAGCATCTAAAAAATTTTCTTTAGTTTTTTATTTCCTTGGATATTTAGTAGTGAACCCTAGGGTTTATTATTCCATTGGGTTTATAATATCCATCATGGTCATCCATGGTCAACTGTGGTCTAACGTCGCACTGTTACAAATATTCTTTCAATATTAGAATCAACCATGGTCAATTATGGTCGAATGTTGCATTGTGACAAAGATTCTCTTGGTTTTCAAAATTAATCATTGTCAACCATGGCCCAACGTCACATTGTGATAGGGATTGTCCCAATATGAAAATCAACGATGACAAACCATTGTCAACCATGTTTATTTTATTGTTTATAATATTTATCTTAGAGTTTATATACTTTGGATCTATAATATCGGTTCTTTGGGTTTATTATTATTCAACCATTGTCAATCATCTTTTATAAAATCAATTATCGTGAACCTCACTTACTCATGGTCAACCATGGTGAAACGTCACATTGTGACAAATATTGTCTCAATATGGAAATCAATCATCGTCTCAACCTTGGTCTAATGTCACAATATGACAAATATTGTCTCAATATGATAAGCATGTTCAACAATGGTCACACATGGTCAACAATGGCTAACCATGTTTTATAAAGTGAAACATGGTCAACTGTTGTCAATCATGGTCAACCATGTTTTATAAAGTCAAACATGGACAATCATTATCAACCTTCTTTATCCATGGAAAATCGTGATCAACCATAGTTATCCATTGTTAACTATATTTTATAAAGTCAAACATGTTTTATTTTAAAATGATAATAATATTAATACTTCTAATAATACTTTTGTTCTCATGATTTTTTTTAATATTATTTTTTATTAGATATTTAATATTAATAATTAATTAATTAATATTACTATTAAATTGAATATCTATAAATTAGAATAAATAATTGAATTAATTATTATATATTGAATTAAATAATTATTATTATGTTTCCATTATTAATTAATTAATATTATTATTACTATTATTATGTAATTAAATTATTGAATATTTTTTAATTATTTAATAAATTAATTAATTAAAAAAATAAATACTTTAAATAAAAATAATATTAAAAAAAACTAATAGAACAAAATTATTATTATTTTTATTATTGATACTAAAAAGATTATTATCATTTTAAAATAATAGGTATTATTACTAAATACTTATTGTTAATAACAATATGGTTATTAAGTAATATTTTTTTTTTTTTAAGTAAAACTGATCTATTAACAAGTGGATAAAATTACATCGAGACCGAAGTCGGTGACTACTGCCTTGGAGGCAGAAAATTTAGGAAAAAACAGAGTAGTAGACTGTCGAAACCCACGCAGAGGTGCAAAGCTAGATTTTTCCAAGAGATGCTTTGACCCAGAAGAAACAAAAGGGGGCCAGAAAGCTTCATAGCTACCAGAATAGAAAAAACCCAAAAAGTTGGGTGACACAAACAGAGAAAAAGACCAAGCAACGAACCCATTAGTCTTCCGGAGTCTCCTCCACAATCCTGCACGGCCCATTCAGCGCAGTATCGAGAAGCGAGCCCGCCGTGAGAAGGTTTGAGGGACCCGGAGTTCAGAGAGCATGTCTTCATCCGGAACTGAACTTACAGGGCAAGACGGAGGCTGCGACGGGACACTGCCACTGCCCAGATTGAAATTCGAGAACTGGGTGTCAGGAACTGCAACATTCGCCTCAGGAACGACCGGCTGCGAGCTGGACTCCCCTGGCAAGCTATCTTCAAGAAAAACCACCGAGAGAATGGCTGTAATCCGAGGGCAGTTGAGGGAACTATTGAAGATGAAACGAGCAGTGCCTGTAGTAGGAGCAGAGGAGGCTGGAGGGCGATGCGAATGGGGATCCCAGAACAGGCGTAAATCTTGAGAGCGCCCCTGACTGCTTCGAGTCCTGGGGTAGTGGCTCGAGCCCTCGCCAAAGGAGGAAGAATCCGGAGAGGGGCTGGAATGAACATGAGAGGGATGACTCTGAGAGCTACCTCTTCTGCTCTGCAAACAGTGTCGAATCCACGGCATTGTGAGAAGAAGCAGGGTCCAGAACGAAACTAGGACAGCTGAGAAAGCCAGCTGAGGGTGGCCCGAGCTCGGATGAAGTCGCAGCACCAGCGCAACTTTCCCTGGAGGATGAGCCTCCCTCTGCACAGAATGCAACAAACACTGATAGACCCTCTCCCAACGATGCATACAACAACTTACGGTGCCAATGCAATTCTGTAAGAAAGCCGAGACCAGGTGATATTTAACCTGTTTCGTTTGGTACCCATCCACCACGAGATAGGCCTCAACTCGCGCCAAGTCCGTCCTTCCCATACCAAGCAGATCTGTCTCCTTAACTGCTCCCATGATGAAAATCCCACCGGAGCATGCGAAGGCAGGATTCGTCACAGCCGAAGTCAAGAGAGTGCTAAAGTTTTTAGAGCCCATGGCGTTGGAAGGAGGGGAGTTTAAATGATGCATGCCATTGCGCAGATGGCCATTTAACGCAGCGTACCAGTTGGGCAGATGTCGGCAGGGCTTGCCACCCCTCCGTCCCATCCCATTAACTCTCCATTGAAGCACCCGCATCCGAGGGGTTGTTAAATGTAAAGTGTGCTCCGATTAAAAATATTATTAAATAATTAATAATATATTTAATAGCAATGATAAATCTAATCCTTTTTGTTGCTTTGTGGATTTTAGAAAGGCTTTCGATACAGTTCCTAGAAACAACTTATGGAATATATTAGAAGTGCTAAATGTTCCTTTTCAAGCTAAGAGCAACCGTTATAAGATTATACGAGAATGTAATTGCCAAGTTAAAGAACAATAAGGGGTGGTCGAAAGATATTAATTGTAATATCGGAGATAAACAAGGTTGCCCCCTCTCCCTTACGCTATTTGGCATTTACATCGACAAACTAGAAGGTTGGTTAGAGGAAGCAGGATGTGCTGGCATGATCTTAGCTAGGATAGTCATCATCCTTCTTCTCTATGCTGACAATATTGTTCTTCTCGCGAGGTGCCCATATGATCTTGATAAGCAACTTAGACTTCTTAAGTATTTCTGCTCTACCATGGGTATGTCTGTTTCTAAATTCTGAATGTTAGATTGAATTTTAAAATGAATTAAAAATACTCATTAATGCCCCACCCCTGTTGTTATGACTTTTCCAAAAAATTTGTATGATAAAAGGTCTCTCTAGTAAAACTTAATCACTTAAGAGTGTATCAGGGAGAATGGGAAGGAAGCACAAGAAGAAGGAATCACAAAGGAAAAGGTCAAGTGAAAATAAATCAGTAATAGTGATGAACATGATGTTATGGTAATATCAACATTCGTATATCATAAAATACCTGCAACAGATTAAGCCAAATTAGTAAATATCGACACTAAAGGTATCATTTTAGTTAATGATGTTAATTATCATGATTGGAAAGAAAATATGAAGATATTTTTCATTGAATATGATGTTTAGTAAATAGTCTATAGTGTTTGTACTAAAACTCCACCATTAGGACAAGGAATCTAGAAGAATAGTGAGGCATTAAACGCAATATTTCCTAACGTATCTGATTTAATACTAATTTAGATGATCATACATTGTTGCAAATGACGTATGGGATAACCTACATGGCATCTATGAAGGATAAGGAAAACTAGTAATGTGGGAGGTGTGTTCATCAGAAAAATGATCATGTAATTTTATTTATGTAACATTAAGTGAATCTAATGGAAATTGGTGTCTATTAAAAGATGAGAGTGACCATGAGATATTAGATGGAGTTACCCACTCAAATGAAGAAAAATTAAACAAACTTATTAATATTAGAATAAAACTTGCTTCTGCCTTGAAAATTACTAATAGTCCTCAGAATAAGTTGCACACATATGAGAATGGTGATCATGATAAATCTATAAATACTGCAGTAGAATCTAAAAAATATTGTGAACGACTTGAAGCAGAGAGCGTCTCACTAAGATGAGACATTGAAAAGTGAGACAAAGGCACTGAGGAGCTTCTCCAAGTATTTGAAGAACAAGATAATTGGATTAACAAAGAGATTATTTAATTTAGAACACAACTTGAAGAATTAAGAAATATTGAATAAGGAATGAGAAAGTAGTATATCGAAACAAAAGGTTGAGGTAATTATTATAAAAGGTAAATTAGTGGCAAAAGAGAAGCATTTGAAATTTCAGGATAGTACAACAAAATTGGATATTTTTGTTAATTTCTAAATATCCTCATTCATTGAATAAGACATTAGATTTCATGAAATTATTAAAGGAGTATCTAGTTTGTAGGCTTGTACAAGCAACTTTGAGGATAACAAAGAAAATGTTAAAAATCGAGTAATGAATTAAGAAGTCAACCAAATCAACACCCAACGGAAGTGAACTTTCAAAAGAGATCAATTTACCGTCATATTAGAAGTTACAATCCATCCTATCCTTTGAACAATAATGTTCAATTTTTTATCTATCATTTCTATGGACACATTGCACCTAATTGCAGAAGTATATTTTTTATACCTAAAGCAAATAATTACTCCAAAAAAATATTATTATTTCCTATCTACTCAATTTTATTTCAAAATTATTGTTTTAAATGTAATATATTTGGTGACAAATCTATTGATTGTAATAAGAAAAATTTGAAGAAGAAATATTATGATGCCCCCTTCTCTGGTCATGTAAGATGTTATACATGTAATAATTTAGAACATGTATCAAATGAATGTTGAAACAAATCAATAAGACAAGAAGAATGCTCACTCTAAAGTAAGCAACCAGACAAGAATAGTGTTACCAAAATATCTAGGAAATATAAATTTAGCAACACTACTCATATTAAGCAGAAAGAAGAAGAACAAGTAAGGTATTGCCTTGATTTGTGCTCAGAAGAAGATGCATTCACATAGACAGTAGATGAACTCACCACATGTTTGGAGATAAGAAAAATTTTGTGTCTCTCAATAAAAACAAATATGGTAAAGTTATTCTTGGAAATAATTATTGAATATTTTTTAATTATTTAATAATTATTTAATTATTTTATAAATTAATTAATTAAAAAAATAAATACTTAAATAAAAATAATATTAAAAAAAACTAATAGAACAAAATTATTATTATTTTTATTATTGATAATAAAAAAATTATTATCATTTTAAAATAATAGGTATTATTACTAAATACTTATTGTTAATAAATATATGGTTATTAATTAATATTACTATTATTATCAATTAAAAATATTATTAAATAATTAATAATATATTTAATAGCAACGATAAATCTAATCCCTTTTGTTGCTTTTTGGATTTTAGAAAGGCTTTCGATACAGTTCCTAGAAAAAACCTATGGAGTAGATTAGAATAGCTAAATGTTCCTTTTTGAGCTAAGAGTAGCTGTTATAAGATTATACGAGAATGTAATTGCCAAGTTAGAGAGAAATAAGGGGTGGTCGAAAGATATTAAGTGTAATATCGGAGTTAAACAAGGTTGCCCCCTCTCCGCTATGCTATTTGGCATTTACATCAAAAAACTAGAAGGTTGTTTAGAGGAAGCAGGATGTGCTGGAACGATCTTTGCTAGGATAGTCATCATCCTTCTTCTCTATGCTGACAATATTTTTCTTCTCGCGAGGTTCTCATATGATCTTGATAAGCAACTTAAACTTCTTAAGTATTTCTGCTCTACCATGGGTATGTCTGTTAACACTGACAAAAAAAAAGTTATGATTATCAAATCCAAGAATGACACTTACACTAATTTTATGTATGACAATAGTAACTTGGAGCAAGTGTCTTCTTACAAGTACCTAGGAATTGATATTCATCACAAGCTCAACTAGAACTATAACATTCAGAAAAGGATTAATGGGGGGTGGAAAGTTTATTTTGGTCTTGAAAATAATTGTAAAATGGAAAACCTCGTAATGTGGGATAGAAAGAAGTTCCTCTTTGAAAATTTAGTCACTCATGTTATCTTATATGGATGTGAGGTTTGGGGTTGCAGCATCTCTAGAGAATCTTGGAGAAATATTAAGCAAATCCAGAAGCATTTTATAATGTATAACCTTAAAATTAAAAGCAATACACCCTATCCTATTCTCCTTATAGAAGTGGGTCTTTCCCCTATCGAGAGCCTAGCAATGACTAGGCCTTTTTTGTACAAGCACAAGCTCAATAGCATATGAGACCATAGAATTCCTAACCTAGCTTTAAATTCCAGCCAAAACCACCTAAGGCTTAAACGAGGTTGGTATAAAGACACCAGGGCCTGGTTAAACTGTTGGGAGATCAACGAGAATGTTGCATTGCAAAACATTAATAACATTAAAAAAAATTTTACTTCTAAGTTCAAAGAAAAAATGTGGTGTGAGAAAGATCTACTAGCTAAAATAAAATAAAGATATTATAAGGAGGTCATCAACCCCACCCTATAAGATCAAAATTATCTCTCTGTTTTAACTAGATCAAAGAAGAAAATTAATATAGCCAAGATTAGAACGAACTCTCATGAGTTCCATAGTGAAACAGGTTGTTGGACAATTCCTAAAACACCATGGATGTAAAGGATTTTCCATCTCTGTGAGAATATGAACATCGGGGATTAAAATCACTTCCTCTTAGAGTGCCCTACGTACAATCGCATTAGTGCTAAATTTCATAATCGTTGTTGCAATACTGACCTTCCTAGCCTTTTAAGATGTCAAAATTATAGTGAGCTTGGGAGGTTTCTCTCCAAGCTTTTTGAGCGTAGGAATAAAATGTTGAATCAAACTAAATAAATCTTTTCTTTAGGCCCCATAGACCAAATATTCGTCTGAGTGGATGTTAACCATATTCATCATCATCATCATAAAATAATTAATAATATATTTAATTACATAATACTTTAAAATTTTAAAATTATTTCATTTCATAATTAATTAGTTAAATCATTTTTAAATAATTAAATAATAATAAATAATTGAATAATATTACATAACTTAAATAATAATAATATTGTTAGATTTGTAATAATAATAATAATTATTATTATTATATTAGTTATTGGTGTAATATTATTATAATTTTTTTTATTATATATTTATTAATATGATTTTAATATTACATCTATTTCATTTAAGTTTATTTTATTTCTTATTTTTATTATTATTAATTATAATTGAAACACGATATATTTTTTTATAACAATAATATTATTATTATATATTAAACAAAGTCATTATTAATATTATGTATGTTTATAGGTGTTTTTCAACTACTTTAACTAATTTGGTTGTGTTTGATTGCTAGCTTATAGTAGTTTATCAACCACATTTATTAATGTGGTTGTGCTATTTCAGTACAATACGACATGAATAATTTTCTAAAATGTTTTGTTATTAGATCCCATTATAACTTAATATTTAATTTTTAAATATAATAATATTAATTTATTATCTCTATCTTTGTTTAATGTTAATATAAATCTTTAATCTTATATCTTAAACAATTTGTTTAACATATATTATTAAAATTAAATAAACAAAGTGAATAAATTAAATGGCAGGAGATGACTATTTTGTTGAAGAAGTTATTAATCATTAAAATTATTACTTTCAATTTGATGGTATGACATAATACTTTGATACTTTGGTTAATAGGTTACAGGTCAATATCATTTTGAATATCCAACTAATTATACATGTCATTATAATTTATACAAAATTTTTATCATAATTTTCAGCTATTGTGTTGAGTTATGTGTAATAGCTTTTAGCTATGGTATTGATTTAAGTATGATTGAATTAATTATTTATATTGATTTTAGTAGATAGTATATATATTAATTTATAGGTGATTAAATTATGTAATTTTATTGATTTTTGTGAATCTGATTTGATTGCATTACTTAAAATAAGATTGAATTAATTGATTTTAATGACTATTATGGTATTGCATTGGTCTAAGTGTGATTAATAAATTTATTACATTAATTTTATTGAGTATTATTGAATTGTATTGGCTTAAATGTGATTAAAATTAATTAATTTCATTGATTTCAGCTAATATTATTTGGATACATTAGTTTAATTATGATTGAATTAATTAATTGTGTTAAATATTATTAGATGCAACTAATTATGATTGAATTAATTAATTGTGTTAAATATTATTAGATGCATTATTTAAGTGTGATCGAATGAATTTATTGCATTCAGTTGAGCTAATACTACTAAATTTCATTAGTTTAACTATGATTAAATATTACATTGATTTAAGTGCAATTTAACTAATTAATTACATTAACTTAATTGTAAATTAAGTTAACTGAATTAATCGATTGAATTGACTTCAACCAATAATACAATATGACATACAAGTGAAGTGTTCTTGTATTAGTGAATATTACTAAGTTTCATTTATTTCAGTACTTATTAATGGAGTGCATTATCATATAACATGGATTAGGTGATATAACTTAAATTTACGCATAGATTTTTTAATAGAGTTTGTTTGCTAGCCTAGGGTTTGGTTTGAATTGGTTGAGAAGGTAAGTTAATAAATATTTTAACAATATTTATAGATATCAAATCCATATTTGCTAATAATCACAATAATGCGGCTTATTATTTATACTTTTTTGCAAAAACACAACAACAATTGATAAAATAAATCTGACAATCTCATGAACATAAAAAGTATATTTAAAATACCAGAAATAAATTTATATTTTATGAAAAAATTTAAACATTACTCTAGTATATGAAGATACTTTTTTCGATGGAAATATTGCAAGGAGTGAGACATTCAATTCGGATCTCATGGGTTTGATAGTTAGTAGATACTATTAGATTGGATTGATTTCAATACATTGTATTATTATATAAGATGGATTTACTACAAATCTACACAAGGATATGAGATCGCGTATAGATTGATTATATATCTTAAAGTTCACGAGGATTTAAAATTAAAATGAATTTTATTTTTAAGCAACAATTGTAATGAGTAAATTTAGAATATGTTATCATATTATTTAGATATTTAAAGAATTGTTGTATATCTAGTTTATATTCTTTTTATTTTTATTATATTAAGAATTAATATATATTAAATATATAAAGATTCAAAATGTTTGTAACTTAAGAGATTTAATTCTTTTTAACTATTAATAAATCTAAAGAAAAGATAAATTCTAACAATAATTTGAATTTTTTAAAATTAATAATCTTTTATATCACCCTGTCTTCATGTGTAAATTTACAAAATTTATTTTTGATGGTTTATTTTTTTGAGAAAAAAATCATTAGTACCCTATATCAAACTATTCGAGTGGTTTGCAACTCCACAAGATTACAACACTTCCATGGAGGGAAATTTAAAAATTTCGTACGTCAAGACGCATTCCTTTGTCTCACTCTCATCGACGGATTAGACCATAATGACACACTAATTTGTATTGAATGATACTATGACTTAATGAAATCATGTTGATCTACGCTTAGCAATTAGCAAGCTTAGCCACATTAGCATAGAAAGATCAATGCTCAAGCGTAATTACATATATAACATATGCATTTTCTGGGTTCATTACATATCTAATGAATGACTGGAAGAAATGGCAGAAGTGAGGTTGGCTAACGAAGCTTGCAAGCTATGTATTCCCGGATAGTAGTACCCCCACCCAAGAGAACATAGTATTTTAAGGGTATTCCATCCAATGCCTTCCTTCGTTCGGTTAATCCCAGCCTTCGTAGAACAACTACTCGAACAGGTTAATGAGCTTTATACCGGCCTTACCTTAAGCTACTCGTACATCATACCGTTCCACGCCATCTTCACAATTTGAGAGAGTTCAATCTTTAGAGAATTCATGACGATCAATTAATAAGCTTTGCATTAGAGGTGTGGACTGTGAATGTAATCTAGAGAATAGGAATATGGATATCAATGTAAAGGGCTCATTCACTCGACTTCTAAATAATTGATGGAGTGAGGGATGTATATATAGTAATATGGAAAGTACGGAAGGTCACGGGGCCCAGTTAAGGGAGTAGATGCTGGAAACACACTTTTTATTTATTTAGAAACTCATTATTTAATTAATTAATTATTTATTGATTTAACTGAAAAAGGGAGAAGGTGTTATATGGGTTAGTTTGTAGGAACACGACTTCTTCACTTTCTACCATTCTCTCCACTTTTAGTGTTCGGCTGTAACGATTTCGGGCAGAATTATAAATATGGAGGTATTCAATCTGCTTCAGTTTTAAATACAGGGTCTCACTTTAATTATTTGGGGGGCCGAAAAATGTGACTTGTGTTTCGTTGTCCCCTTTAATTTTGGTGTTTTAAAGAATCGTTGATTTTGGTAGGATGTCAAACGAGGTGTTCACATTAATAAGTTCCAAAAATAAATTGCATTGATAAAATGGAAATGGAATCTTGATCGCACAACTTACTAGTGAACCCTTGGTTTTACAAGATTGCATTGCTAATGCAGTCCAGAGATTAGTATTCAGTCCCTGATATTTTCCTTCTCTCAAACTGCCTAGTGAACTCTCGTCCTCCTTACATATCAATTTGCATATATACTTAAAGTTTTAATCATTTATCATTCTCGCAAGTGCTTTGTGGGTGTAAGCTTTCGGTTGAGATCATTTGTTGTTTTTTTTCTCCCAACATGGCATTTGGAGAATACTTATATGGTCACTAGTGCTGATTCGTCACATTAGATTTACCTATTTTGGTTAACATATTATTCTCCCAAATCATTATAGCAGGACTACTCTACTGCATATACCCCCAACTAAATTCCTCATACAGCCATTAATTTCTGTCTATCTCTAAACGTTTTCAATTCTCCGCATCTTAAATCTCCCTCTTCTTCTTCTATTGCCGAACGATTACCTTCAATACTCACATAAAACCGTCAATACTTAAATAAAACAGAAATTTGTATCTTGTTCATATATTAAGTTGTTATCTCCGAGCGTTTTCAATTCTCTGAATCTTGAATCTCTCTCTTCTTCTATTACCGAAGTATTATCTTAATGGAATCTTGCAATCCTAATTAATTAAAGACGCACGGATGATAACTATGTACAAATCAATACTTGTATAAAATATAAATTTGTATGTTTTTCATATATTAAGTGGTGGTAATTTTTTCTTATAGTAGCTTGAACGAAATTTCACCACTGATACTCCTAATACAAATAGGTGTTTAGTAATAAAATCCTATATGATATGAAATTATAGCTTTTCTCATATCCATATCTGCTGAATTGTAAACAGCAATGAGTATATGACAATTGATCATGAATAGTAAATACTCATGCCCTCTCTTTAGAAACTTATAATATTATATTCAAGAGAACTGGTATGTAGTAAAGATCAACCCTGTAAATAGATTGCAGTGGGGACTAGATGGGATATTTTGGTCTCTGGTGGATATAAACCCTCCAAATCCGTTACAGTGATCTCTTACTAGTGATTATTTGGACAGTGGTGACTTGGATTAAAAACAACCCGTGACCTACTAAAATATTCTAATATATATATTCTCTAAGGACTCTATTTTATATATTTGTTTTTGTAGTGAACTATCTGAAAAGAACTTGTCTGCTGTGAAATCTGTGCAGAAAAGAGTTAACTAGCAACCCGGGCTTTAAATTTGGATTTGGATTGAATGATACAATAAACTAACGGTGCCTAGCTCCATATCGATGACAAATTCCTTTTACTAGTGTTGTTTGGTTAAATTCACTACATTTACCAGCTATGAAGGAGAGACCTACAAATTAACTAGATAATATATGAAAATGTATAGAAAACAAATTTAAATAAAGATAGAAATAATCGTCTATAGGATATTAGGGTTTGGGATTTATTTACAGTGATATGGTCATCCAAAAACAAGCTTAATAGTGGAATAATAGGGTCAACACGAGTTTAAAAGTGGAATAAGATAAAAGAGTTAAGTTAAACAATATTTTGATTGGGAGGTTAGTTGAATGTCAAATTAAATCAGAGATTAAAAGAATAAAGTTCAATTTTAATGAAACTAATCAAGTTGTAGTATTAAATTATAAATTTAACAAAATAATTTAATTTTAAAAAAAATGAATAAAGTTAAAATTATAAATTTAATAATATTATTAAGTTTTGATATAATAAGGTTATATTTTAAATTTAAGTTCCATATAAATCATAGCATAAATCATATTAGTTAATGTATTGAGTTATATTATTGTTAATGCTTGATAATTTTATTATGTTAGTCATTTTATATGTTTAATTATATATTTTATAAGATCTTTTTAGTCATATTTTATATATATGAATGCTATGGCATGTGAGGATTAAAGACATTTGATTTAAAATTTTAATGATTTTATTGGGTTTTATGCAATTTTAATTTCAAATTTTACATTTAATAAATTATTTGTATCTTATGTTCATTATTTAAGACGTAATTATTTAATTAAATCTTTATGAATGAAGAGTTAGTTTATTATAAAAATATTTCTAAAACCCAAAATTTCTAAAAAGAGGTATAACTAATAAAGAAAAATTCAAATTCTCACCTTAATCCACAATTAAATAAATATAATCTGTTATTCTAAATTTAACACGATTGAAATCCTACTGTATAAAATATTTTATTAAAATCTACTAGACACCAATATAACTATATATAAATAATTTTATATAGATATATATAAATAATTTTATTTCAGAACTCAAATATAACTACAAAAATAAAAAATAAAAGAAATTCCAACGATTCCAACTTAATTTTTTTAATAAATGGGATATTCAACAGTTACAATGTGAAAACCATTTCCAGACATTTCCATGATGATGAACAAAGTAAAACAAATAAATCGTAAAGCCAGGAAGTAGTGTTTTCAATCCATCTTCGTGGATACAAATAAGAACCATAAACAGGAGAATGGGAACGAAGTTGCATCCCCAGTCAAATCTAATACGTGCCGGGACGGAACGGCTTCACTAAATTTAATTTACAAATCTATACATTCGCCAAACAGAAACCGCCAAATTTTTCATGTAACTAGACAAAGGCAACGCAAGCCAAGAAGCACGAGAAATTCCCATTATAAAAATCTGCATATACAAACGGATCGCCGTTGATATCCCGGATCCTCGCACATACGAACTGATGGCTGTCGATCTCCTGGACAGTCGTCGAGGCCATCTAACCAATACCCTAATTTCGGTGTCTAGGGTTTTGAAACAATGGTCAGACGGGGTTATTGGAGACGAGGGAAATTGCGGCAGAGTGGGCATGTGGCGTGCCGGCGAAGCCATTGATCGACACAAACCGCGTGGAACAAGTGACCTCAATCAGGAATAACTCTCACAACCTCCGATTCCCTTTAATCGCTTAAGCAAATCGAGCAGCGAATTTTGTCATCTGCTTCGGATTCTTCTTCTCTCTTAGATTTTGATGATCGGGAAACTTTTTCCGAGTACACCGTTCTCGGATATGAATCCAACGTCGCCTCATCGATACCTTCAGCCGCGCGGTTTTCTGGATCATTAGCATCCCTGCCTCTGTCTAGACCTATAGTCTCTGTCAGACATATTGGACAGCGACAGCATGAGATTAAGGTTAGCAAGCATACGTTCACTATAACCATGGCTGCAATAGCTAATATCATCAGCCAGTCGGTCTAGGGATTAGAGTGTTCCATACTGTTCACGGGTCTATAGCTGCTCATTCTCCTGATATCAAAGCAGACGACGGCAGATTATCCAATTTCTAGCTGAGCCCACGCTTGGCAATTGCATCCAGATGCCCTATATGTTCTTAAAGCTTGGCACCTCTCTCCGATTAACTCCGAGGCCAAATGATATCATAAATTAATATAAATATCTGGAACTTCAGCGATAAAGTGGGATGAGCAGTCTGGTTTTACCTTTGTTTTGTCACATCAATGGGCATGGACCTGGTCGATGGCCCCGGCACAATAGAATTCGATTATCTTAGTAACTCGAGCAGATCAACATTGTTATAAACAGTGCTGGCAATATAAACCTTTCTTCATATGTTGATAAGCAGGGAAGGCACGTAAGCTCGACAATGAAATTCATGATTTGTAATAAGAGAATGAAGCTTCGAGGAAACGCAATTTAGTCAACTTGTTGTATTTGTTGAAATTACTTTCCGCCGTGCTCTGTACAGGAGGCAGCCACCTTCCATTTTGGTTGCAGAACAGTGTACTGAAGCCGCTTTCCATTTTTATGGATCAGTCAACTTCAGCGCAGCGTTTTTTGAAATGGACCTGCCCGGACTTGAAATTTCGTAAACCAGATTGAAAGAAAATTCCGCGTCACAATTTCTTGCCGTACCATTGCTAAAAATCGGACCCGGGGAAACTTATGAAGCGGATTTACACAACCTTGCTGACGTCTGCAATTATTTTTGGCACGCGGAATTTTTATGCAAAAGGGTTTAATTTTCTGTTTTTGAAGTCCGGTTCATGATTCGGTCAAAGTCTTTAATGTTTGGTTTTAAAAAAAAAGGGGGTCGTGCAAACAACATATATATGTTTTACATATATATTATATGCACAATGTCAAAAGGGAAGGCCGTGGGCCATATATGGTCTCACATTTTGGTTTTGTTTTTAATTTATGTTTTTTTATTTTTAACCTCACACCATATGAAGTATGGTATACGACTCTAGTTTTTAAGTTTTTAAAATAGTTTTATTTAAAATAGTTTCTTTTATATATTGTAAAAAAAAAAGTGATGAGTTATAAAGATAGATAAAAAGGGTCTGTGTGCTGGGTATTGTAAGTTTTTATTTCTCACACAGCAGAAGTAAAAATACTTGGAGAGCACAGCAGTGCAGAGTTCAGTTGTAAGTTTTTTTTACACACAGCAGCAGTGTAGTAGATTTTGAATGGCACAACAGTGCATTCATTTTTGAAGAGACAGAGTATTTTTCAGAGTGAATTTTTAAAGAGTGTGAGTTGTGTTTTGAACTGTGTTTTGAAGCAGTCAAAGTTTTTGTATTCCCTCAGTCAGAGGTGATTTTGTAACCAAGTTTTTGAAGTTTAATGAAATAGTTTTTACAGTGAAAACTATGTCTCGAGTGAAGATTTTTTTTTATTTTCTCTGTGTTGAAGAGGGAGAATTTTATTCTCCATTGTTGTTCTGGAATGTTAAATATTCCAACATGGTATCGGAGCTAGTCCAGGCTCTTTGAAGATCAAAGAAGCTGAAGGAAAGGAGTTCTTAGTTGCAGTAGCTTCTCCAGCAGTGTGAAGACTCAGCCAAAGAATCCAAAGGTATTTCTCTATACAGTTTTTGAGTCACTGTTGCAGAACAGTGAGCTGTTTTACATACACAGACAAGTTTTTTTTAATCATAGTTAAGAGTGCAGAATGGCTGGAGCCAGCACTGGTATGGGTATGGGAAATGTCCATCTCCCAATGTTTAATGGGAAAAATTATGACTACTGGTCAATAACTATGAGAGCATTATTTGTCTCCCAAGACTTATGGGAATTTGTTGAGGATGGCTTCGAAGAGCCAGCAAATGAAGAAGAGTTTGATGGTATGGGTATGGGAAATGTCCATCTCCCAATGTTTAATGGGAAAAATTATGACTACCGGTCAATAACTATGAGAGCTCTATTTGTCTCCCAAGACTTATGGGAATTTGTTGAGGATGGCTTTGAAGAGCCAGCAAATGAAGAAGAGTTTGAAGATTTAACTCAGGCAGAAAGAGAGTTGCTAAAGAGCAATAGGAAGAAAGACTCCAAAGCTCTCTTCTTATTGTATCAAGCAGTGCATGAGAGTGTGTTTCCAAGGATAGCAGCAGCCAAGAGATCCAGAGAAGCATGGGAAACTCTCAAGACAGCCTATCAAGGCATGGAAAAAGTGAAGACAACAAAACTTTAGTTGCTGAGGAGAGACTTTGAGACTCTCTGTATGAAAGAGTCAGATACTATTGACTCATTCTTCACTCATGTGATTGGAATGGTCACAAAAATAAGATCTCATGGAGAGACTCTTGAAGAGAAGAGGATTGTGGAAAAACTCTTGAGGAGTCTACCCTCAAGATTCGATGTGATTGTCACCACCATAGAGGAGACTTAGGATCTCACAAAGTTCACAGTGGATGAGCTACATGCATCACTGATGACTCATGAGCAGAGATTGGGTAGGAGTGAAAACTCATCTCTGGAACATGCCTTTAAGACCTAGATGTCTTTCAGAAGAGGAAGAGGGCAAGGCAGAGGAAACAAAAGAGGAAGAGGCAGAAGCCAAAAAAGAGGTGGAAGGAACAGTCTAGTAAATGCTCAAGGAAGAGGCAGCAATCCAAATTAGCATCAAGGCCAAGGCAGCAGCCAGCAGAGTGGTCAGCAGAATGCTCAAGGACAGAGGTATGATAAATCCAATGTCCAATGTCACTATTGTAAAAAATATGGTCATTATGCTAATGAATGTAGAAAGAAGCAGCATGATATGGGAAATAGAACTAGTGCAAATTTCACTAGAGAAAATATCAGCCAAGATAATTTGTTTTTGGCTTGTAATATGGCTGAAGAAAAGAATGAGGATTTATGATTTCGTTTCTCCTGCAAGTCACACTAGGAACTGATAGCAAAGTTTTTGTTATGGGAAAAGGAAAAGTAAATGTTTTAACAAGGAAAGGTGCAAAGAAATCCATAACAGATGTTTATTATGTTCCAGGAATGAAGTGTAACCTCTTAAGTATTGGACAACTTGTTCAAAAGGGGTACAATGTGTTTTTTGAGGATGATGTTTGTACCATCATGGACAAACCACCCAGCAAACAATGTATTGCTGAAGTGAAGATGACAAGGAACAGGATGTTCCCTCTTAGAATGAGAGCAGATCTGAAAAATGAAGAAAAGATAGCAGCAGTGGCAAAAGAGGCTATCCAAAGCGAACCAAAAGATGAAAATTGGTTGTGGCACTTGAGATTTGGACATCTCAACTTTGGAGGTCTTAATTTGTTGAACAGAAAGGGAATGGTAAGAGGTTTACCATTGATAGAGAAGCCGGACAGCCTTTGTGAAGGTTGTATTCTTGGGAAACAACACAGAGAAAGTTTTCCTTCCGGGAAAAGCATAAGGGCAAAGGCACCCTTAGAGATTGTCCACTCAGATTTGTGTGGACCGATGCAAATTCCATCACTTGCTAGCAGCCACTACATGTTAGCATTCATAGATGATTTTACAAGAAAAACTTGGGTTTACTTTTTGAAAAATAAAAGTGAAGTGTTTGAAAAATTCTGCAATTTCAAAGCACTTGTGGAAAATCAGAGTGGGCTGCACATCAAAGTCCTAAGGACTGATAGAGGAGGTGAGTATATCTCTAAAGATTTTCTACGTTTTTGTAGAGAAAATGGTATTCAAAAGCAATTTACAACTAGATATACTCCACAGCAAAATGGAGTAGCCGAAAGGAAGAATAGAACCATAATGGACATGGTGAGGAGTATGTTAAAGGCAAAGCATTTGCCTAATGATTATTGGGCTGAAGCTGTACATTGTGCAGCATACATTTTTAATAGGTGCCCTACAAAAGCAGTGATGAACAAAGTGCCGGAAGAGGCATGGAGTGGCACAAAGCAAGGTGTCACACATATGAAGGTTTTTGGATGTGTGGCTTATGCACACATTCCGGATCAGCTAAGGAAGAAGTTGGACAGCAAGGGGGAGAAGTGTATTTTCATTGGATACAGTGAGGAATCCAAGGCCTATAGGTTATACAACCCATCCACCAAGAAGTTTATTGTGAGCAGAGATGTTCAGTTTATTGAGGAGGAAGCTTGGGATGGAAGCATAGAGAAAACAGTGAATGTTAAACATTGTTTATCTCATGATGAAGATGATGATGAATTGGCTGAAATACATCCCCAAACAGCAGCACCAACACAAGAGCAGCAAGAGACACCCTTGAGGATAAATGAAAGTGCTTCTCCAAGCACACCACAAGGAGGCAATTCAAGTGCTTCTTCAAGCATTTGTACATCAAGTGAAAGAGGTAAGAAGTTCAGAAATTTGAATGACATTTATGCACAAGAGGCAGCAAATGAAGGTATCAATTCTTTGTTTTCTTTATATTGTCATGTTGAAGACCCTATCCACTTTGAAGAAGCTATTAAGGAAAAGAAATGGATAGAAGCTATGGATGAGGAGATTAATGCCATAGAAAGAAACAAGACTTGGGATTTGGTTGAACTCCAAAAAGGTAAAGATGTCATTGGAGTTAAATGGGTCTACAAGACCAAGAGTAATGCTGAAGGAAAAATAGAGAGACACAAGGCAAGGCTTGTTGTCAAAGGGTATAAGCAAAAGCATGGGATAGATTATGAGGAAACTTTCGCACCGGTTGCTAGAATGGAAACCGTGAGAGTAGTGCTGTCCATAGCAGCACAAAACAAGTGGAAAGTTTACCAAATGGATGTGAAGTCAACATTCCTAAATGGAGTGTTAATGGAAGAGGTTTACATTGAACAACCTCTAGGCTATGAGAAGAAAGGCCAAGAGCACAAAGTGTGCAAATTGAAGAAAGCTCTTTATGGGCTGAAGCAAGCGCCAAGAGCGTGGTACAGTAGGATAGATTCCTATCTACTGGAAAATGGATTTGAAAAATGTGAGGGAGAACCCACCCTCTACATCAAAGAAAAAGATGGTAAAATGTTGATTGTATTTTTATATGTTGATGATGTTATTTTCACAGGTAATGATAATTACCTTATTGAAAATTTTAAAACAGTCATGAAAGAAGAATTTGAAATGACTGACATGGGTTTGTTGAAATACTTCTTAGGAATAGAAGTAGAACAAGATGAAAATGGGATTTTTATCTCACAGGCAAAATATGTTAATGAAGTGCTGAAAAGATTTAATATGCAGGAGAGCAAGGCAGCGATCACTCCCACGGTGATGGGATTAAAACTCAGCAAAGAGGACAGCAGCAAGGATTTTGATCCTAGCTTGTATAAGAGCATAGTTGGCAGCCTCATGTATTTGACTGCAACTAGGCCCGACATAATGCATGCTGTTAGCTTAATTTCCAGATTTATGGAGAAGCCAAAGGATGCACATTGGCAGGCAGCGAAGAGAATTTTGAGGTATGTTAAAGGTACAAAAAGATTTGGTATTTTATATACTACTTCAAAAAATTCAGATTTAGTTGGATACACTGACAATGATTGGGCTGGAAGTGTAGATGATCGGAAGAGCACTTCCGGTTATGTTTTTCACATGGGTTCAGGAGCCATTTCATGGGCTTCTAAAAAACAACCCATTGTAGCATTGTCTACAGCAGAGGCAGAATATGTGGCAGCTACAGCAGCAGCTTGTCAAGAAATTTGGATGAGGAGGATGTTAAGAAGTTTGTGCCAAGAGCAGGTAAAAGGAACCGCGATTTATTGTGACAATAGCTCAGCTATTGCATTATCCAAGAATTCTGTGTTTCACAAGAGAACGAAACACATTGACACAAAGTTTCATTACATCAGAGAATTGGTAAACAATGGTGAAATTGTTTTGGAACACTGCAGAACTCAGGAGCAGTTTGCAGACATTCAGACCAAGCCATTGGGGCAGAAAAGTTTTGAGTTTTTGAGGAAATGTCTGGGTATGACTGATAACCCAGCAGCTGAGAGTAAGGGGGTTCCGCCGTGCTCTGTACAGGAGGCCGCCTTCCGTTTTTGTTTGAAGAACAAAGTACTGAAGCCGCCTTCCATTTTTGTTTGCAGAACTGAGCAGCTGAGCCGCTTGCCAAAACCATTGAGCAGTCAACCTCCGGATTTGAAATTTTAATGAGCCAGATTTATGAAAAATCCCGCATCACATTTTTTGTCGTACAGGCTGCTGAAAATCGGACCCGGGAAAATCTTAGGGCGGATTTAATAAAAATCCCGCATCACAAATTGATGACATCAGCAAATCACTTTTGGCACGCGGAATTTTTATGAAAAAGGGTTAAATTTCTGTTCAACGTCCGGTTCAATGCGCTGGTCAAAGTTTTTAATGTTTTGATGGATGCGTTTCATATCAAAGCATTTACATTTAAATGCCTTTGAGTTATTATATATACATATGTTCTAAATATATGTTATATACACATTATGGGTACGATTGTACTTTGGTGGGCCATTAGAATTAGTTTTAGTTTTTTGGTTTTTAGTTTTAAAATAGTTTTATTTTAAATGTTTTTTTTATATATTGTAAAAGTGCTGAGTTATAAAAAAAAAAGATGAAAAGGGCCTGCGTGCTATGTATTCTGTAAGTTTTTATTTTTTCACACAGCAGTGAAAAAGGCAATACAGTACAGCAGTGCATTGTTCAACATCGTAAGTTTTTTTTACACACAGCAGCAGCGTAACAGAATTTGAAGTGCACAGCAGTGCTTTCATTTTTGGAGAGACAGAGTATTTTTCCAGAGTGAAATTTTAGAGAGTGAGAGTTGTTTTTGAACTGTGTTTTGAAGCAGTCAAAGTTTTTGTATTCCCTCAGTCAGAGGTGATTTTGTAACCAAGTTTTTGAAGTTTAATGAAATAGTGTTTACAGTGAAAGCTCTGTCTCCAGTGAAGAATTTTTTTTATTTTCTCTGTGTTGAAGAGGGGGAATTTTATTCTCCATTGTTATTCTGGAATTTTAAATATTCCAACAAGATATGGCAACAACCCCGCTGCCTAAATCAGGCCTCCAAGGAGTGTGGGACATAATGGAAGAAGAGGTGAACGCGTATGCGATTTTCTCTCCTCTAGGAGGAATTATGGACAGGATTCCTCCCTCTGCGATACCCTTCCCTCACAGGGCTGGAAACATCTTCGACATACAGTACAAGGTCGTATGGAACAATAGCAGTGACAATGAGCACTACCTTAACTGGATGCGAAAACTTTACGCATACATGGCTCCTTATGTTTCTTCTTCTCCCAGATCTGCTTATGTTAACTATTTGGATCTCGATTTGGGCAGTGCAGTCAATGGAACTTCCACAGTCGAAGAATTCGAAGCATGGGGAAAGAAGTATTTCCGCGATAATTTCGATAGACTTGTGAAGGCCAAAACAGAGGTCGATCCCCACAACGTTTTCAGAAACTCTCAGAGCATTCCTCCAAGAAATAATTGATTATCCCTACCTACTCATGTCTAATCGTCTGCTTATAATTGTAATCCAAAATTATACCTACTGTCTAATCGTCTGCTTATAATTGTAATCCAAAATAAGGATACATCTTAAGCCACATCAGTCCTTAACGGTGTGGCACTCACATCAATTGTGGGGAATTTACGTCGACTTTGTATGTTTTTCTGGATGAATTTGATTCTTTATACTCTTTGCAATAAAAACACAACACGACTGTTATATTTTTCACCTTGTAGAAATACAAGAGTGCATCATTCATTTTTATCAATGGCCAATTTAGGATGAAGTTTCTTCTCGGGCATTCATGTTTCGGTCGAATTCGCTTCTCACCAGCTACTACGTGAAGTTTTTTTCATTTAGCGTCGAGTCGAGTTTTACATTATGTTTTATATCACCTGCTCACTGTTACCGCGGTTGAGATTCTATTTTCTTCAAATCCCTTCAAACTTATTATATTTTAAAATTTTCAACCTTTGTTGGTGATTTTGACTATGTTTTTATATTATTTATTTGTTGGTGATTTTGAATAGGTTTTTATATTATATTATTTATTATATGAAATTATTATAATATCTATCTTTATGGTCGTTGAAATACCTTATATTATTATTATTATTTAGTAATAGGATTTATTATAATTTTATGAATATCATCCATTCATCGTGTTATGGATGTGTATGTTAAAAAATGGGTATGGATATCTAGCAAAAATCAATATTGCTCGTTTAATTAAAATGTCTATAATGTATATTGTTGTTTTAATTAAAATGTTTGTAATGTACTTAACTGAAAATTTTATTAAATTGTTATTTTGATTTTAGCTAGACTATTTATTAAAGTTATTATCTCATTTTTATTATTATTAGATGTTGTTATTTATTTATCTTAGTTTTTTATTCATATTATTATTATTAGATGTTGTATTTTATTCATCTTAGTTTTTTATTAATTAGTTTTTTATTCATATTAGTTTTTTATTTATGTTACCTTTTAATATTTATTATTGTCTTAATTTTGATATTTCAAATCTTTTTTCAAAGTATATATCTATATATATATATATATATATATATATATATATATTAAAATATAAATGATATAATATTAAATATAAGCATCTAAGATAAATTCAATTGACTAATTTGACTAATTCTTGGTATTATGCCATCCTACAAGTGTACACTCACTTAAAAGCACAAATTTACTCTATTTCACAATGTAAACATGTCAACTTATAAGACTTGAATCTGGACCCAACCATATATGTTGTTGGTATTGGGGATCACTCTAGTAAGGAAATCGATCTCCCTCTCATATCGAAGGCAAGAGAGAGCTTCTTGGTACCTTGAAAGCACACAATATATCAAAGGCAAGAGAGAGCTTGTTGGTACCTGGAAAGCCCACAACATTCTCTCACTTAAGAGTGTGACATTGGAAAGCCCACAACATATCGAAGGCAAGAGAGAGCTTGTTGGTACCTAGAAAGCCCACAACATTGTCTCACTTAAGAGTGTGACATTGGAAAGCCCACAACATATTGAAGGCAAGAGAGAGCTTTTTGGTACCTGGAAAGCCCACAACATTGTCTCACTTAAAAGTGTGACATTGGAAAGCCCACAACATATCAAAGGAAAGAGAGAGCTTGTTGGTACCTGGAAAGCCCACAACATTGTCTCACTTAAGTTTGTGACATAGTCACTCTATTCTAGAGTTACAGGATGTCAAATTATGAGACCTGAACATAAGTGGGGAGGATTATAATGATTCTATCTAACCACCCAACTAAACTCAATGGACTTTAAAATTAATGAGGACATGGAATGAGATTTGATCCACTTATGATTGCATTGGTCATGAAAACATTTAATATAGTGTCTCTAAGTACAACCATCTCTCTTGTTGGTACCTATCTAACCCACATTATAAATTCTCTTAATATTGCAACATATTTAATCTATTCCAAAGTTAAAACGTCTCGTTCACAAGACTTAACGTCAATACCTAGAATCATAAATATTTTACCCAACCACTCAAACTACTTATTCACAAGACTTAACTTCAATACCTAGAATCATAAATATTTTATCCAACCACTCAATCTAAACTAAAAATTCTTATCATTAAAACACGTTCTTTGCTATGCATAATTCATTCCCTATTCAACAACAAGGAGTCGACTATATATATATAGTTGAAATTCCTTTAAAAATTGAAATCATACTACACTAATAAATAATAATAATTTATAATGATGAGAAATTGAATTTACTCACTCAATTATATTTATTATTATAATATTTTGTATTTTATATGTTTTCCTTGAGTATTTATATTATTTCTTAATTGCCTTCTTATCATTAAGCTACATTCAAAATATTGATATATTTATCATTTTAATAAAAGTAAAATTGGTTTATATAATCTTTGTGTAAGTTTTATAAACTTGTTAAATTTGAAAATCATGATCCATTTTGAAAATTTTTATATACTATTTTATAACTATAATTGTAAGTTCAGTACATTAACTATTGCACCTCACATGAATTTTGGGAAAAAATCGAAGTTGTAATCCTATTTTAAATATGTATTAATATAAAAATAATTATGGTTAATATATAGTAATAAATTAGTGTGAACAAGAAGTTATGGTAAATGAGTTGATGTATAAATTTTTATTCTATGTGGTATAGAGCACACGATGATAGGGTGTTCTATTAAGGCACTTAAGGCCACCGGTTCAAAACTCTACATAAGCTCACAAAAAAAAAAAAAAACTATAATGGTTGATCATAAAAAGTTACAACTAGAAATTGCACTACATGTTGCAAAAGAAACGACGTAAGGAAATAGAATAGGAAAGATTAGCCTAAAGAAATAAGATGTTGCAGAGAAGAAGTCATCATGAAGGAATGCAAGAAAAATTTTTCTTCCATGGAAGCACGACGTGGAGGTTTCAAAGATATTGATGATAAGAGTTATCAACCAGAAAGATATAGTTCTTATAATCCGAAGCCTCTTCTTGATTGAAAGCATACTAAATTGATAAGATATAACTGAAGAGCAATAATTTAAGAACTTCTTGGCACAATTATTACATAATAATTTGATGCACAACTTCTATAGCAGTAAATGTCAGCTTGCAACAAGTCCAAATAAAACAACTGAAGTAAACACTATGAGTTGGTTTTCAATGTATTTATGTAATTAAAATAGAGCTAGGAACCTTTGAAGACTACTTCATTGAAAATTAGAAGCATCTTCATGCCTGGTTTTCCAAACTGGCCATGAATAACTCTCTGGATCACTTGGATTAGCATTGTATTTCTTTCACCATTATCTAACAATCTCGAGACAAAATGAGTAAGAAATTTGTGAATGGAGACACCTACACACAAGTCCAAAACATAGGTTGGTTTTCAATATCAATTTATTATATTGATATGAATGCCTGTAAACTATTATAAAAATAAAAACTGAAAGGCTTACTAAAAAAATGATAAAATAACTTGTTATCAACATAAAATTGAAATGATTAGCATATATAATTGCATGCATGGTTACAGTTTTTCATGGATTAAGTGGTATGTATCAGCAAGAAAGGATATTAAATTCTGTTATAATTAATGCAACGATATTAAATTTTGTTTTAAGTAATGCAACTCATACAGGAACTATGCATAGTCCTTAATGATATACTCAAAGTTCAACCAAACTAGTTTTTGCGCCAATGGGCCGTTAAGTCTCACGCCTTCATATTTCGATTGAATTTTTTTCAAAGTTCGGCCGAACTATTTTTCAAATTTCAGCCGAACTTCTCCCTACATTTCCATTGGCCGGAAAATTTCGCAGAGCCCCTCCAAAAAAAACATTTCACAGCAATATAAATTTCCGCGAAATCATTCATAATTTTTGCACATTTCGCACATTTGGTCTAATTTTACAAAAGTCTTGGTTTGGGTTTAAAGACTTTTCTCGGATATTTGGGTTTAAGGACTTTTCTTGGAAGACATTTGTTGGAAGCGGTCTGATTTTGCAAACAATTTTTTTGGGTTTAAGGAATTTTCTTGGACGTACATTCAAAGGACATTTCTTGGAGGTATGTGATACATTTTTTTGGATGTTTTTTTTTCTTCATTTTCTTGAAAGTATAGATTTGGGCTTAATTTCAAATTTTTAGAGTACGCGTTTTGAGTTGAAGTAAATCTTTTGAGCTTCGTTTCATTTTTATAAGACATTTTTTTCTCAGATTTTTTAAAGTTAGTGTTTTGGATTGGAGTATGTGTCTTTTGCAAAAAATTTAAAATGATTTTTTTAAAATTAAATCTTTTGTGATGCTTTCTCTAATTCAAACTATTGTCTAAATTTTTTGAACTTCATACTCTATTATCATGGGAAATCGAAGGAATTGTGCGAGAAAATATGATCGAAAAAGAGACCCTGAGGAACGTAGAGAAGAGACGAGACAATCTCGCAAAAGAAAGATAAAAGCACTCTCAAATATTGAAGGGGAAAATCAACCTCAACTAGAAATTGAAGCAGGTATGTAAATGTAAATATTATGATCTATTGATATATTTAAAATTTTCCTACTGTAAAATGTGAAGCTTAATTTTTATTTGATGAACTAATTCAAGAAAAATATTTTGCAATGTAAACAGAGAGAAATATTCCTCAAAACATTGATGATGAGATACAAAATTTTGAAAGAGAAAGTGAAAGAGATATTGAACCAATGATTGAATATGGTGAAAATATTGAAAGAAATTCAAGTGAAGAAATTGAATCACAAGGTATATATATATATATTGAACACATGCATGAATTATTGAAATTATACATATATTTATTACTTTAGTTATTTATTGAATATATAAACTTATTATGTACTATTTATTCGAATATGTACAGATGAAATCAGTGTCGATGATGAGATGTTAGAAAATGTTGACAATCACACATATGGAGATAAAAAAACCTAACCATTATATACGATATCGTGTTAATTTCATTTTTGAAACGTATTTCATAAAGGAGTAGGTGACGGTTCAAGCTCAAATGTTGAAAGGTATCCTATCATTAAGGAAATTAAAAGAAGCTATGACACTACTGGGTATTCAAAAATCAACCAAAGATAAAAAAATGAAGGAAAATGTGATACAAAATATAAGTAGTGCTATAAATTCAATTAGGAGATCTAGATAGAACAATGTTTCAATTGTACGTAGAGGAATACATATGGCAATGGTTTCATCAAGTACTAAAGAGAATCATTTGGTAACATCTATGGCACGAGCATTAGGAACCTCGCGAAAAAATTTGCACAAACATCGGAAATTTCGGCTGCAAGTAGATGTAAATGATGAACTCGCTTGTTGGAGAGCTATTTGTAGGCAACCATACAAAGATAGACTTGGATAAAATGTTAAAAAAATAATATATGAATATTGGAAGAACAATTCGCGTGTTTCACCAACTGCAAGGCATGTGATGTGAAGAAGAATAGCATGAAATCAGTACGAAGAACATGAAAAATATTTCTTGGAAACCACTCAGATAGAGTTATTCAACAAGTTCAAAGAAGAGAATCGTCAAATTCATGTTTCACTCAGTGCTTTTGTTCAACAAAAACCATGGTATGTAAAACCTATCATCGTACGCGACACTTGTTGTTGTCGTTATCATGTGGAATTTGAGTTATATTATGACACATTCCTTGATTTCAGTAGAAAATTATGGAAGGATTCACCTCCTCCTTCCACTATCCATGAATTCATATCTCAAATTCTATGTGAAAGAGAAAGCGATGAACTATTTTACAAAAAGAAATGTGTTGGTGGTAAAAAATGCGATGATTGTGGAAATTTGACTAAAATTCAAAACAAATATCGTATTGATATAAATGATCAATCATTGTCCAACATGAAAGTGAAATGGAAGAGATATGAATATATCAGTACATCGATTCAAGGTGCAGAAAGTGTTAAAAGAATCGAATTACGAGAAGACGAAATTTTTCTGATAGACTTTTTGAGAAAGTTTGAGGCAAAAATTTACAAATACACCAAGCATTCCCATAGAGCTCGATGGCAAGACTTGCAATTCAAAAAATCTCGTGAATTTTTTCCACCAGGGACCATTTTGTCAGTGATTGATTTTGCAGAAAACTACACATTTGTTCCACAAAAAGAAATTTAGAGTGAATACTATCATTCTTACCAAGTCTCCATGCTCGTCCATATTCTATATAGACATGCTGAACAAAACGTCGATCATATAGAAATCACGAGTGAAAATTGACATATCATTAAAGAATATCACTTTTATATCAATGACGATCGTACACATGATACATATTTGTTATAACATTGTTTTGGAAAAATTTATGATTCCTTGAAAAATCGTGGAATAACATTCAATGAACATTGGATATGGAATACATAGTAGTTACTTCTTTTTGAGTGTTTTGGATGAAATGGGCTCTACAAGATATTAAGGTAAATCTATATATATCTATTAGGTGTTTCAATAGAAGTATAATAATAATTTCAAAAATAAAATATTCTACTTCCTTCAATCACTATTTACATATCATCATAAAGTACCACTTCCTCACACAACAAGTCTTTGAGAAAATTGTGAATATGGAATACATACCCCCAAAGCCTCTTGTTAGAGAAGCATTTGAATATGTGAGAAACAAATTAGGAATAGTCTTTGTAAATTATCTTGTTAGAGAACCATTTGAACATGTGAGAAACAAATTAGGGATAGTTCTTGTAAATTATTGTCACTTATTTGACTTCAAAAGAAGAGCCTATGAAATTGAGTGCAATATCTATGTGGGAGAGTACACAATATCTAAGGGGAAGAATACAATATATTTGACTTCAAAAGAAGAGCCTATGAAATTGAGTGCAATATCTATGTGGGAGAGTACACAATATCTAAGGGGGAGAATAGATATAAGGAATAAAAAGAGTAACAAAAAGCATATGATTGTGTCTATAATTTGAAGTAGTCAAGAAAGATAACAAAGTACCATCAAAATTGAGTGCAATATCTATATGATCAAGTGTCAATAATTTGAAGTAGTCAAGAAAGATAACAAAGGACCATCAGAATTGAGTGCAATATCTATATGATATATATATGATCAAGTGTCAATAATTTGAAGTAAATAAAGATAACAAAGGAACATCAAAATTGAGTGCAATATCTATATGATTGTGTCAATAATTTGACAATTTGATGTAGTCAAGAAAGATAACAAAGGACCATCAAAACTAAGTGCAATATCTATGTGGGAGAGTACACAATATCTAAGGGGGAGAATACAATATAAGGAAGGAATAAAAAGAGCAACAAGAAGCATATGATTGTGTCAATAATTTGAAGTATTCAAGAAAAATAACAAAGGACCATCATCAAATTCAAATTGAAAGATCAAGTAGTCTTTTTCATGAAGAAGAAGCATTAACTAGGTTCATCATTTAAAGGGTTAATTTTTTAATGAAAAAATTTATTAATATTATGGAATGAATCATTGTACATTATGATAAATATTGTATTTAAATGACATTTGATCTATGAATAAAAAAGAAAATGGGATCATCTCTTCATATATATATATATGTGTGTGTGTGTGTGTAAGAGAAAAATAAAAAACAAAGGTAATTCCACCAAGCCTAAAGGAGCATGTCCTAATACATTAAATTATGTCCAAATACATTAAATTATGTTTGGTTTCTAGAAGCATTAATCATGAAGAATCATGAGATCCACATTTCGACCATACTATTTACAAGTTAAAGGAGCATGTCCTAATACATTATTATGTTTGGTTTCTAGAAGCACTAATCATGAAGAGTCATGAGATCTGCATTTCCATAATACTATTTGCGAGTTCACATTTCGATCATGCTATTTGCAAGTTCTATAGGAAGATATGTAGTCTAATAACTAATTAGCAAGTTTTGATGTCCTAATACATTATTATGTTTGGTTTCCATCATACTATTTTCAAGTTCTATATAAAGATATTTAGTCTAATAACTATATAGTCTAGCCTATATAACATATAACGGCCTTTGACAGTATGAGCAAAGAGTCAAAAAACAGAGAGGCCTCCTAGCAGAGTTCCACCTGTTCATCAAGGTAAGCAACATAATATCGAAAGTAAAACCGTGACACCACTGAACATATGTGAATTTAGAATGATTTCAACTCTTTTTTCAAAGGAGAAAAAACCTTGTTTCATATATTGATAATAGTTCATATACAAAATCCTCTTGATATACCCATAACAGGTTATCAAGTATAAAAGATCAGATTCTGTCTCATACAGAAATACATTACAGCAATATAAAAGACAATATGTAGTCACATTACAGAAATAAATTACAACAGTATAAAAGACAATATGTAGTCACATTACAGCAGTAGATCATTCTAGTTCAATCATTCCAGCGTTGAGGAATCGAGAGAAGGCTCAGTAACGACATAAGCTTAACAGTGGTGGTAAACTTCCATGCACAAGGCGATATTCATCTAGAGTAAATGAAATTGATGGATCCACAGGAACAGTAACAACTGCAGCAACTGAATGCATATCATATTACCAGAAATTCAACATACACCTTACAGCAAAAGGTAATGAAATTTAAAGAATAATTAACAGCATAGATGCTTTGTTTGGAATTTTGGGTTTCTCGTTCCCACTTGGTTGTAAAGAAAAATTTTCTATAGAAATGCTTGTGCCTTGACTTCTACGTGACACCAATCAACTCAAATTAAAACCAAGAATGTCACGCCTCCTCATTCAATTTTTTTTTTTTCTATTTTAAGTATTAAGCATATACATATCAATATATAATACCACCATGTTCTTTCTAGCTCAAAATTCCACTAACCACTTTTCCCAATCTATAAATATATCTATAGATACCTAGCTATATGGATTACCAAGCAATCATTATACTTCAAGTCTTATACTTCATTTAATCACTTTGATAACATAACAATGTGTCCCATAATTTCACTTATTAACCTCTCACATTTTCCACTCGTATGTCAACCCTATGTACACACTCTTACGTTGATGTTGAAGATCTTTGTAATTGGTGTCATGGCACTAAGGCCATTTCCCGTCATATATAATACTATGGTTAATATGTTTGGACTTGGTAATTCATCTCATGAACGTACATATAACGTCATTCCCTTACCAGACTCTAACTTCTCGTTTGAATTTAATGTTAGCTCAATGATACTAAGAGCAATATAATTTCCGAATTTTTATGTGTACCATGCCAGGTCCACACGGTACGTGTAATATTGATGAACTGGAGAATACTCTTCCTCGAGCCTCCCACTATAGCTTGGGTTTAATTCTGGACAAGACGTCCTCGTGCCTTGAGACAATTTTTCTTATCCGTTTGTGTACTTCGTCATACAATTGGATTTAGGGTTTCTGACCCCTGGATTTTCATTGTCGATACTTGTGACACTAGCCTGATGATTGAAAAGTGTAGCATTTGAGACGTTTATGGTTTTCCTCCTACGTCTTCTATCAAACCTCTTTTAATTACTGGTTCATTCTTCTCCGAAGTCTTCTCCCTTCTAGGCATCGTTGCAAGAGGCTCGATCAAACAAAGTTCAACATTTTCTATTTGGACGCAATGCGTTTCCCTTAACCAGGTAACTCTTTGGTTATTCCTCACACATTTTCTTTGTTATCTATTGATTTTGAAGTTGGCTTCGGCTTCGAATTTCCCTAAGCGTCCTCACCCTATCTCGTAGGTGGAGACAAGGGTCATTCTGGATAGAAATGCTTCGAAATTTTTGTTTTAATACCACCGCCATGCCCTGGTAAATTTATTTTTTTTGTTTTTCGTTCTAAGAGATTTATGTGGTTTTTATGGAACCTTATGAAATTATAGTTATCCTTTCATAGTTCGATTTTTTCCTCTAACTCTTAAAGAGAAGGTATCGCTTCGTTGTCAGCCACAGAGCTTAACTTAGTTTTCCTTTTTTCTCGGGTAGAACGATTTAGTTGGTTCGGTCTTCTCAGCGCCGCAAACCCTGAATGGTAAATGTCACCATTTCACCATACGCCATACCCTTATGCTGAGATTTCTTTATTGAACTTATGGATACGTTCTGCATTGATATTTCTTTGTCGCTAATTTAATTTGTAATAAATATGATTGCAGGTAATATAGTTCTTCCGTCATATTGTCACAAGCTCTGGTTTATAGCTCAATTTTGTAGCTCAATTTTGTATTTCCCTACTAACTCAGGTTTACGCTCTTCATTTACAGGTTGGTAGATGTTGCTCTTCATCTGTCGACTCTGAAGATATAATGTTACTTGAAATTGTTTGCTATGGTTATGAGGGCTAGCCCACTCGGCTATTCTATTTTATTGTGTAACGATAACATATATTAACTTTCTCGTCCACCATAATAGAGTTTCGACTCAAACTACCTAATCTTGGATTTTGTTCATGGACCCATGTTGACGGGATGCTCCAGTTCTTTCTATTCTCTGCTATTCGATTTGGTATATTGGTATTAGCTGAAATCTTTCGTTAACTCATAGTTGGATATACATTATCATAGTCGTTTTTATATATACATATGTTCCTCTATACTTATTCGGTTCATGTTGCGTGCATGCACAAACCTAGGTTTTATGTAGTTGATTTCTATTAATTTCAAACATGATTACAGCTCAGTATAACGCATTTAGTAAGGGAAATTATGTCGATATTATCGAGTTTGTCCGATAAGTAGAATAGTGTAGTTTTAATACAAATTTTGTTTTTTTTTCTTGAAAATCTCTATTTCATTAACGTTTCATTCGTGCACCATCAGGTTTCGCAATATTTACAAAAAATACGTTTATGTCAAGTAATATGTCAGAATCCTCACAGTTGACTATTATAATTACTTGTCCATGGGTAGATTATCGAGACTAGGCAGACTTCTCACCCACGAAAGTTTTAATTCTATTCTAATGAAATTTATAAGAACTAGCTTTCTGTGTATCAATTATACATATCAGTTCATAAAATGGGGAAATGTTATGTATAAGAACACACTACTTTACTAGTTATGAATTCGTCAAGCATCTTACTTCCAGTCCTCTGTTACCATTTAATTTTAAGTATTTAGTTTGCAGACTTTGGTGATACATATGTATATGTATCTCAAGAATTTTTTTAACTGTTTAATTCCCTGTAGTCTGCCTTCATGGCCTACTTATAGCAATTGTAAAGTGTTATTTACATTATCTGCACTCTGAAAGCAATTATACTTACACTGATTTAATTTTTCTAAAAGCAGTGGTGTAAGAGAGTCAATGACTCCAACTGCTAGTAAGCACTCCTAACCAGAATTTCTTTATGCTTTGCTAGTGTGTCTCTGTTTTTCCAAGCAACTTATGAATTCTGTCTACAGTTTATCTTAAGTTTCTGTTTTGTATTTTACTATTGATTATGTAAACTGAATCTATTATAAGCAGAGGATATCATTAATATCATGGTTCCGGTTTATTTCACACACAGAATTCTTCCAGGTTTAATTTATAGTGCAACTACCCCAACTCCTATCTGGAGCATGTATTAAATTTTCATTGGCATGTATCTACATCTATAAGAGTATAATCTTACCACAATCACCAATTATTAATACATGAATCTAGTTTTTTTTTTTTTTGAAGCAGATTAAAGTTACACTTCAATTATTCCAGGGAAGCATTTATACTCTCTCCAGATTTAAACCACCCCATGGTTTAGAGATTCTGACTGACAGTGTCCCATTGATTTGTTCCTACTACCATACAAAACTTTAGAAGAACTGTCTCTTCTATATAATTCTGTTAAAAGTATGGAATTTCACCACACAACAACCACTCAACATAATCACTATAACACTTTTCAACATTCTCTAACAGCATCTAGTTTAATTATTTATTAAGTTTGTATGCATACCACTTTCGTGATGACCAATCCTCCCAACCTTAGAGTCCCTTTTCCCACAGAGCTCACCCCCGAGCTGAGATCCTCTCCAAGAATAGACCAACCCCAATTTGTTCTGGAGTAGCTTATTTAAGCTTATGCTCCCCAAAGCCTGTTTCTAATTCTGCGTCCAGAATTGCAGGATGCTTTTCTTCCTGTTTGCCTAGGCTTCCCTTATTTAGGGACTTTTAAAGTTGCTTTCTAATTTTCCCATCTTTTTACCTCTTCCCAACTACTCTCCACCTCATTGGGGAAACTAGATTTTTCCTCAAAAATCTAATTTAGAAATTCTTTCAAGGATTTTTGAAAGATTTTTGGGGAAAGTCTTAGCCTCTTTCCATACCTCATGGATTTGGCAAGTGATCTCATAATTCTCATTTGGTCAATATGCACAAAATTATTTTGTTTATTTTCCACAATTAAAAATTAATTACATCCACACAATACTTATCCTTTGGGGTCCACTCCCCTTTGGATTTAAAGTTCAAATGTCTAGCTTGGAATAAAAGCATAAACTAGGGGTGTTACAAATAATTCCAAAAGGCGCATTTGCAGTAACAGTCCAAAGTTAACATAGAAAAGGAAATCCATATATACGCAAGTGAACCCCCAAATCTAATGGACTCCCCTGAAGCCTAGGGTTACTTCTTACAGGGGAAAGCCTTGGAACTTGTGATTCAAGAGAGGTCACAAAGTGGAAATTTTATGTTTCAACGAGGTCTTTTCATTTCAACAAGGTTCTTTTTTCAACAGTGCCCTCAAATATGTGGGACTTACTTAGGCATCCAAGCATCATCTTAACAAGCAAGACATTAGTGATACCAAAGTTGTCGAAAACAATTTATATAAAAAAAAAGAACATTTTGGACTTGGCATGACATGCACTAGGCTTAATTAGTACTAATGTACCTTGGTGATTGTCACCATAATTGGTAATGAATAATTCATGCAGATTTCAATGTAGCATGTTGCGAAACATATGTTTAAAATGAAAATAATTTTGAAGCTAAGAACCTAGCAACATTCAAGGTATCTGGTGTCTTCATAATTGGGGAAAAAAGGACACAAGTTAAGTGCATATAATGGGGAAAAAAGGACAAAATTAGAGTGCATATAACAAAATCTAACACCATGTTGCATGGGTGTAGGTTCAAAACTGGGTGTAGACTTGTAGCATGGATGAAAACATTCAGCTATAAGGTACAACAATATGAAAATTTTCCTTTGTAAAATAAGAGGTTGTCGGGAATGTGAATTCCATTGATAAAGGTGTAGAGGAGGAGGAGAAACAATAGCCTATACAACATGGATAGAAAGCTTATGCATATAATTGCGAATTTTTCCACAAAGAGATCCCACTATTTGTAAGTGTTAACACAAGCCATGTGAAGAGAATGATTACAGCGTTGTGAGGACAATTATTACAAAATTTAGTACTGTAGATGTCTAAAAAAAACCCAGAATTACATCCAGAGAAAAAAAACATTGCTTCCAGAGCCAAATAAACCCATAATTACATTTCAGAGCCAAATGAACTTCCATGCAGAGGTGGAGAATCAAAAACTTTATCTTACCTGGTAGTTTTCTTGACGTCACTGCAAATAATCACCAATAGAGCTGACGGAAGCAGCCCCAGACCAGCAGCAGCACCGCAAAAATTCAACTAACAAAATAGAAACACAAAAACACATGAAGAAATAGAGCAAAGAAACATAGACGCAGGAAAAAAATAAACTTCACGGGAGATATATTTATAAGAACTAGTTTGGCCGAACTATTTTAAGAGTAAAAGTTCGAGCGAACTAAAAGTTCGGCCAAACTTTTTTTGCCGGTTTTCCCATCTCCGACAAAAATTCTTTTTGACCACGCCGTCATTGTGTCGTTAATCTAAACAAAAGAACTAGTTCGACCGAACTTTCTCATAAAGTTCGACCGAACTATTGCTGAAAAGAAATTTCCGTCCCCGATTCTCACAAAAGTGTAACACAACTTCACATTTCCGCCCATTTAGATTATATTACATTAACCATGAAATTGCCAACAGTCATGACACGCTTTCCATCACATTTGTAGAGAAAATTATAACAGAGTATCACACTTTTCTTATGAGAGTTAAATGCTACTATATGCAAAAACGATGGTTTTTACCACTCAGGAGCGGTAAAAACAAGTTCATTGCGAAAAAAAATCCACCACATTTGTAGAGAAAATTATAACACATTATCACCCTTTTTGTATCAGAGCTAAATGCTCCTATATGAAACAATGATGGATTTCATGAGTTAAGAGCAATAAAAACAAGTTTATTGAGAAAAAAACTCCAAAATATTTGTAGAGAAAATTATAACATGGTATCACACTTTTCTTATCAGAGCTAAATGCTCCTATATGAAACAATGATGGATTTCATCAGTTAAGAGCAGTAAAAACAAGTTTATTCAGAAAACAGCTCCAAAACATTTGTACAGAAAATCATAACACAATATCACACTTTTCTTATCAGAGCTAAATGCTCCTATATGCAACAATGATGGATTTCATTAGTTGAAGAGCAGCAAAAAAAAGTTTATTGAGAAAACAACTCTAGCACTAAGAGAGATTTGGAAGCAATTGTTGAATTGGTGAACATGTCTTGCTCTATGGTGTTGGATATTGGGCATAGCTTTCTTGATCTTGTATACAAGACTGTAAATTTGCATGTATCTTATACTACATTAACCATTGAATGTCAACATTCAGGGCACACTTTCCATCACATTTGTACAGAAAATTACAATAGAGTATCACATTTTTCTTATCATATGTAAATTTTAATATATGGAACAACTACCTTGTGCCTCATAGTTTAAATTTGTGCAAGGAGGAGGAGAGGAGTGTCAAGGTGCAAGATAGAATAAGAAGAGAAAGAAGAATCTTGTTTAGGACTTGATATAGATTCATTCTCTGCACATCTAGAGTAAATATTAATAAAACAAAACTCGCCATACATTTAATTTTTGAAATAAATATCTTAAAAATTAGAATATCAATTTAATTTAGTTTACTCAATTACACATTTAAAAATATTCATATAAATAAATACAAATACAAATTACTATTTTAAATAAAAATAGTATAAAACATTGTCGGAATCTCAACAGAAGGCATTCGTAGAATTGAAACATCGCCTCTCTTCTGCCCCTGTGCTCACATTACCAGACTTGCAACAAGCATTTGAGATCGAGACAGATGCCTCTGACTATGCTATTGGGGCAGTTCTTACTCAACGGGGGCATCCAGTGGCATATCATAGTGAGACATTGTCCGATACAGTTCGCAAGTATCCCACTTATGACAAAGAAATGTATTCCATTGTGCAGGCTTGTCGACAATGCAAGCATTAGATTTTGGGGAAGGAAGCAATCATCCACACACACTACCGACCCCTGTAGTTCATAAAGACACAAGGGAAGTTGTATAACGACCGCCATCAGGAGTGGTCCACATATCAGCAACAGTTTCATTTGAACATCAAGTACAAGAAGGGTAGCACGAAAAATGTTGCAGACTGCCTCAGCCGACCACCGATCGTGGCACTAACCACCGTTTTCAACTCTTATGGGCACTAGACTTCTGATTGGCCGCTTCTCTACAACAGTGATCCAGAATTCAACCACAGATACAAGGCACTCTTGGGGGGTACGCAAGTTCCAAATTTTCACCTCCAAGATGCACTGTTATGTCACCTGGGACACCTTTGTGTTCGTTAAAGTGAGCATGCGAAGTTGATATGGGAATCACACTACAGTCAATTTTTTGGGCATTTCGAGGTCGAGAAAATAGTGACAGTACTACAGAAGTATTTCCATTAGCCGAACCTTCGACAGGATTTTGAGAATTACATTAGATCCTGCACTGTGTGCGCCATTGCCAAACCGACCATCAAGAAGCAAGGCCTCTATACTCTGTTACCTACCCCTTGTCTATATTGGGAATCCATCTCCATGGATTACATGTCAGGCCTTCCCTCTACTAATCATGGAAACGACTATGTTTTCGTGGTCATTGACAGATTCTCGAAGATGGCCATTATGGCGGCCTGCAAGAAGAATATCACAGTCGAATCCACTGCTAAGCTATTCTTTGAATGAGTGTAGGTGCACTTTTGGATCCCACAGTCTATCATATCAAATCGCGACAGCAGGTTCCTCAGCATATTTTGGCCCAGCCTCTGGTCAATGTTGGACACCAAGCTCACCAAGTCCACAGCTTTCCATCCCCAAACTGATGGCTAAATAGAGGTCGTCAACAGGATGATTGTACACATTCTGTGCATGTACAATTCAAAGCATCCATGCACATGGGATGAGAGCCTCCCCTATGTACAACACAGCTATAACCAGGCTCTCAACAGCTCAACAGGACATAGCCCCTTTCAGGTGGGCTTGGGATTCTAGCTACTATGTCCCATTGATGTAGCCATGCCATTTGCAACTACTCAAGCCGATTCGGCTCATATCCAGTCTGAAGCTGACAAAGAGAACAACTTCATCGAGCGCATTCAGCACATTTGCCAACAAGTTCATGACATGTTGGATAGAGCCAATGCTAAGTACAAGAAATGACATGATCAACATCGGGTGCCACACTTCCAGGTGAGCAACAAAGTGTGGCTACATTTGCAGAAGGAGCACCTCACTCGACCCCACCGTAAGCTTCAACTGCTCCAATATGGTCCGTACACCATCACCAAGGCTGTAGGGAACAATTCCTTCAAGCTCAATATTCCACCATTCCTTGGTCTGCACATAGTATTCAATGTGGACTGCCTTCATCCCTACTTCCCACCTCTACTGGACACCTCTGACATTGCAGAACAACTCACACCAACAGAGTTAAACCCAGACTGCATGTAACAGGAAACCACATATTGTATCATGGACATGCAAATCAAGAACACTCGCCAACAGAAGATCCAACTGTATCGGGTTGTCAAAGCTGGCCAACTCGTGCACCAAGGCAAGTGGTTCACCCGGGACCAAGTTCAACAAAGTTTCCTCATCCCAAGGAGGAACTCAACACAATGGGGACCATTGCTTCCTAAGGGGGAAGGAATGATCTAGGTGGATATTGGTAGCCACCCGCCTATTCCACTTGGGGCCCCACCATAGTCTCTTTCAGTTTTTCAATTTCTGCACAACTTACTATTATTAGCAGTATTTCGAGTCTTGAACTTCCAAAGATGTTTTGAGGCCTTAAACGATGTTTTTTGGAAAACTGAAAGCAATCGAGCCTATTCCTTTGCACATCAAAAGTTGTAGTCCTCGGGTAGATCTTTCTAACGAGGTATGGTGCCCGTCAAACGGAGATCGTATGCCAAAGTTACATCCTTGGGAAGTTGAAACACCAATTTAGCCAAACGGGGCCCGTAGTTTTGGCCCTTCATCTCCTAGGGTTAGGGTTTTGGATATTTAGGGTTTTCCATTATTTATAAATAATAAATAGGCCCTCGAGCCTGTAGTCGGCACATCTTTTCTGAGAGATAAGCTACCAATGCCCTAGCTAGTTTATTTCCATTCTGTCTGTAAGCAAATTTTAGTTCTTTGATATTAATGTAATGAAGTGTTATTTCCACTACATCTTTGTGTTTATGGTTACATGGATATTCTGTTTCGTTCTTGCATAAATTTGGATCAGTCTCTCATGTTCTTGTTTTTTCAATATCGCTGATATGAAGTGGGTTTCTTTTGTTATTTGTGAAGATAGTAAAAACTGTATGGAGAGGTGGCTTTCATCACTTCAAGGGCAGTAAAAATAAGGCTATTGAGAAAACAAATCCAACACCGAGAGAGATTCGGTAGCGTTTATGGAATTGTTGGAATTAATGGAGAAAGCTAGATTTAGATGTTTGTTGTGATGAAGATAGGATTGAGACTCTAAGATTAGATCTCAGTTCCTACTATATAGGGAGCGGTTCAAACCACCCTCTTTGTGTGAAAGTATATATGTATGAGGTTCTTCTTTATGAGTGTTTGTACACTCTCCAGGTATCTCACCTGGAGAGCCAAATAAATTCATAGATTAATAGAATACAATTTTTAACATGGTATTGGAGCTTTAGGTGGAAGCTGAGTATAGTTGTTGGTCAGTGGCGAGTGATTGCATCCAAAGATCGATAGTATGGAGGTTGTATTTTTTCCTATGCCAACATGATTGATATCCCGGAGACAAGAGGTTGATCTGGTTACTGCAGATCCCGGCACAACAATCGAAATCTCAACCTGTTTCTTTAACATAATTGCAATACGTTTTAGCATGGTTCCGTTGCACGATTGGGGTGTGAAGTAGGATCAGATCAGATTTGGAGACCTTGATATTGGCATCGACCATGGCATAAGGGAAACTACTAGATCTATTGCTGTCGATTTCATCTCGATAGCTCGTGCGTGGAGTGAGGATCAGTGGTGGATCAAGCGACGTATGAAATAATGGCAACAATTAGTTATGGGGCCCACACGTGAGGAGAGGTCATTTGATTGTCGGCCTTCTCCGCGTGGTATTTGGCACTGCATATATTTTTCATGCAATATTAAACTTTAGGAATTTATACTATGGTGCTTTGTTACTCTGTGTTCATGTAGAACACGATTTTGATTTACCATGGCTTTTATTTGAAGAAACGATAGATGAAATACAAAAAAAAATTGAAATAATTTATATGGGCAACCATTTTAATGAGCTGCCTTTGAAAGTCAAAGGTAAATAAAGGAGAAGATATAGTCAGAGAGCAATTCCAAGAAAAATGGAAGATCTAAATCGGAATCTAAATCATCTCGATATAGATCCTTATTTAAATAATTTCGCTTGAAGCAGATGGAGATCAAGTCGTTTTCTTATCACTCGTTCCTTCTTAGATCAACAATTTTTGTTTCCTTCCAACATTCTCTACCATGGTGTAGCTTGGATCACTACCTTATCTTGTTATAAATGTTGGAAAAACGTATTACGTTCGTTGATGTGATTGTTGTAAAGAGGCCTAGGTTTGAGAGATCAAAGGTAGCCAATTGTTGCTAACCTCAAGTCCACCATTCCTATTTAAATTATGCAAATGTTTTACTATTTATAAGGCTTATACGAGTTGTTTTTTGAAGAAATGGTTTTCTTCATAAATGAACTCCGTGAATTGAACTGTGTTTTTCATTGAATTGAATTGTGTTTTGCATTAAGAAGGAACATGGATATATACATGGAGAGGGAGGCTATTGGGTTTCATCTCCCATTGTCTCTTCATCTTCCAATTCTCTTTATATATATATATAACAAATCTTGATTGTTCCTTGTTTGTTTAATGCACTCTCGATGACAAACAATGATATGTAACTGAATTATATCTCACTAGAAGTGATTCTCCCATATCCAATGTTGATATATATTGACCACTCTTAACCTTATAGTGGCTGGGTGTTTAAAATGACTGAGCCACACCATTGCATTAGCATTGACTTTTTTGAATTTTTCAATAATCCAATTGTGGCTTTCAATGTATCTTAGATAATTTTAATATTATCAAGATCGTACTCTTTAAGATGACCGAGGTCACAATTACTTACATTGAATACTCTTACCTAACTTCAATTTTTTCACAATAATAATTTAATATCATAAATTTATGGAAACAGATATGTACATATTATAAATCTATATTTATAAGGATTTCCTATTTTAAATATATTATAAATATAGATTTAAAAGGATTTATCATTTTAAATATCGTAAAAAAATGAAATTACAAATTTTACTTTTGAAATTTTTTGAAAAGTGTTGATTGATTTGTTAATAATGATTAAAAAATAAAATAATTTATTAATTTAATATAGAATTTTCAAATTTATAAATTTTAATAATTAAAATGGTATAATATTAAATTTTCTTAATAAATAATTAGCAATGTTGAATTTTAAAAATATAGAACTTAAATAATATAAAATTATGATATTGATTCATTAATAATGATTAAAAATTAAAACATCTTATCAATTTTATATAAATTTAAAACATATAAAATTATATTTTCTCAACCATTACGTTATAAAAACATGAAATGAATGCAGATAATGATTACAATGATTAAAATAATGATTAATGATTGACCATAATTTTAAAAAGCTTACTGAGAATCAGAATCATCCATTTACCATCAAATGGAATTCTTAATCGTGTGTTTTCTTTCTTTCTTTGGTTTATCCAATCATCCATTTATCATCATCGTGTGTTTTCTTCCTATTTTGAATGTTAAAGAGATTGCCAACGGAATGCCGCGTGACGTTGAATGGATTAAATTATTCGTTTTAAATATCATTTTTATTTGTGAAGGGAATAGTCAAAATATAACATCTTTTTAGGCTGCCAACTTTGTGGCAGTTGACAAATTCAGGTATTACAAAACCTGAGATAATACTAAGGTTTTTAAAGTGTGAGTCAAAAATTAAAGGGTTTTCAGGATGCTTGGAGTTACAGGATGATCTGATCTGAACACACACGTGATTACATGGGATGGGATCGACCAACTCTCTGCGTCAACGTGTCCTAACTGGCAACGCTCACTTTCAGCGTTATCGAATTAGGTTTCGATTTGGACGTTGGACTTATCCAATCGGACATCTCTATAAATGGCAATGAATTAATGTTGAGGAATCATCAAGCCATCTCATCTCATCTGCCAATAGATTTAGCTTTTGTTCTCTGGTTGATTTGGCAATAGATTTAGTTTTGGTTGTGTGATTGATTAATCAGCGAGTGATGGCAAAGTATTGTTGTATAATCACTGGTTTATGGATGTTGTTGCCTCTGTTAATAGCAATTACGAGGGCCCGTGACGCGCCTAAAAAATGTTACGACTGTGTCATTGTCTTCTACTTGGGAGTACGATGTTCTGCTCAAATCTTAGATTTGCGGAACCCCGCGTGCGCAAGCCTTATGTCATAGTTTTACCACAAACCAGCTGCGTGGAAAACGGGTGGGAAATTCGAGTCCTTAAAGGGGTTCACAGCTACGAGGGCCTCTCTTACACCTCCGATGTTCCCTTCGTTCTCATTGATCTCATGAACTTCGACAACGTCCATCTCGACACCAAGTCCATGACAGCGACAGCGTGGGTCGAGGCCGGGGCGACGTTGGGCCAAGTTTATTCTGGGATTGCAAACAAGACCAACAACCATGCATTTCCTGCCGGGATTTGCCCCACTGTTGGCACCGGCGGTCATATCGCAGGAGGTGGACTGAGTTTCCTCTCTAGAAAATATGGCGTCGCAGCGGATAACGTGATCGATGCATTGCTTGTTAACGCCTCTGGTGAGATTATGGACAAGAAGGCGATGGGCGATGATGTGTTTGGGCACTGAGAGGTGGTGGTGGAGGCAGCTGGGGTGTCGTGATTGCCTGGAAAATAAAGCTTGTGAGCGTTACCACCATTTTCACGGCCTTTCAAGTCTCAAGAACCGGGCGAGACGTGGTGACAGATACCATCCACCGATGGCAATACATCATGCCTTTCGTGGAAGAGGACCTGTTCATGCGTGTGCAGTTCTTTGGCATTAATGTTGAAGGGGGGACCAAAAAGGATATGAATGCATCGTTCCAAGGAATGTATTTGGGACGTAAGGAGCAGTTCTTGAAGATTGTGAACATAACCTTCCAGGAATTGAAGATGGCGGAGGACGAGTGTAGCGAAATGAGCTGGATCGAGTCTACGTCCTTCATAGGAGGGACTGCTAACGTGAGCCAACTGACAGACAGATACTATTCCAACAAAGTCCACTTAAAAATCAAATCAGATATGGCAACAACCCCACTAACTAAACTAGGCCTCCAAGGATTGTGGGACATAATGGAAGAAGAGGTGAACACGTATGCAATTTTCTCTCCTCTAGGAGTAATTATGGCCAGGATTCCACCCTCTATGATACCCTTCCCTCACAGAGCTAGAAACATATTCGACATATAGTACAAGTGTGTATGGAACAATAGCAGTGATGATGAGCACTACCTTAATTGGGTGCGAAAAGTTTACGCATACATGGTTCCTTATGTTTCTTCTTCTCCCATATATACTTATGTTAACTATTTGGATCCCGATTTGGGCAGTGCCATCAATGGAACTGTCGTAGTCGAAGAAGCCGAAGCATGGGGAAACAAGTATTTCCGTGACAATTTCGATAGACTTGCGAAGGCCAAAACAGAGGTCGATCCCCACAACTTTTTCAGAAACTCTCAGAGCATTCCTCCAAGAAATAATTGATTATCCCTACCTACTCATGTCTAATTGTCTAGTTATAATTGTAATCCAAACTACCTACTGTCTAATCATCTAGTTATAATTGTAATCCAAAATAAGGATACATCTTAAGCCACATCAGGACTTAACAACATGGCACTCTCCTCAATTGTGGGGAATTTACAGCAACTTTGTATGTTTTTCTGCATGAATTTGATTCTTTATACTCTTTGAAATAAAAATACAACACGATTGTTATATTTTTTACCTTATAAAAATAAAAGAGTGCATGGTTTTATCAGTGGCCAATTTAGGAATAAGTTTCTTCTCGGACGTTTATGTTTGGGTCGAATTCGCTTCTCACCAGCTACCAACGTCGAGTCGAGTTTTACATTATGTTTTATATCACCTGCTCACTGTTACCGCGGTTCAGATTCTATTTTCTTCAAATGCCTTCAAATTTATTATATTTTAAAATAAAATTTTCAACATTTGTTGGTGATTTTGACTGGGTTTTTATATATTTATTTGTTAGGTGATTTTGAATAGGTTTTTATATTATCTTATTTATTATATGAAATTATTATAATATCTATCTTTATAAGACAATTTAAATAGCTTATATTATTATTATTATTTATTAATAAGTTTATTTATAATTATATGAATATCATAGATTCATCATATTATGGATATGTGTTAAAAAATGGGTATGGATATCTAGCAAAAATCAATATTGCTCGTTTAATTAAAATGTTTATAATGTATATTGTTGTTTTAATTAAAATGTTTATAACGTAGTTAATTTTATTTTGATGAAATAAAATTTTATTAAATTCTTATTTTGATTTTAGCTAGACTATTTATTAAAGTTATTATCTCATTTTTATTATTATTAGATGTTTTTTGTTTTTGTAAGTTTGGTAGGACTACATCTTTACATTTTCACTCCGATGGGGAAGGGAATTGAACTTGTGAGACCCCATGGACTATTATTATCAGATGTTATTTTTTATTTATCTTAGTTTTTTATTCATATTATTATTAGATGTTGTTTTTTATTCATCTTAGTTTTTTATTCATATTAGTTTTTTATTTATCTTACCTTTTAATATTTATTATTGTCTTAATTTTGATATTTGAAATCATTTTTCCAAGTATATATATATATATATATATATATATATATATATATATATATATATATATATATATATATATGTGTGTGTGTTAAAATTTAAATGATATAATATTAAATATAAGCATCTAAGATAAATTTAATTGACTAATTTGACCAATTCTTGGTATCATGCCATCTCATAGTATACACTCACTTAAAAACACAAATTTACTATATTCCACAATGTAAACATGTCAACTTATAAGACTTGAATATGGACCCAACCACTCAAGCTAAATCAATCTCTCTCTTTTAGCAGAGGAAATATATGTTGTTGGTATTGGGGATCACTCTAGTAAGGAAATCGATCTCCCTCTCATATCGAAGGCAAGAGAGAGCTTCTTGGTACCTGGAAAGCACACAACATATCAAAGGCAAGAGAGAGCTTGTTGGTACCTGGAAAGCTCACAACATTCTCTCACTTAAGAGTGTGACATTGGAAAGCCCACAACATATCGAAGGCAAGATAGAGCTTGTTGGTACCTGGAAAGCTCACAACATTGTCTCAATTAAGAGTGTGACATTGGAAAGCCCACAACATATCGAAGGAAAGAGAGAGATTTTTGGTACCCGGAGAGCCCACAATATTGTCTCACTTAAGAGTGTGACATTGGAAAGCCCACAACATATCAAAGGCAAGAGAGAGCTTGTTGGTACCTGGAAAGCCCACAACAATGTCTCACTTAAGATTATGACATTATCACTCTATTCTAGAGTTACAGGATGTCAAACTATGAGACCTGAACATAAGTGGGGAGGATTATAATGATTCTATCTAACCACCCAACTAAACTCAATGGAATTTAAAATTAATGTGGACATGGAATGAGATTTGATCCACTTATGATTGCATTGGTCATGAAAACATTTAATATAGTATCTCTAAGTACAACCATCTCTCTTATTGGTACCTAGCTAACCCACATTATAGACTCTCTTAATAGTGCAACATATTTAATCTATTCCAAAGTTAAAATATCTCATTCACAAGACTTAACGTCAATACCTAGAATCATAAATCTTTTACCCAACCACTCAAACTAAACTAAAAACTCTTATCAGTAAAACACGTTCTTTTCTATGCATAATTCATTCCCTATTCAACAACAAGGAGTCGACTATATATATATATAGATGAAGTTCCTTTAAAAATTAAAATCATACTACACTAATAAATAATAATAATTTATAATGATGAGCAATTGAATTTTCTCACTCAATTATATTTATTATTATAATGTTTTGTATTTTATATGTTTTCCTTGAGTATTTATATTATTTCTTAATTGCCTTCTTATCATTAAGCTACATTCAAAATATTGATATATTTATAATTTTAATAAAAGTTAAATTGGTTATATAATCTTTGTGTAAGTTTTATAAACTTGTTAAATTTGAAAATCATGATCCATTTTGAACATTTTTAAAAATGTATTAATATAAAAATAATTATGGTTAATATATAATAATAAATTAGTGTGAATAAGAAGTTATGGTAAATGAGTTGATGTATAAATTTTTAGTCTATGTGGTATAGAGCACACGATGATAGGGTGTTGTATTAAGGCACTTAAGGCCACCGGTTCAAAACTCTACATAACCTCACAAAACAAAAAAACAAAAAAACAAAAAACTATAATGGTTGATCATAAAAAAATACAACTAGCAATTGCACTACATGTCGCAAAAGAAACGACGCAAGGAAATAGAATAGGAAAGAGTAGCCTAAAGAAATAAGATGTTGTAGAGAAGAAGTCATCATGAAGGAATGAAAGAAAAAATTTTCTTCCATGGAAGCACGACGTGGAGGTTTCAAAGATATTGATGATAAGAGTTATTAACTAGAAAGATACAGTTATTATACTCCGAAGCCTCTTCTTGATTGAAAGCATACTAAATTGATAAGATATAACTGAAGAACAATAGTTTAAAAAATTCTTGGCACAATTGTTACATAATAATTTGATGCACAACTTATATAGCAGTAAATGTCAGCTTGCAACAAGTCCAAATAAAACAACTGAAGTAAACACTATGAGTTGGTTTTCAATGCATTTATGTAATTAAAATAGAGCTAGGAACCTTTGAAGACTACTTCATTGAAAATTAGAAGCATCTTAATGACTGGTTTTCCAAGCTGGCCGTGAATAACTCTCTGGATCACTTGGATCAGCATTGTATTTCTTCCACCATTATCTAACAATCTCGAGACAAAATGAGTAAGAAATTTATGAATGGAAACACCTACACAGAAGTAAAAAACATAGGTTGGTTTTCAATATCAATTTATTATATTGATATGAATGCCTGTAAACTATTATAAAAATAAAAACTAAAATGCTTACTAAACAAATGATAAAATAACTTGTTATCAACATAAAATTGAAATGATTAGCATATATAATTGCACACATGGTTACAGTTTTTCATGGATTAAGTGGTATGTATCAGCAAGAAAGGATATTAAATTCTGTTATAAGTAATGTAACAAATACACGAACTATGCATAGTCCTTAATGATATACTCAATTTTTTTTCATAATGCTAATCAAGTGTCTAAGGAAGCCGTCATCACTTCCAAAATCACATATTTAAACATAACAGTTGTAAAAAATGATTTTGTTTCATAAATTTTAATAGAATCATGTGCTCAGATCTAAGATATAGTTCTTAAACTCTGAAGCCTCTTCATGATTGAAAACATACTAAACTTATAAGATATAGCTGAAGAGAAAGAATTTAAAAACTTCTTGGCCCAACTTGTATAACAGTAAATGCTATATTATTTGATATATATATATATATATATATATAGATATATATATATACATATATCTATATATATATATACATATCTATATATATATATACATATATCTATATATATATATATAATTTAAAAATAAAAAAATAATTTTTTTGAATACATTAAATAAATAATTATATCAAGAAAAGGCAAGGACCATCTTACAGTGAAATCTTACTATAATAGTGCTCCTTTGAACCTTACAAATCATGAGGTCTATGTTTAAGTTAAGTTAAATACCATTTCTGATCATGCCAACATGAATGCGTCATGAATAAAGAAATAGATCGTGATTTTCTACCTTCAAAATCAAATTTTGTTTTGGTGCATTTCCTCCATATTTAATCATGATCACTTCCTATTGAGTCACCTAAGTATTATTTCCTTCATGACCTTTAAAACTATTCAAAATATCACATTGTTCTTTACAAGTGATCTCTCTCGTGTCTCCCATGTTCTTGTTCTTTTAGTATCGCTGATAGAAGTTGGTTTCTTTTGTTCTTTATGAAAATAGTAAAAAATTTATGGAGAGGTGGCTTTCATCACTTCAAGAGAAGTAAAAATAAGGCTATTGAGAAAAAAAATCCAACACCGAGAGAGATTTGGTAGAATTTATGGAATTGTTGGTATTAATAGAGAAAGATAGATTTAGATGTTTGTTGTGATGAGGATAGGATTGGGACTCTAAGATTAGATCTCAGTTCCTACCATGTAGGGAGTGGTTCAAACCACCCTCTTTGTGTGCAAGTATATATATGTATGAGGTTCTTCTGTATGAGTGTTTGTACACTCTCTAGGTATCTCACCTAGAGAGACATTTAATTCATAGATTAATAAAGTACAATTTTTAAAATGGTATCGAAGCTTTAGGTGGAAGCCGAGTAGAGATGTTGGTCAGTGGTGAGTGATTGCGTCCAAAGATCAATAGTATGGAGGCTGTGTTTTTGCCTACGCCGACATGATTGACATCCCGAAGACAAGAGGTTGATCTGGTTACAACAGATCCCGACACAACAATCAACATCTCAGCCCGTTTCTTTAACAGAATTGCGATACGGTACAATGTGGTTCCATTGCACGATCAGGGTGTGAAGCAGGATCAGATCGGATCTCGAGACCTTGATATTAGGATCGACCACGATGTAAGCAAAACTACTAAATCCGTTGTTGTCGATTTCATCTGGAAAGCTTGTGCTTCGAGTCAAGATCAGTGATGGATCAAGCAGCGTATGGATCAAGGTCAGTTGATTGTCGACCTTGTCCGTGCGGTATTTGGCACTGTATAGATTTTTCCTGCAATATAAAACTTTAGGAATTTATACTATGGTGCTTTGTTACTCCCTATTCATGCAGAACACGATTTTGATTTACCGTGGATTTAATTTGAAGAAACGATAGATGAAATACAAACAAAATTTGAAATAATTTATATGGGCGACCATTTTAATGAGCTGCCTTTGAAACTCAAAGGTAAAATTCTGGGCCAAGGGTAAAGATTTATGCAGAGCTTTATCCTGCGCGTGTGTATCACGATCAAGCTGAGTGCGTAAAGACCGACAGGAGGCAGTACGTGAATCCCTCATTCGTGGTGATCCTGGTGTATCCGAGCTACTGACACGAGTGCGCAGAGAAGATCCGAGTGCCTCAGGGAATTTTCTGATTTGTTGCGTCCTTTTTTCTGAGGCTATGGAAGGAGCATTTTGATAGAAATGATCTGGTGTTGCTGTCAGCGTCATTTAGCAGATTTTTCCTAGAAAATTATTGTTTGAGGCTCATTTAACTCAATAATTAGTGCTTGTATGAGTGTTTGTACACTCTCCAAGTATCTCACCTGGAGATCCATTTAGTTCATAGATTAACAGAATATAGTTTTTAACAGGAATTTGCAAACATGTCTTGTTTTGTGGTGTTGGCTACTCAGCATATCTTTATTGATCTTGTGTAGAAGGAATGAATTTGTATTTAGATTATATTACATTAACCATGAAATTGCCAACAGTCATGACATGCTTTCCATCACATTTGTAGAGAAAATTATAACAGAGTATCACACTTTTCTTATGAGATTTAAATGCTACTGTATGCAAAAATGATGGATTTTACCACTCAAGAGCAGTAAAAACAAGTTTATTGTGAAAAAAACTCCACCACATTTGTAGATAAAATTATAACAAATTATCACCATTTTTGTATTAGAGCTAAATGCTCCTATATGAAACAACGATGTATTTCATCAGTTAAGAGCAATAAAAACAAGTTTATTGAGAAAAAAACTCCAAAATATTTGTAAAGAAAATTATAACACGGTATCACACTTTTCTTATCAGAGCTAAATCCTCCTATATGAAACAATGATGGATTTCATCAATTAAGAGCAGTAAAAACAAGTTTATTGAGAAAACAACTCCAAAACATTTGTAGAGAAAATTATAGCACAATATAACACTTTTCTTATCAGAGCTAAATTCTCCTATATGCAAAAATGATGGCTTCCATTATTTGAAGAGCAGTAAAAAAAAGTATATTGAGAAAACAACTCTAGCACTAAGAGATATTTGGAAGCAATTGTCAAATTGGTGAACATGCCTTGCTCTATGGTGTTGGACATTGGGCATAGCTTTCTTGATCTTGTATACAAGACTGTAAATTTGCATGTAGATTCTACTACATTATACATTGAATGTCAACATTCAGGGCACACTTTCCATCACATTTGTAGAGAAAATTACAATAGAGTATCACATTTTTATTATCATATCTAAATGTTCGTATATGGAACAACTACCTTGTGCCTCATAGTTTAAATTTGTGCAAGGAAGAGGAGAGAAGGAGTGTCAAGGTGCAAGATAGAATAAGAAGAGAAAGAAGAATCTTGTTTGGCACTTGATATAGATTCATTCTCTGCACATCTAGAGTAAAGCTTAATAAAAAAAAACTCGCCATACATTGAATTTTTGAAATAATATCTTAAAAATTAGAATATCAATTTAATCATTTTACTCAATTACACATTTAACAATATTCATTTAAAAAATACAAATACAGATTACTATTTTAAATAAAAATAGTATAAAACATCGTTGGAATATCAACAGAAGGCATTAGTAGAATTGAAACATCGCCTCTCTTCTACCCCCGTGCTCACATTACCAAACTTACGACAACCATTTGAGATCGAGACAGATGCCTCTGACTATTCTATTGGGGCAGTTCTTACTCAATGAGGGCATCCAATGGCATATCACAGTGAGACTTTGTCCGACACACTTCGCAAGTATCCCACTTATGACAAAGAAATGTATTCCATTGTGCAAGATTATCGACAATGGAAGCATTACATTTTGGGGAAGGAAACAATCATCCACACACACCACCGACCCCTGTAGTTCATACAGACACAAGGGAAGTTGCATAACGACCGCCATCAGAAATGGTCCACATATCTACAACAGTTTCATTTGAACATCAAGTACAAGAAGGGTAGCATGAAAAATGTTGCAGACTACCTCAGCCGACCACCGATCATGGCACTAACCACCGTTCTCAAATCTTATGGGCACGAAACTTCTAATTGGCCACACCTCTACATGAGCGATCTATAATTCAGCCACACATACAAAGCACTCTTGGGGGGTATGCAAGTTCCAAATTTTCACCTCCAACATGCATTGTTATGTCACCTGGGACACCTTTGTGTTTGTTCAAGTGAGTGTGTGAAGATGATATGAGAGACTCCCTTATGTACAACACAATTATAACTGGGCTCTCCACAGCTCAACAGGACACAGCCCCTTTCAGGTGGGCTTGGGATTCCAGCCACTATGTCCCATTGATGTAGCCATGCCATTTTCAGCTACTCAGGCCGATTTGGCTCATATCTAGTCAGAAGCTGACAAAGCGAAGAACTTCATCAAGCACATTCAGCACATCCTCCAACAAGTTCATGACATATTGGATAGAGCTAATTCTAAGTACAAGCAACGACATGATCAACATCGGGTGCCACATTTCTAGGTGGGCGACAAAGTGTGGCTACATTTGCAGAAGGAGTGCCTCACTCGACCCCACCGTAAGCTTCAATCACTCTGATATGGTCCGTACACCATCACCAAGGCTGTGTAGGTTTTAACCCTAAACAAAAATTATCTACACACGAATCTTATAACAGAAAATAAACAATAGTGAGAGCATAAAACATAAAACAGATAAACACAGATATTTTCCACTAGATCCCAAATCGGGACGACCAGCTTGATTTTTCATTATATTCCTTTTAGTGTTACAACACATATATATACATGTTGAAGCATACATAAACCCCAATCCATTGACCCTGGATTATAACATAACCGTAGTTCCCTTGACCGGATCTACAAAAATACCAGGGGCCGAAAACCATCATACCCCAAAACCATGTGAAAAACCATGCACAAAACCATGGGCATGGACTACCCACCGGAAATTAAGGACCAAAATTTTTCGTCGGGGTGCTGCCCCGGACCTCGACAAGGGGGGCTACCGACCCCCCTGTGACCCCCCCATTACGCCCAGCGCAAAGGGGGGGCTGTCGCCCCACCTCTTACCCCTCGCACGTGCTTAGTCGTGGAAAGAATATAACACATACCCAAAATTCTCCCACTTGTTTTTTTCTTTCCACAGGGGGCCACAGGAGAGCTTAGTCATTGGCCCAATTCTTCAGCACCCTTTGTTTCTCTACACCAAGAGAAATTTTGAGTGCTCACAGACTTCGTCAATGCATCTGCCACATTCTTCAAAGTGTCCACCTTTACCAGAAACACCCTTTTAGCATCAACCATATTTCTAACAAAGTGATATTGAACATCAATGTGTTTTGTCTTTGAATGATAAGCAGGGTTTTTAGCCAATAAAATTACACTTTGGCTATCACAGTCTATCCTTATAGCTTGTTGTACCAACCCCATACTTGAACACAATCTCTGCAACCAAATTTCTTCCTTACTTGCATGAGTGGCTGCTATGTATTCTACCTATGTAGTTGAAAGAGCCACTACAAACTGTCTTTTACTCAACCAACTGACTACGCCTCCAAATAGGCTAAACACATACCCACTTGTAGATCTTCTTTGGTCTAGATCTCCAGCCCAGTCTACATCAACAAAACCATGAATGTCCAACATTCTTTCCAATCTCGGTCTTCCCTAGTAGCACAAGCCATAATCACTAGTGCCACGTAAATTTCTGAAAACCCACTTCACTGCTGTCCAATGCTCCTTCCCTGGGTTTGACATAAACCTGCTCAATACTCCCACTGCATGTGCAATGTCTGGTCTAGTACAGACCATTGCATACATTAGGCTACCCACTGCACTTGCATATGGAACACGGGACATATCCTCCTCTTCTTCTTGTGTCTTGGGAGATTGTTCAGCAGACAGCTTTACACCTACAAGAATAGGAACATTCACCGGATTACTATTCTGCATATTGAACCTCTACAATATAGTCTTGACATACTTCCTCTGGTTTAACCGGAGCTTCCTCTTTAACCGATCTCTCTTAATTTCCATGCCCAAAATATAGTTTGTAGCACCAAGATCCTTCATGTTGAATTTGGAGAACAGTTGGGTCTTCAAATCTTGGATAATTTCTTTGTCATTTCCAATCAACAACATATCATCCACATACAAGACAAAATAAATAACACGGTCACCAATTAACTTAAAATAAACACAGTGATCCTCCTTGCTTCTGGTGAAGCCAAGTCCCCGTATATAGGTATCAAATTTCTGATACCACATCCTTGGTGACAGTTTTAACCCATACAGAGACTTCTTCAACCTGCATACCAGTTATTTCTTACCCTTTACCATAAAGCCTTCAGGTTGCTTCATGTAGATCTCCTCTTCCAGATCCCCGTGAAGAAATTTTGTCTTCACATCCATTTGTTCTATCTCAAAATCAAATGCAGCAACAACAGATAAAAGTAATCTAATAGAAGTAACTTTGGCGACAGGAGAAAAAATATCACCAAAATCAATTCTCGGCACCTAGGAATGACCTTTTGCTACCAAACGAGCTTTGTATTTCTCCACCTTTCCCTCTACATTCATCTTCTTCTTAAACACCCATTTTCTCTCGATGGGCTTCCTTCCTGCCGGCAACTCCACCAGATCCCATGCCTCATTTTTGTGCAAGGATGCCATTTCATCAACCATGGCCTCTTCTAGAGTTTTCCATCCTTTGAATCTACTGCCTCCCTAATAGTTCTAGGATCATCATCAGTTATAGTTAAGTCAAAATTTGAACAGAAAGCATATGGACTATACCTTTCTGGTTGTCTTCTTTCCCGAGCTGATCTTCTCACAACTGGAGTTTGTGGCTCTTCCCCTTCTGAGTCTTCTTCTGTTGTAGAGTCTGATTCATCCTCCTTTAGCTCAAACTCTATCTTCTCAGGTATGAATTCATGTTTAACAACATCTTTCACCTCTCTAAAGACCACATCTCGGCTATACACAACCTTCCTTGTTTCCGGGTTCCAAAGCATGTAACCTTTTAAACCATCCTTATACCCAATAAAGATGCACCTTTCAGATTTATTATCCAACTTGGTCCTTTTCTCCTTTGGAACATGTACATATGCATCACATCCAAATACCCTTAGATGTGAAAGAGAGGGTTTCTTACCAGTCCATACCTCATGTGGAGTCTTATCCTCCAACATTGATGAAGGTGGTCTGTTAACCAGATAACATGCAGTCTCCACTGCCTCTGCCCAGAATTCTTGTCCTAACCCGGTACCACTGAGCATGCTTCTTGCCTTTTCCATCAGTGTTCTGTTCATTCTTTCTGAAACTCCATTTTGCTGAGATGTGTATGGAGTAGTCTTCTATCGTGCTATACCACACTTCTTACAGAACTCTTCAAATTCCTTCTTGCAGAACTCCCCACCATTATCTGTCCTCAATGCCTTTATCTTCTTCTCTGTCTGGTTTTCCACCAGAGCCTTAAATTCTTTAAATTTGTCAAAGGCTTCAGATTTCTTCCTCAAGAAATATATCCATGTATTCCTTGAGAAGTCATCTATGAATGAAAAATAGTACACAGACTTTCCCAGTGATGGAACTGACACAGGTCCAAACACATCACTATGCACAAGTTCTAATATCTTGTTCGCCCTCTTAGCACCAGAAGGAAAACTCACCCGATTCTGCTTCCCATATACACAATGTTCACAGAAATCGAAATCGAGAGAGAAATTAGACATACCTTCTACCATACCATTTCTATGCAGTATCCGAAGGCCCTTCTCTCCAATATGTCCAAGCCTTTGATGCCATAGCATGGTCTTTTCTCCAGAGACAGCTAGGCTTTCCGCTCCACTTTCAGGAACCACAGAACTGTTACACCCATCAATAACACTGATACCTTGTAGCTTGTACAGAGTTCCAATCCGAACTCCCCGCATTAATACTGAGTGCTCCTTGAACCATCTTGCAGACATCTTTCTCGAACACTGTTTTTACACCTGCATCATCCATCTCGCTTACAGAAATCAGATTTCTGGCCAATGCAGGAATATGCAGAACACCAGGAAGTGTTCTAATCCTTCCACCTTGCAGCTTCAGCTTGACCTTTCCACGTTCGACGATTTTGGCCTTCCTGTCATCCCCTAGGAAGACATCACCATCATATTCCTCATACTCGCAAAACCACTCCCTATGGGGAGTGAAGTGAAAGGATGCACCTGAGTCAATCAACCATGACTCATGATCTACATGTGTATTTGAAGAAGAAGCCAAATACACATCCCCACCTTCATCCGAGGTGGTTTTTGCCTCTGCAGAAGGAGCATCATCAGATCCCTTTCCTTTCTCGGGAGCTTTAGATCTGCAGTCCTTTTTGTAGTGCCCTTCCTTTCCGCATTTCCAGCACACCTTTACAAACTTTCCAGGAGATTTAGATCTCCCTCTAGATTTAGATCTCCCATTCGAAACCTTATTCTTGTTTATGTTCTGGGACCTTCCTCGTACAGATAAGGCATCTCCATTCTGACCCTCCATATTTCTCCGTCTCATTTCCTCCGACAGCAAGGCTGAGACAATGTCATCAAAATTCAAGGTAGTTGTATTGCTACCTATTGCAATAACCAGACTGTCCCACGAGTCTGGTAGAGAACACAACAAATTGATGCACTTATCTTCATCTGAGATTTTAATATCAACAAATGACAACTAACTTACCACAGTATTGAAGGCGTTTAGATGCTCTATCACTGAGTCTCCATCCTTCATCCTCAGGTTATACAGCTTTTTCTGTAGGAACAATTTATTCACCAGAGACATAGATTGGTACAAAGTCCCAAGTTTTTCCCACAAATTCTTCACCGTAGCTTCCCCAGATACATTCAACAATACTGAATCTGAGACACACAACCATATTGTGCTCTTAGCCTTTTGATCTAGTTTCTTCCAGTCTTCATCTGACATTGCCGTTGGTTTAGTACCTGGATCTACCACGATCCACTGATCTTTACCCACCAGTAGATCCTCCATCTTGAGCTTCCACAACTCAAAACTCTGACCATTAAATTTCTCGATCGCTATCTTCCCGCTGCTCACCATCTTCTTTCACCATAAGAATCAATCCCGTAGATCTCCCATTGAACAGGGTCTACCTCAGGCTCGAGCAAAAAACCCTCAGCAGCAAAGGCGTCCCCTTGAAGCCGAAACATCTTTGATACCAAATGTAGGTTTTAACCCTGAACAGAAATTATCTACACATGAATCTTATAACAAAAAATAAACAATAGTGAGAGCATAAAACATAAAACAGATAAACACAGAGATTTTCCCCTGGATCCCAAATCGGGACGACCAGCTTGATTTTTCGTTATATTCCTTTTAGTGTTACAACACATATATATACATGCCGAAGCATACATAAACCCCAATCCATTAACCCTGGATTATAACATAACCATAGTTCCCTTGACTGGATCTACAAAAATACCAGGGGCCGAAAACCATCGTACCCCAAAACCATGTGCAAAACCATGCACAAAACCATGGGCGCGGACTACCCATCGGAAATTAAGGACCAAAAATTTTCACCGGGGCACTGCCCCGGAACCCGACAGGGGGGGCTATCACCCCCCCTCTTACCCCCTCGCGCATGTTTAGTCGTGGAAAGAATATAACACATACCCAATAGGCTGTAGGGAACAATTCCTTCAAGCTCAGTATTCCACAATTCCTTGGTTTTCACCCAGTATTCAATGTGGACCGCCTTCATCCCTACTTCCCACCTCTACTAGACACCTCTGACATTATAAAACAACTCACACGAACAGAGTTAAACCCAGACTACATGGAATAGGCAACCACAGATTGTATCATGGACATGCAAATCAAGAACACTCTCCAATAGAAGATCCAACTGTATCGGGTTGTCAAAGCTGACCAACTCATGCACCAAGGCAAGTGGTTCACAAGGGACCAAGTTCAATGAAGTTTCCTCATCTCAAGGAGGAACTCAACGCAATGGGGACCATTGCTTCCTAAGGGGGAAGGAATGATCTAGGTGGATATTGGTGGCCACCCACCTATTACACTTGGGGCCCCATCATTGTCTCTTTCAATTTTTCAGTTTCGGCACAACTTACTATTATTAGCAGTTTTTCGGGTCCTGAATTTGTAGAGCCATTTTGAGGCCCTTAATGATGTTTTTTTGGAAAACCGGGAGAAATCGAGCCTATTCCTTTGCACATCCAAATTTTTAGTCCTCGTGTAGATCTTTCTAACGAGGTATGGTGCCCGTCAAACGGAGATCGTATGCCAAATTTATGTCCCCGGGAAGTTGAAACACCAATTTAGCCAAACAGTGCCCATAATTTTGGCGCTTCATCTCCTAGGGTTAGGGTTTTGGTTATTTAGGGTTTTCCATTATTTCTAAATAATAAATAGGCCCTCGAGCCTCATTGTAACTGAGTTCATAGGCCTGTAGTCGCCACATCTCTTCTCAGAGATAAGCTACCAACGCCATAGCTAGTTTATTTCCATTCTATCTGTAAGAAAATTTCAGTTCTTTGATATTAATGTAATGAAGTGTTATTTCCACTGCATCTTTGTGTTTATGGTTACATGTATATTCTGTTGTGTTCTTGCATAAATCTGGATCAGTCTCCCATGTTATTTTTCTTTTTTTCAGTATTGCTGATATGAAGTTGGTTTCTTTTGTTCTTTGTGAAGATAGTAAAAGCTTTATGGAGAGGTGGCTTTCAACACTTCAAGGGCAGTAAAAATAAGGCTATTGAGAAATCAAATCCAACACCGAGAGAGATTCAGTAGCATTTATCAAATTTTTGGAATTAACGGAGAAAGCTAGATTTAGATGTTTGTTGTGATGAGGATAGGATTGAGACTCTAAGATTAGATCTCAGTTCCTATTATCTAGGGAGTGGTTCAAACCACCCTCTTTGTGTGAAAGTATTTATGTATGAGGTTCTTCTTTCTGAGTGTTTGTACACTCTCCAGGTATCTCACCTGGAGTGCCATTTAATTCATAGATTAATAGAATACAGTTTTTAACATGGTATCGGAGCTTTAGGTGGAAGATGAGTACAACTGTTGGTCAGTGGTGAGTGATTGCATCCAAATATAAATAGTATGGAGGTTGTGTTTTTTCCTACGCCGACATGATTGATACCCCAGAGACAAGAGGTTGATGTGGTTACTGCAGATCCCGGCACAACAATAGACTTCTCAGCCTGTTTCTTTAACATAATTGCGATACGTTCTAGCGTGGTTCCATTACACGATCGGGGTGTGAAAGAGGATCAGATCAGATCTGCAGACCTTGATATTGGCATCGACCGTGGCGTAAGGGCAACTATTAGATCTATTCCTGTCGATTTCATCTCGAAAGCCCGTGCATGGAGTAAGGATCAATAGTGGATCAAGCAATGTATGAAATAATGGAAAAAATTAGTTATGAGGCCCACACGTGAGGAGAGGTCAGTTGATTTTCGGCCTTCTCTGCGGGGTATTTGGCATTGCATATATTTTTCATGCAATATCAAACTTTAGGAATTTAAACACGATTTTGATTTACCGTGGCTTTTATTTGAAGAAATGATAGATGAAATACAAAAAAAATTGAAATAATTTATATGGGCGACCATTTTAATGAGCTACATTTGAAATTCAAAGGTAAAATAAAGGAGGAGATATAGTCTGAGAACAATTCCAAGAAAAATGGAAGATCTAATTCAGAATCTAAATGATCTCGATATAGATCCTTATTTAAATAATTTTGCTTGAAGCAGTGGGAGATCACGTCATGGTCACATTGTTTCTTGCCTTGATTGTTTTCTTAGATCAACACTTTTTGTTTTCTTCCAACATTCTCTACCATGGTGTAGCTTGGATCACTACCTTATCTTGATATAAATGTTGGAAAAACATATTACGTTCGTTGATGTGATTGTTGTAAAGAGGCCTAGGTTTGAGAGATCAAAGGTAGCCAATTGTTGCTAACCTCAAGTCCACCATTCCTATTTAAATTATTGAGATGTTTTACTATTTATAAGTCTTATATCAGTTGTTTTCTGAAGAAATGGTTTTCTTCATAAATGAACTCCATGAATTGAACTATGTTTTTCATTGAATTGAATTGTGTTTCTCATTAAGAAGGAACATGGATATATACATGGAGAGGGAGACTATTGGGTTTCATCTCCCAATGTCTCTTCATCTTCCAATTCTCTTTATTTTTATATTTACAATATTTTCATGCATTTACCTAATCCCAAACATTAGGTGTCAACATCCACATTATTTGGATGAGAAATTTGTACATTTACCCTATGAAAAGGTATGCACTATTGTTAAATGCACTTTTTAATATCATGGAAAATATTGAGTGTTGATAATCCTTTATGGATTTGGGAGACTGAATTTGGGCAAGACAACATATTTTGGGGCAACTGTAATATGACTAAGTATGCTTGGGAAAATAAAGGATGAGAACAAGTCAGGGATCAATTCCAAGAAAAAATGGAAGATCTAATTTGGAATATAAATCATGTGATATGAACCTTTCTTTAAATAACTTCACTTGGAGTTGTGGGAGATCAGGTCATGGTCAGATTGTTGCTTTCCTTGATTTTTTTTTCTTGTCACTGATTCCTTCTTAGAGCAGCACTTTTTTTTTTCTTCCAAAATTCTCTCCCATGGTGTAGCTTGGATCACTACATTATTTTGTTCAAAAAGTTGGAGAAACATAATTATGGTCCAAGAATTACATTCTTTGATGTGATTGTTGTAAAGAGGCCTAAGTTTGAGAGATCAAAGGTAGCCAATTGTTGCTATCATCAAGTCCACCATTCCTATTTAAATTATGAGGATGTTTTTCTATTTATAAGGCTTATATGAGTTGTTGTTTGAAGAAATGGTTTTCTTCATAAATGAACTTTTTTTTTTTGTTGCAAAAATCATGAAAAAATTGCTCATCTAATAAATTTAGCCCCTAAAATTTTCCATACACACTTTTTAGTTGTTGGTGGTCAATTTGTTTTTAATTGGTTTCATATTGAATCTATGTTTACCAAAGCTTTGAAAGATCCGACAATTTCTTTCTTAATTAAAATCTTAACAATCTTATCAATAACATTATTTATATATAGAAGATAAAATTTTATGTAAAACTATTCTCCAAACATAGATTTTAATATAAATACAATTCGAAATTATTATTATTAAAAAAACACATTTATAATAATCAATGAATTAAAATAAATATTATATAAATAACAAATTGAATGTGGATTTTAATAATATTCGTAATGATTTAAAATATATATATATATCTATATATATATATATATATATATATATATATATATATATATAACTAACAAATCTTGGTTGTTCCTTGTTTTTTTAATGCACTCTCGATGAGAAAGAATGATATGTAATTGAATTATATCTCACTAAAAGTGATTCTCCCATATCTAGTGCTGATATATATGGACCACTATTAACCTTATTGTGGCTGGGTGTTTAATATGATTGAGCCACACCATTGCATTAGCATTGACTTTTTGACTTTTTCAATAATCCAATTGTGGCTTTCAATATATCTTATCCCATGATTGAGATAATTTTAATATTATGAAGATCGTACTCTTTAAGATGACCGAGGTCACAATTACATTGAATACTCTTACCTATTTATACATATTATAAATATAGATTTATAAGGATTTCCTATTTTAAATATATTATAAATATAGATTTAAAAGAATTTCTTATTTTAAATATCTTAAAAAAATGAAATTGTAAATTTTTCTTTTGAAATTTTTTGAAAAGTGTTGATTGATTTGTTAATAATGATTAAAAAATAAACTAATTTATTAATTTAATATATAATTTTCAAATTTATAAATTTGAATAATTAAAATGGTATAATATTAAATTTTTTTAATCAATAATTATAAATGTTGAATTTTAAAAATATAGAATTTAAATAATATAAAATTATGATATTGAGTCATTAACACTGATTAAAAATTAAAACATTTTATCAATTTTATATAAATTTAAAAGATATAAAATTATAATTTCTCAACAATTACATTATAAAAGAAATGAAATGAATGCAAATAATGATTACAATGAATAAAATAATGATTAATAGTTGACCATAATTTTAAAAAGCTTACTGAGAATCAGAATCACCATTTATCGTCACATGGAATTCTTAATCGTGTGTTTTCTTTCTTTCTTTGGTTTATCCAATCATCCATTTATCATCAAGGCATGGAATTCTAATCATGTGTTTTGCTTCCTTATTTTGGTGTATCCAACATGGCAAGTACAATCACTACTACACTAAAGGCATTTTAAGACATTTATTTAAGGGAAAATAAATCTTTTGTCTTAAAAAGTCACTTTTTATTTTAGTGATTTTACATTCAAATTTAATATCAATTAAATTGTCTTAAATATAAAATTTAGGACAAGAATAATGTGAGACAAAAATAGTTTGAGGCAAAACTTTATATTGAAGACAAAAACAATTTGAGACAAAAATATTTTAAGACAATCAATTTAAGACAAAAATATTTTATGAAAAAACTTTATATTTAAGACAAACATAATTTGAGACAAATATTTTAAGACAAAACTTTATATTTAAAACAAAAGCAATTTGAGACAAAAATATTTTAAGACAAAACTTTATATTCAAGACAAAAGCAGTTTGAGACAAAAATATTTTAATATAAAACTTTATATTTAAGACAATGGCAACCTAAGACAATGAAAATTAACACTAAACTCATTTAAGACAAAACCATTAGCAATACTTCATAACAAGGTGATTGTCAAATGACTTACATTCCATGAACTAAAATTGCTTATTTTTTTAAATAAGTGAAAAAATTTAAATTACTTCATGTAAACTTTGATAGAAATTTACAAGAAATTAAATACAATATAATAATAATTTTTTTTTCTCAATTGTTATATATATATATATATATATATATATATATATATATATATATATCAAAACTATACATAACGAAATAAAATAAAAAATACAAATTCATCCATATATGGATTTTAAACTTTTATTATTTTCCCTCAAATTTCATGAATGGATAGTGGATAATTATATTTTTTATTTTTGAAAATAGATATTCAAACCACATGATATTTGATCATGTCAATTTTATTTCTTTTATATTTTATTTTTCCTTTTTCATTAAACCGCATTCTAAAAATATAATAAATAAATAAATAAATAAAATATTATTTTTTGGTTGGCCACTCAAGGAGATTTAACTTTGAATCTCATGTTTTAACATAATACTTCATAACAAGGTGATTGTCAAATGAGTTACATTCCATGAACTATAATTGTTTATTTTTTTAAATATGTGAAAAATTTTAAATTGCTTCAACTAAACTTTGATATAAATTTGCAAGAAATTAAATACAATATATATATATATATATATATCCAAAGAAAAAATCGGCAACTTTCTATTAAAATTAATGAAAGTTACAACTTTTCACATTCATTTAAGCATTTCTAGATGCCCTATGGGCCCGTGTGCATATGCACACTAGTCACTGTAGCTAGGCTACCAAAAATAAACTTACAACAAGCCTGCAGGGCTGGGCTTGTCATGCTTGCCCTTTATCATGAGTGGCAAGCAAAATAAAATACATGGGGAGAAAATTAAGTTTTTCTCTCCTTCTTCTTTTCGACCTTCCTCCAAGCACCTTGTGATGGTGTGGCAGTGATAAGGGCTAACTGGTTTTCTTCAGTGTTTGTACCATTGTCCTTATATGAATCCGAATTGTCTAAAATGTGTTGTCTTCTGTTACCCTCGGGGTCTGTTGCCACTTGTTCTTTTGCCAACTGGGCCGAGGGGGTGATGTCGAAGGGGTCTTGCATCTCCTGTTCTTTTGACTCTATATCTGTGGTTATCTATTGATGTTCTTTTGGTTTGAGAACATCTTCTTCTTCTTCTTTTTCCTCCTCCTCTTCTGGCTCGTTTGTGGGAAATTGCCACCCTTTCGAAATTTTCATTGTCTTCTTTTTTTTCATGTTGTCTCTTTTTGCTTCCGGACATGTATTTTGCAAATGGCTGGTGTTTCTACAGATTCTGCACCTGAATGCAGTATTTTCGAAGTCAAGATGTTGTATCCATTTCTGTTGTTTGTGTGTCAAATGTATGCATTCTGGAAGCCCTTTACTGAGGTCCACTTCCACGCAAATACGAGCAAAAGTGTAGATACGCTCCTCTAAGCTTTGTGTATCTATTTTGATGTATCGCCCCAGAATTTTCCCAATGCAAGTAAGAACACTTTTGTTCCAGAAATGCAAGGGCAGATTGTAAATTCGGACCCAAACTGGAATTCTAGACACTTCCATGGTGTTTGCATCGAAATCCGGGAACCAAAGTGTGATGAAGAGCCCAGTGGAGCCCCAGAACCATGGTCCCACCCTCATAATGTTATCTCTGGCTTCCAAGGATGCAAACTTGACATTGAAAAACCCCTTTGAACAGAGGTGGATTTCACAGTCCATAGTCCAGTTTGTGAAAATCCAATGGAACAGCTCCATTGGTTTTGGCCAGAAACTTTTGAATCTGTAGATAATCGCTTGTGCTTCATAAACAATTCGGTTTTCATCTACTTTTGTAAGCTCTATGTTCACTTCTGATATGCTATTCATTTTCTCAACAATGTAAGGTTTGGGAGCATTGTTTCCGCTGGAGTAGCGATTTTGAGTTTTCCCTTTAGAATATTCCTGTAGGAGGGCCTTTCAAATTTTCATGTCTTGAGGTGCTGGTTCCTTTATCATTTCCTGAAGTTCTGTGTTGTTTATTGGCCTATCCTCTCAGTCTCAGTTTGAGAATGATAGTGGAACCGGAGCATATGGAGTACTCATGTAAAGTGCAAAGTTCTTGTAGTGATTGTCCCCTGTAGATCAAAGATTGTAGTTGACTAGGATACCCGGTAATTTGACCAATTTTGAGTTTTATATCTGTGATCTCTTCATGGTGTTGTGCCCAAATCAAAATATTGTTTCCCTTAGGGGGCTTGATGAAAATATGAAAACGGTCATAACTTACCTCGTTGTCATTGATGGCTGCGAGATTGTCCCTGGGCTTCAGCGCTGGTTTCAGGGTTGGCCAGTGGACAGGCATCCAAACGCTGGAGAGGAATAATGCGGGAGGCAAAGCATTGTCGCCCCGTGTGAGAGACAAGGTAACCCCCACAGGAAAATGAAGCGGTAAGTGTAGAGTCCCTTGGAAGCGAAACAAAGTCCGACACACCCCATCCGTAGTCGAACCCAACGATTCATAAAGAGTCGGACTATGGTGTCGGTTATGTGGATATTCACCCCCAATCCCAATGAAATTCGTGCTCCAGCATTCGCTGATCCATTGCATCTGCAGTTTGTAGCTTTCTGGGGGAATCGCCTCTTTTAAGAGGCTGAGAGACTTGAGAAAACAATGGTAATCATCCATAGTTGGTGCCAAGGAGTGGCAATGCCAAACCTGAGCCATCGAATGATAGAAAGGAAGCAGCCCGAGCCACCATTTGGTCCTATCACAGGTAAGGGAGGTCGTTGCCTTGTCTCCCTGATGTTCAAACCCATAAACCCTAACCGCCATTGTTGTTCGCCCTCCTCTCAAAAAATCCTTCAGGGTGAATTGTTATATATATATATCAAAACTATACATAAAAAAAATACAAATTCATCCATATATGCATTTTAAACCTTCATTCTTTTCTTTCTAAATAAAAAATCAAAATTTTGATTCTTGTATATGTCTTATAGTCACATCTCAATTTTCTTTTCATTGTTGAACAAATATATCAAAGAGATAAGTAACAATAATTTAATTATTTCTTATATAAAATTTTAGTATTTAATTATATATATTAATGCATTATTAAGAAACCAAGTAATATTAGTAATTGATATCATTACCATGAATGCATTATTAAGAAACCAAGTAATATTAGTAATTGATATCATTTCAAACTAGGGAATAACGATTATATGGTTTATCTTCCTCACTTAATAGAGATATATGTAAATAAATTGTGAAGGAGGTTGAAAGAGTACTCTAGCATAAACTTTAATTTAACCTAAAGAGCCATTGTCAAGCCCCTATAGTCACCCATATCGGAGACTGACTTAGCGCACCCCAATGGCCCATCACTATAGGTTTGTGGTGCATCTAATTCATTTCATCTCATCAATTTTCTTAATCTGAAACTATGTGATTATATACTACACCTTACTTTTTATAATTCACGATCATTAAAATTCATAAGTTTAACACTTATTGAAGTATGTAGATAATAATTCCATACAATTATGCCTTAACATAACCAATATGCAAATGATATGAATGAAAGTAATCTTATAGAATCAACAACCTAAGTAGCCTAACAGTGATAAAATATTCAAATGTGTTGTACAATCAAGTGAACTCTAGTCTCGTATAAAAATTTAAATTATAAGAGTACACATTTCATACAAACCTACCACCAAATTTCCTATTTCATTTACAATCATCGATCGCAACTTTTCCATAGATCAAAATTGTTTCACTTAATAGAAATAGTAAGTAATCTCATATGCATGGAATGTATGAAGAGTTAAACTAAGTAAAGGAAAGCAAGTTAAATCTTTAATTAAGTATAATATTAGAAGTCAAGTGAGTCAAATTTAAAAAGGTAAAGCCTTGTCAAGAAAAGCTAAGTGAAGGAAAAGAAAAATGTCAATTTATGTTAAAGTGAAGTTCGAAAAGTTTAGTTAAAACGTCAAGTCATAGTTTGCATGAAGAAAATAAAGTTAGAGTTTGCATGATTCCATATTTAGCAAGGTTTCAAAGCACCAAACAAGTTAAGAAGGTCATGAGCTACTTCTACTAAGATCCTTGGTCATTATGAGTAGTCTGCAAGTCGAAGTTTGCATCCATTGGTCCATAAGTAGAAACTAGTGGTCGTTGAGAGTTTGTAAGCCCAACTACTAAATTATTAGGGTGAGTAGCCTATAGAGCCACCACCATAGACCAAAGAAATATTCTCCACCATAAGTTGTAGCCATGAGCCTCCATAAGAATATGCATAGAAGAGCTTAGGAAACTTTCTAGTAGTTGTTGGGAGCCACCATTAAAGTGAAGGTTAAAATGTGTATTTTTAAACATAATCAAGTGTATGTGATGTTAATTTCTTGAAGGCTAACACAATAATGAAAGAAGGTAGAAGAAAAAAGAAAGACTACAACCATGGGTGACAAAGTAAGAATGAAGCAAACTGAGAAAAGAAATCGAGAGGAAGAGCCAAAGTATCTTGAAGATCTCATAGAGGTTCTCTCCACAGTAGAGGCATCTAAAAGACAAGTAGACAAAAATTGAGGATGAATGGATCGGGATAAATCCGGTAACACTTCGAAAATTTACTAGTAAAAAATTTATTTTTTAGGAACTATCAAAATGAAAACTTTTCTTCGATGTAAAGAATTGATTGAGTGTCGGTCTAATAAACCATGTGATGAATTATGTGCTATATTAGTATTGGATCTTATAAAATATGCATTGGATGAGAACTCCTTGTGTAAGGTAGCAAAAGATACATCTTCCAAGGAAGCATGGAAGACCTAGGAAGTAGAATTTGGTATAAAGGAAGTGATATAAAGCAAAAAATTATGTTACAGTCTGTTGAAGAATCAATAGAAAGTTAACTATAGTCCTGAGATTAAATGAGCAAGAATCTAGGAGGAAAACAGAGTTGGAGAATCGCACTCAAATGTGCATGATGGTCATAAAGACTATAAAAGTGAAACCCATCATTCAGAGATGCATATGGATCAAGAAGACACACAAAATATTGCAGAGTAAGAAGTTGAAGCCCCTATGTGTGAGGTAGAGTAAGAACATATAAATTCTCGAGAACCCAAATGTAACATGGATTCTGAAGATGACGATGAATCCCATTCTGAAGAAAAAAGGCGTTGGAGCCCTGGACAACTTGGTTATAGACCAATATGGTGATGGTTAGTGATGTTCGACTGCGAAGTGGAATCACTGATTGAGGGTTGAGGTGGTTTGGCCTCTAAAATCCCTGGTTTGGTTTTGATTGATTTGTTCTATGAGCTCAAACAATCATGCTTGGAATATGGCATGAGGGTGACTGGACAAAAGAAATATTTTGTTCATCCTAGCTTATGGTCAGGTGGTTCATGGAAGTTCCATACCTAGTCAACCTAAGCAATCATCAATGGGAGCTCTTTATCCTTGGTATTTTATGGGTAAATATACTTGATTATATGTGGCTTATATCATTTCTATATCCTTGATATTTTTTTTGGTTATATGTTGGTTATGATTGAGTTTTATGAAAATGATAATGTATGGCTCTCATCATGTTTTGGTTAATCACTAAATTTACAATGACTATATGGCTTAATAGATGGTAATGCATTTATTATGATGAGGCATCAATGCTTCTTAATGATTCTCAGATAATTGTGAGACCCTTGTGCTCATTTCTATTATTTTAACCTTCAAAATGCATATCTGTGACATGTTTGACGAAAAGGTTGTCATGGCTAGTAGGGGTCTGCTCAAGTCATTTTTCAAGTATTTACATTTTTATCATTATTTTTATGTTACTTTTAATTTTTGGAACATGGAGTTTTGGGCAGTGGCATGAGTCTTAGATCTGAAAAAGTGGCTCAGAATCCGAAGTCATTGGCACAAAACTACCTAGAAAAGTCCCTAGTCACAGGCATGCCTTGTTGTGGGAGCGACTGGATGTTCTAATTCGCAAGCATGCCCACGTCAAGGGAGAAAATAAGGCTTTGATGAAGAAAAATGTCAGTTTGTCTCAAGGGTTGGTCACCTGAATGGGTTGGATGGCTCCTGGGGGTTCTATTGCAAGTGGATAAGGTCAGGTTGGTTGTGTTCCGTCGGTTCCACTTCCTTAACTAATATATAGGGAGTTGAATAATATCATAGTAACTCTTCGTCACATGTTTGCCTCGGTTTGCTGGTTACTTGGGTAGATGTGATAGCAGGGTGTTATAGAGTGGTATCATAGCATGGTTTTGTTCTCCTTGGGTGATGTCTGGTTTATGTTGCCCTTGGATGGATGTGTTGTCATATGTACATGTTGGTTGCATATAGGTCCTTGTGCTTGTGATCTATGTGCTTGTTGTGTATGCATGGCATTGGTCATGATTATAGTGGTGTCTCCATGTGAAATTTGATGGTGTCGTTGTTGAATGTATTTGTTGTGACTTTATGTCAGTCGTGCATCGAATACGTGTATTATTTTATAACACATATGTCGGTCGTGCATCGATTATTTCACATTAGTTGAAGGAAATGTTGGACAATGGATACACTAGGGCAAGTGTATCACCATGGGGCACACAAGTATTATTTGTGAAGAAGAAGGATGGTACTCTCAGATTGTGCATTCATTACATGCAATTGAACAAGGTTACCATTAAGAATAAGTATTCGTTGTCGAGGATTGATGATTTGTTCAATCAATTGAAGGGAACAACAATGTTATCGAAGATTGATCTGAGATTAGGATATCATCTGAGATTAGAATATTGACTATTAACATTTATCCTAAGGGTTGCAGAACTAGGGTTCATAGATAAACTTTTATTCTATGGTTTCAAACCCTTATTGTCTCCTTCAAGGGGGTTTCTTAAGCCTCTCACAAAGAATTCCTTTTGCTAACCAGATGGATTGTTTCTTTCACACATGTATGGAAACATACTTTGCAAATCATATTGTAATATATTCATAAGATGATATTATTGGTATTTACTACACCTTATTTGGAGACAAAATTTTTATTGTAGGGATTGGTACCTTTCTATTGGATGTGGTTGGTGATGTGAAGACTACTCACCTTCTAGTAAAGATTCATACTAACTCTAACAAGCCTATGTATTCTTGTTTATCAAGGGAGAGCCCTCTCAACTCAACTCATTGGATTCTTTATTTGTTCATGCTAATTTTTTTTTCTCAAATTTTCTTCTCCAAGGGGTTGAGACTATTTACTTCATTTATTGAGACTAAGAAAAGGCGCTTTCAAGTAAAAAGTATAATAAAAAGTTGGGACTACCTTTAGGATTTTAAAATTCATAGGGTGGTTGGTTTGGATTAGATCCACTTTTATTAGGCTATATCATGTCTACTACTTTACCTTCCTCTAGCTCAAAAAATTAGAACACATTACTAAGTGTTTCTTCCTCTTCTTTCTTTGTGATGATATCTCTCTCCATATGTGATTCAATGCCTTGAAAATCGAGGCTTCTTAGTGATGGAATGATGCAGTTTGATCTAACCATTTCTTCTTATTGCAGTTTGCAGGAGGTTCTTGATCCCACCATTTATTCCTATTTAAGTCTTTTGATCCAGGTTGAAGGAGCGAAGGGGGTTGAGTTTCAGACGAAGCCAAGGAGAATGCATGGACTACAACTTGCTCGAGGTTCCCGATACTGCTTGTTCTTCCTATTGAAATTGAAGCATTTTTATCCTAGTTGAAGGAGATGAGGGGGAGCTAAGCAGGTTGAGTCACAAGAATAGTCAAGGAGGATGTAGGGACTACAACTTACTCAAGGGAGAGCTATCATACTTTGATCTATGACATATTTGCATGCCATAAATGGGTGTGCGGTTGGGGAATTTCCCATTCCAAAGTTTCCTCGAGTGCCATCGTGCCACTGTACGAACATGGTATACGGGATGAATATTGAGCCCCAACTGAGGAGTGTTGAGCTCATTACTCATATAAAAAACCCTAATTTTAAAAATTCCTTATTTTTGAATTAAATCACTTGCTAGGAAACATAATAGGAGGTGTTGGATTATAAATTCCCCTTTCGAAGGCCCTTGCAATATTCTATTTTTGGATGCACTCATGTGGTATTATTGGCAAGAGAATTGAACAGAGCTTTCACTCGAAGAGTTCAACACGAGACAATTGTCTTATCTGCCCTTATTATTTGAGCCAGTATGAGTAGGGAGTAAGCATATATTACTCAATCTCGAATTGTAGGACATTGTTCAAAGTAAAGATAATAAAACCCTATGGGATTTGGATGAGATTATTACTCATTTATAGTTCTCTTGAATATGAATGGGGAAGTCATCTAGAAATACCAAAACCTACCATGAGTAGCATTAGGGTGCACCCTTTAGAAATTGAGAGGTTTTATCATTTAGATGTTTTTTGAGAAAAATATTGACGGGTCCCTGTAATGCTCAAGACAAATATTTTTGTGAATATCAAGCTTTAAACAATGATGACATGGCTCGTATCAGAAAAGAATGGACATTTTGGATCGCACCTCCATAATATATTTGGCAGATAACTTGCTTGCCCCAATACCAATGGCACAAGTCTCATTCATTAGTTGGGAAATTTCCTTACAAATAGATAAGGAAACAACTACTGATATCACGATCATTCGCCATCATTTACCATCACCCATGGGGCATCAAGACTCATAGGTATGGTGGGAAGTGATTCTTGGGCTTATATATTGCAATTAATTGGATGTCAACCTTTGTTCTTACATTGATTTCTCATTTCCATATTTGTTTTGGGTATCCTCTTGCTATAGAGTGTAGGGCTGGGTGTACATAGGATAAAATATTGCACCTTCCCCTTTGGTTCAGATTTCAAGGGCCCGGTTTTTATCGGTGAGTCCTGCCTTTACAATTAATTGAAGTACTAAATACAAGCCAATGTAAAAATTTTATATGCACCGAGAGATTGCTAGGGTTGAGCAGTTTAGGGCTAAAATGATATTGTGTTGGTGTATATTATTTAGATTTCGTTTTTTCCCTCATCCTTTCTCCTCTATCTTTTCAACCAATTTTATATGACTGGATCTCTCATGAAAACCTTTTTTCCTAGAACTTCTACTAGTATTGGAACAAAGTATTTCCTTGGGTGCATGCCATTAACATTTTGGGTATATTTTAGTGCATCCAGGTGATGTTGTACATATCCAAGATTTTTATATGTTTCTTTATGAAGATTGTATTCAATTTGACAAGTATCATAAAGGCTTTCATCTATCCAGATTTAATGAACATGGTGCATAAGCCTTAAATCTACTCCCAAAATTTTAGGCCCTTCTTTTATTAGCTTAGCTAGGTTTGGATTGGTTTTCCTTTAAAATTTATTTCCTCTTAGGTTATGATCCAAGCTAAATTAGTGGTAGTTTCCTCTTATTTGAATGGGGGACTTACCATACAATATGTAGGTGGTTTTGTGTTGTAGATGCACAACATGTATGTCCTTTTCTCCTCCAATATATTTAAGTTCAAACGTCATATTTGCAATGTTCATTACAAACCTCTAATTTATTACAAAGCACATTTAACTTGTCTATATATCATTGAGCTTCTCATCTATTAAAAATTCAAATATGGAACAAATGCTTAAACAATTTTTTTTTATACCCCATGGGAGAAAATTTAGTTATATTGTTGTTTTGAATGGCGTAATTTGATCCGTCCATTTCTTCCTGTTGCAGTTTGCAGGAGGTTCTTAATCCCACCATTTCTTCCTATTTAAGTCTTTTAATCCAGGTTGAAGGAGCTAAGGGGGTTGAGTTATAGATGAAGCCAAGGAGAATGCATGGACTACAACTTGCTCGAGGTTCCCGATCCTGCCTCTTCTTTGTATTGAAATTGAAGCAATTTTATCCTAGTTGAAGGAGATGAGGGGGCATTGAGTGGGTTGAGTCACAAGAATAGTCAAGGATGATGCAGGGATTGCAACTTACTCGAGTTTCTTCATCTTGTCGATTCTTCATATTGAAATTGAATCCTTTTCATCCTGGTTGAAGGAGTGGAGAGGGGTTGAGTTGTATGTGCAATCAAGGAGGATGCAGGGACTGAGGTTAAGGATGATGATAATGATTGGGTTAATTGGGTAATGATGCAATTCAACCTAGCCATATATGTAAGGTTTATTTTCTTCATGAAGTCGAATTAGATATACTTTCATCCACACATTTTAATTATTACAATGAGAAAGGAAAATAATGAGAGGTGATGTAGTCAAAAGGGATTATTATTGCAGATTGCATGTTTCAACCATTCAAACAGTGAACAGTCTTGGAGAGGGTGTTCTCAAGGAGGATAATTCTAGGAAATGTTTGTATTTCATCCATATAAATGACAATCAATAGATATATATGGTTACTAAAGAAAAACAACAAGTTATTACAAAGGGGGCACCATATTGAACCATTTATAGTAGGTTGGAACTTCATAATAAGAAAAAAATATATATCTTGGACTGGATTGTGCCATGGTGTTGTGTTGACTTGTTTCTCATACATTTAATGCATTATCATGAGTATTACGTGCTAAAACAACACATATTTTAGAATACATGCACCTCACTAAAGACACTTTCAACATATTTGTCAATTAAAGGAAAAACATTAGCTACGAAGTGTTTTGGGCAGGTGTGTACTTTCAACAAACCTAGTTTTGAAAGAGAGAAAATTCACTAGAGAGGAATTGTGACATCCAAAATGATCTAGCACACAAGCCTTTAACCCACAATTTGATCCCCTTCTCTTTCGTAGACTACATTATCTCTCCTCCTACCCTGTTCTATAAAGGAGAGGTGCAAGTCCTCATTCTAGAGGGTGGATTTACTTCTAAAGGTGTCAACAGCTTCTCATCACCTACCCTCATCCATTTTAGACTTGAGAGAAGTTCATGTAAGAGCTTGATAGAGTAGCCCATGGTACAATGTCTTTATGATTTACTTTCTAACACTTCATTCACATATCAAATGGTTTCTAATATGCTTATTTTATAGCTCTTTGAGTTCATGTGGTTGTTTTGTATAAGTTATCATGCTACAAGGATTGTGTTGTCATTAAAGTGCACTTATTTAAAAAAAAATAAAAATTGTAAGCTTGGTAGTTCCTTACATTTTTCACTTTTTTCTCTTTTTTTTTTTTACTCCATTTTCATCAACATGTCCAGATACATCACCCCCTATCGGGGAGCACTTATTTAAATTTTACTTTCGTATAATATGCATATTCTTTGCTTCTTTTCCATCTAATCAATACACATATTTTAATTAAGAAACTCATCACATCCCTTTATAATCTAATTTGTACTTTAATATCTATCCTCTTTAAAACACTCAAAATCAACATTTTATGTTGGATTATTTTAAACTTACACCTAAAATATGCACAAACATATTAAAATAATCCTCATGAATAAAATAAAATATTAATACTTTATTTATAAACCCAATAAATAATTAAACAACCATAACAATTATATCACTACTCCACATAACAATTATATCACTCTAAAACAATTTTTTTAAGGCCGAGTAATATTTTGTATTAAAATCCTAAATTATTATTTCATTTTACTTTTATATCACTCTAAAACATTTTTTTAAGGCCGATTAATATTTTATTTTAAAATCCTAAATTATTAGTTTAAAAATTAAAACTATTTTAATTATGGTAAGTTAGAAATTAAGACTGTCCACTAATATTTTGTTTTTTTTTTTAAATTAAAGCTATTTTTAGGCCGGAGGCATTCTCCTGGATAACCCTCCATTCCAACCCTTCCTATATTCAAGTAAAATGTCCACAATTATTGATTGCGTGCGCGTCTGGTTTATAGCATCTCGACATTCGTAGATCGAATCTCACAAACTTCAGGCGGCCTCCGCATTGTGAGATCGGTGCAGCTTCTATATAGGTGAGGCTGTTGATGGGTTCGTTTTCTATCAGTTAGAATATGGAGGAATCGGAGGAGGAGAACGCACTTACTATTATTGTTGTCAAAAGTCTTTCCAAATTATGACCAAGATCCTGACTTTGCATTCTCTGACCTAAAGATCCAAGTTTGTGCTATCCAGGTTTGGGCACAATGTTTTTTCCTTTTTTTTGTTCATGTGACTCCCCGAGGGGTGGGGTGTCATTTGGTTCTTATGTATGGCTCCAAATTTTGAGCTTCAAGAATGGTGGAACAAGGAGAAGGAGATCCATAGGGTAACTTCCGTGGTAGTAAAAATGGAGAATTAAAATTGCTCCATGGTCAGATTGCAAAGCCTTGAAGACGATTTCCACCAGTCAAATAAGCAAGGCAGGGGCAAAAATGCTAGGAAGCTTACCTGGGTATGGCTGCTGAAAGCCCATTGCGCCGCAGGCTGTGTCGCCTGGCTCGCGCAGGGGCTATGGAGCCTTCTCTCTGCCATAAATAGAAGAGACACTTTGAGCAAGAATCAAAATCGTGTGACAAAGGAGGAAAAACCAGGGTAAAGTAAACTGTACAGAGTCATTAGAGGGTTTCTCTTATTTTCCATCTTGAAGCTAGGGTTTGAGATTGCGGCTTTTATGAAAGGTTGGCATTTTAGCCACCCTCATTTTGAATTTTCTCTGGCGTTGGACTTCCAGGGCATTTTTCATTCCATTCATTCGGAATAGATATTTGTTAGGGCCACTTATCTCACCCCTCCTCTTCATGAATTGGCCAACATCTGAATTGTGTTGTTTCTTATCCAATCGATAGATAGACTGGTGTTGGCGATGGGATGCCTATGAATCCACATTAAGAAGATTAATCCAGTGCCCCAATTCAAATTCCCAAGTTCAACAATGGATTTGGAGAAAGGTGCATCAGCAGAGTGTCTGATGGTTCTGGTTCAGATTCCCATGTGTAACGAGATGGAGGTAAGCATAAACCTAAGCTCTTGTACTGCAATGTGGGTTGTTTTAGTCTCATTAACCTACATTATGCAACAATGTGCTTGTTTTGTTCTATATTTTAGAAGAGAGGCTACATAACGCTAGGTTTGCAATTTAGATTTGTTTCAAGTGTTTAAAACCCTTTTTTATTCCATTTTGTGTTTTTTTGTACATTTATAGATCAAAGCATAAAATGATATTCGATATATATTGTATTGATATGTTAGACAAACAAAAGCTACAGTGGGGAAAACTTTGCTACATAGAGGGTTTCTAATAGCAATAAATCCAAGCTAATAACAAGATTATATGATGCTTTTATAAAACTATAAGTGGAGATTACATCACAAAATTCAAATGGAAAACAGGTCTATGAAGAAGCCCAGAAACATGGAACTTTCCTTTTTTTATTTATTTAATTTTCAATATACTATGCTACAGAAATAAGGAGCAACAAATACGAACATGAACAATAACATCTATTATAGAGTGAAAAAATGTTGTTTGATTCATAGAGAGTGATGGTACAGAGTATTTCACAGATTTATAGTTGCAACCAATCAACATCACCAGTGGAGAAAAATGTGGGGAATTTCATATCTAATAACCCCTCAGTATTATATTCATTCACCAGAGATGTTCCAATACTAGGCCAATCCATTTCATGAACATGTGAAGAATCAACATTATCAAGAAATGCTCTAATTTCTTGCACTTCTTTCCGTTCATTGGGTAGGAAAGCAACAAAAGAAGAAGGATGAGAGGGAAAATTCTCAAGAGGAAACCCTTCATTATTAGCTGCATTGATCTCATATTCTGCAATGTCACAATCAAAAAATTGAAGCCTGAAGGAGACATCTGTTGATATTTCGGGCAGAGCATTCACTGAATCATAGTCAATTACAACATCTCGATAATATTGATCACGTTCAATTTTGAAAAGCAATGTAGCCATAACTTGAGATATTTTTACATAAAATTCATAATATTTAGATTGAGTAGCATGTCTCCTCACAATTAGAAAGCCAAGATCTTCAACACGTCGGGGAAGACTTTGTGCAATTGTAGAAATATCTTGGGGAAAGCTAATTATGTTTCTGCTATACTTATATTGCCCACCTCGAGCGTGTGTCACTTGCAAAATAGGATTTACACGTGCTATTAACATTTCTTCAACTTGAGTAAGAAATCTTAAAATATGAGGTTTCTCACCAAGATCCATGTTATTATAACCAGAAAAACGATGTGAACCTCTTTCACTCCTATATCGTCTGCAAACAAGTCCTTCAGAATCTCTCAAAACCCAAATTCTAGGATATGATTCTTGGCAGATGTGACACATTTGGACAACTGACAATCTATCTATCTTTTCTCAAAATATTTTATTCACTACAATCATGTTTTCATCAAATTGAATATGATTTGTATTGGTTGGCCCATGTGGAGAATGATGTGAAAGAGTATAATTTCTTCTAAAATTTACTTGATTTTCAGCACCATGAGATTCCCTTCCCAAATTTGAAACATGTGGAACAGATCTATGACATGGTCTTTCCAAATTTATGGTCTGCATTTCTAGAACCTGAGAGGATGATAAGGTTTATTTAGCATAATTTTTTTTTAAATTGAATGTCGAAATAATTAGAATTGAAAATGAAAAAAAAATCAAATTCATTCAATATATACATTTGTTTGGCGATGTGGATGAAGTGTACGAGATGGTTGCTCTTCACTTCCAACATCAGTAGAAAGAACATTTGGGGAGTTAGTTTCGACGCCTCTATTCAAATTAGTTGTTTCCTGTTAAAAAAAAAAAAATCATTATAAAACTGAATGTCCAAAAAATAAAGATTTAAAATTGTACAACTAAGAATAAATGAAAAAAGGAGGAAAATATCAAATGCATTCAACATTTACATTTTGTTGGTGATGTGGATGAACGCTATGAGATGGTTCCTCTTCACTTATAACATCAGTAGAAAAAACATCTACGAAGTTAATTTGTATGCCTCTATTGAAATGAGTTGTGTCCAGTTTGAAGAAATAAATTATGTAATAAAATTCATGTCCAATGTGCCAAAAATTTAAAAAATTAAAAATCAAATCAAATGCATTCAACATTAATATTAGTTTTGTCGATTTGATTGTCGAGGAGAATGCAGTGGAAGGTTATGATGTGCTTCATATTCAATTCTCAGATTAGTAGATGGAAGACTTGGGAAGATAATTTCAAGGCCTTTATTAAAAGAGGTGTATCCTATTCTAAGAGAATAAAATGACTTATAATTTTAGTAAAAAAAATGTAAATAGAGGAATGTAATAAAACAACCACTATTGCAGCAACTGTAAAGATATCATTGGGTTACCTCCATTGTTCCTTGCGAAATGCTATCAGGGATGACTGATTCTGTTTGGGGGACAACATTATTTTGAGAAGGGAGATTGGAAGATACGATGTTTCGACCAGTTGGATCCAAATTATCAAACAAATGGCCAATCAAACTATCATACAATGTCATCATTGCCTCCACCATGGATATTTTGCAACCTTTGGCCTTTCTCACAAGATGCAATTGCAGAGACAGAAGGGTTAGGGTGAACATTTGCGTCCACGTTATCAATATGATGTTCTTCCCTATTGCGAGATGTTTCCCCAATATTATGAAAATTTTCAGGAGAGCATCGAAAAACAAAATTATACTGACGAGGAGCATATTCTGGCAATGAACTATCAAATGGAAATGTTCTTTCCATGATATCATCCATAGTACAATACTTACGAGGAATCATAAAATCATTTTGAAGAGTTGTTTCACTCGTTCTTCTATGATATGTAGCTCTCCTATGTTCATTTACTGTTTCATTTTTTTTTTGATACCGTAAAGGATGAATTTCATTGGACTTGTCATGCGAAGATGGTGACTGATTCCTTTTTCTTATATGCTTTCTTATACCTTCAGATGACATGTCTACAAATAATAATAACATATTTATTATAGAACAATAAACATGGAACATATAATATATCCAATATACATAAACACAAAAGAATGAAAAAGGAACACATTTTTTTTCCAACCACATAAAAAAATTAAAATCATATACGTAACCATATAAAGTTATGAAAACATAAAATGATTTTTCCAAATACAAATGATTTTAAATATAAATTTAAGAGAACTAAAGGGGACAAAAAAATAAATATCTTCGAGCAAATCGCAATGGAATTCAATATCCAACATCCGATACATACACATATAGAAGACACCCCCTCATAATGGAGGCATATAAATATCCATAGAACTGTAATTTTAAAGTCTTAGCATACATACCCAAAAGTATGTAAAGTAAAAAAAAAAGGAAATATTTTCCACGACAAGAGAGAGAATATAAAATGACTAATAGCCTAAGACTCCATGTCCATATCTAATGGTGGAATCTCATCAATAGAATCCATACAGGGAACAATTGCAAAAACATTTCCAGGCTCGATCAAATCATTGCACTCCTGCAACATTAGAGACCAAAATCCATGCATCTGTTGATTAGTTGAATTATCAATATCTGTTGGGAAGCATAGGCCAGTCATCATGTCATATAATAGGAAAGGAAATTCACTACATTTGCACATAAGAACCACGCCTTGGACTGTTCGAAATGGAAGATAACCAGGACATTTGATATTTATATCTGTAGACATTTCTTCCAAAAACTTCCATCGGAAGCCCCAATCATCCTCAAAGTAGTCAATTCTTCGTTCAACACACGGGTGACCAAATTGGAAATTATCTATTTCTTCAATTGACCATATAGAAGTGGAGCCATCATTGATAAGACATATCAACTAATTCTTGCATATTGCTAATGACATACACCGTATGTCAGTGATTGGAACTAATGAAAATACCCATTCATTTTTTATTACATCAAACCAGTAGATTGTATACCCATATCGAGAATAATCTTCATACTCTGTATCGAGATAGAGCCAAAACAATTTACTTTTATAAAACACTCCATTCTGAGGGGGTAAAGTTCCACCAAATGGAAGATCAGCCCTTCGCCAAACCCTATCAAGATTACTGTAAACATAAAATTTAGACTACATTCTATCATAGATATGTTTTAGAACAACCCAGTCATATTTGTTGTTGCTTACATTTTCCAATAATGAAAAGAATCCCCAGTCTCCTATTCGTATTCGCCCAATGTTTTTTAAGGCCTTTGTAAATGGATTCATTACAAAATAGTTTCGTGAATGGGAGAATTGTGTTGGCAAGGATAAAACTATCATTGGTCCAATAGTAGACTCTACTTTGTATCTTGAATCTATGAATCGCAAATGAAAACAAGATATGCGCCCATTTTGATTAAGGTATTCAGCAACAAAATAATTGTCTTCATTATTGAGGAAAGGAACCATAAATCCAAATTCATTTGTACAGATATGCTTGCAACGCAATAAGAAAGAAGGATTTTGCAAAACATTCTTCCATTGCTGACAAACAGTGCTAAACTTTATCACAACCGATAAAGGGAGCCAAAGGAAGACAATTTCAAGAATTTCAAATGGAATATAGCTCCAAATAGCTGGATCCATGATAAAACAAGGAAATCACCTAACATAAAATAAAACACACGTGATATCAACAAAACAATTTTCAATTAATGGTGAATAGAATAAGCAATATAGATAAGCAATTTTCCATCTACAAATATAGTAAAATGCACATATACAAAATGTATAAAATCATATGAGCCATAAGAACATTATTACAATAGTTAAAAAGGAACTCACAATTTTACTATTAATCTTAATAAGTATTTTTTTATGTCTCTATTAATGTCTATGTTTAATATTGATATAAATGTTTGATGCTCAATATAAATATTAACCTAAAACAATTTTTTAATATCAAAAAGCTTTATCTTATAAACCTTGGGTTATAAAATAGCATAATATTACATGGACCAAATGATATGAAAATACCAATTTTTTTAATTCTATTGTCATTGAACCTAAAAAAACATTAAGTTAAATTCCAATGTCATAGAATCTATGTAAACCTAATGTCATCCATCCTATTTTTTAATGAAATATCTATATTGATGTTTAACCTCAATGTTAACATTAATGTATAAATGCGAAACTTATTTTTATATAAATTTATATGCTTAACATTAACATGTGTATTTATTATTAATATTAATTTTAATAGTAATAATTTCTTATTTAATTTGAAATATTTATATTTATTATAAGTGTTGATATCAATCAATATTAATTTGAATAATACTAATGTTAATATTAATAATAAAAATATTAATAGTAACCAAAACATTAATGTATAAATGTGAAATTTAACGTCAATGTTAACATTAATGTACAAATGTGAAATTGACTTTTATATAAATTTCTAAGTGTAACATTAACAAATGTATTTATTAATAATATTAATATCAATTAATATAAATATTAATTAACAATAAAGAAGATATTGATATTTAATTTTAATATCAATAATTTCTTATTTAATTTGAAATTTCATATTTATATTTATTATTAATTTTAATATCAATGTATATTAATAAATTACTAATATTAATATCAATCAATAGTAATTTTAATAATTAATATTAGTCATCAAAATATTTATAATAGTAATAATATTTATATTAATATTAATACTTTATATATTAATTTTAAATATATATGTTTATCAATGTTTATTAATATTAATAAAACGTTTAAATATTGAAAAAATTAAAGTTAATAATAATAAAAACTTAGTAATATCCAATAATATTTATTATGTGTATTAGATGAATGGCCCTTTTTGTATATGGATGAATCTCACTCATACTTCAGTATTAATTCTATAAATTTTTATAATGTATTATATAACAATTAAAAATCAATTCTATAAATTTTTATATAATGTATTATATAATAATTAAAAAATAATTTCATAATTATAATAAATATATATAAATTTGATCTAATTTAATTAAAATATTAAAAAATATAAATATAAAAATATGAAATAATAAACATTTGAGATTTAAGAAAACTTAGTAATATCCAATAATTTTCATTATGTGTATTACATGAATGGCCCCTTTTGTATATGGATGAATCTCACTCATACTTCATTATTAATTCTATAAATTTTTATAATGTATAATATAATAATTAAAAATCAATTCTATAAATTTTTATATAATGTATTATATAACATTTAAAAAAATAATTTCATAATTATAATAAAAATATATAAATTTGATCTAATTTAATTAAATTATAAAGAAATATAAATATAAAAATATGAAATAATAAACATTTGAGATTTTATTGATATAGGTTGCAACGATAATATAAATTTTATTAATTGTATTATATTAACGTATGAATATATTGATAGTATTATATATTAATAATTATTATATTAATTAAATTAATTATATTATATTAAGAGTATCAATATTAACTATAATATTTTTCTGAATAAACAATCATTAATATACAAAGATTACGGAGTTACATGGAGGTTTTGTCTCATAGTTTTACGCTCATGTATGAGCATTCTCGTACGACCAATTACGAAGTTACAACAATGGAGCATGGGTTGATATCTAAACACAAAAACACCGTTCACACAACATATCAAACCCCCACAGTAAGCTGCAGACCTGTAGACATGAACAGACTTATACATGACATACTGCCGCTTGTTTGGGGGAAACCGGCTTTCAAAAAAAATAGTGGAGATAGAACCAGATGAACCGAAACAGCATATAATTGCATGTACCGAACCTGGCACCGCGAACAACCAAAAACAAACCAGTGAGATGAGAGACCATTAATCACCTTGAGTGGAAGGAGGAGACTCAACCACGCGGCAAGCATAAGCATCTGGAGCATCCTCGTCCTGCACAGCAGCAATAGCTTCCGGATTCTCTTGAATGAGAGTGTTCTCTTCTTGTCAGACGGGGCCAGAGTATCACCATTCTTGAAGCCATCCTCCACAGAATTCGAATTGGGAACCAACGAGGAGCAGCGCTCATCCAGCTTCCGCTTCTGGCCAGCAGATGAAGGAGAAAAGGGCCTGTCAGTGGCTAAATGCTCCGGAGGAGTGTCAAGAAGCTCGACATTCACATTTGGAGGCGCTTCTTTGAAATCAATCGTGAGTGTGGCGATAACCGTTGGCATGTTGAGCAGACAGGGGAAGCGGAATTGCGCCCTGTGCTGCTGACTCGGGAGGAGATTGGAAAGTCTACAAGTGGGCAGAGAAGTCCAACGGCCAGCCGAAGCACCCCTACCACTACGGGTCTCAGTATACCGCCCTCTCATAGTATCAGACTGCGGAGAAGAGGAACTGGGCGAAGAGGGAGGAGGGTGTCGAGAGAGGCCACCACGGCTCAAGCCGCGCCTGCTCCTCATTCTATGGCGCAAACGAGGCATGATAGACAGGTGCTGAGAGTTGAACACGAAGGTGCTGGGAGTAGCAGAGTGAATCAGGTCAGGCGTGCCCAAACTGAAGACCCAGTGCGGATGGGAATGAATTTCTGTAGCGTGAAGCCCAAACTCTGAGAGCAGAAGGAGGTTTACGAAATATGCAGCCCAGGAGCGAGATTGATACAGCAGGAGATCGAGCACCTCCGACCAGTGATAGTCCGAGTGCTAGTCTCAAAATTCTCGGTGACGAGACGGAAGGCAAAGGAAGAAGTGAAAACGTTCGGTGAAAGGGCCAAGTAAACTAATTACAGGAGCTGGTGTATGGGTGATTGTGTAAGTGTTTCCAAGGTAGAGGGTCGTTAATGCAATTTATTGTCACAGGGCATAAAGGAGGAGGGTGGCGGTGGTAGAACCCCATACGCCGGCCTGTAGATGCCACCTATTCAACTTTCCACACATCGGGATTAACTATAATATTAAATAATAAAATTAAAAAAAATAATTACATAATTATAATAAATATATATTAATTTAATCTAATTTAATTAAATTATAAAAAAATATAAATATAAAAATATGAAATAATAAACATTTGAGATTTTATTGATATAGGTTGCAACAATAATATAAATTGTATTATATTAATTTTATGTATATATTGATAGTATTATATGTTAATAATTATTATATTAATTAAATTAATTATATTATATTAAGAGTATCAATATTAACAATAATATTAAATAATAAATATTTATAAATAAATAATATTAATTTTTTTTTAGCCAAGAGTAATGAAAAGAAAAATTATTTAATATCTAGTAATATATATTATTTGTATTACATGATTGGCCAATGAATACTAGTCATGCATCAATATTAATTCTATAAATGTTTATCTAATTTATTATTTAATAACTTAAAAGATAATTTCATAATAATATTAAATATATATTTACAAATATATCATAATAATATTAAATATATATTTACAAATATAATTGCATCTTGATAATATGTATTTTGGGGGAGATTTGTTCCAACAGGGAGACTCTGTGTAAAAATGGAATAATACAATAACTAAACTATTATCAATATTATCACAGTTTTTGTTTATAAATCAAATTCTAATTCTCATGGCCATGCTGCTAGTGATTTGGGAATTAATAAAAATGAAAAAATATTCTCTAAAACCATACTGTGTATCCTACGAAGGTGGAATGAGTCTATGCATATTTAACATTCAAAACTTACAAATGAAATAGAGTAATATGATAAAAATATGAAATAATAAACATTTGAATTATCAAAACAAATCAATTTGAGAATTTTTCATTGACCATGATTATCAAAACAAAGAGGGTCTTAGTTTTACATACCTCCCACTTTGTATTGACACTGTTAACAGTTTAATAAAGCTTTAAGGCCGAATGTATGGCACTGAACCTAGTTATACGACAGAAGCTCTGCGTACCTGTTTACCAGTCAATCTATTATATACCATTCAATCTATGAAACTTAAGACATTTTGCTACAATTTTGGAAAAACCAATGAACCAAAAAATTCTACTAACATGGATATCAAATTGAAACCTGTGAATAAACAATGTGCAGATCATGTCTATGAAATATGAAATGAAACTTGCAGCATGTCTCAATTTGTTCGATTTTTTTTTAAATGAACTTCATATGGTATACCTATATAAGAACACTCACCATATCCATGCTCCTTATATACACAGAGGCACTGTGTTGGTTATAAATAGTAGACTATTAGAAAATAAATTAAATATGATAACTTTAGTTATGTTCTAATTTAGAACAAAATGGGTGTCTCTCAGAGAAGAACATACAATTATACATTACTAACAAATATAGAGATCCAAATAATTTTTCAATTATTTCAATGGTTTCCCATGGTTTATTTTCATATTGAATGAGTGTTTTTCATAAACCAAAAGAACTAATAACCCAAGAGTTTAATATTTGAAACCAAAGGAATTGGTGAACACAAGGGAAAAATATTAATAACCTAAGGGACCAATAAGGCGAAGGGAACAATATTAAAAACACAATGATGTTCTATTTCATTTTTGGTTGCATGAGTTCCATTTCATTTTTTAGATTTTGTTTTTCCTCAATGATGTTTCCAAATTCTTCATGATTTCACTTTTTAATTAAACCTTTTACAGGTTTTAACTTATGTAGAAAGTTGAAAATAGGGGAGGTGCTTGGATTATGCTCAACATTCTCAAGGAAGGATATATGTGTTAATAAAAAAAAACTCTCAAAAATGGATACTAATTTTTTAGCAGCTTCTTTGAGGTCCAATTCTAACACTATTGGCCAATGGTCTTATCTTTCAGTAGGAAGGATGGAAGCTGCCAAAAGGAAGTTTATTTCCAATAATCATTATGACATAAGAAATATATCAAGCTGGCATGCTATCTCCTTCCTACCTCCTCTATAATTTTCCAAATAGAGATTCCATTAACCATTTCTATCTTAACTAAGTGCATGTACATAATGAAATTATATAAAACTTAATTATATATTAAAATATAATAAAATATATATTAAACATCTCTAACTCTATATCATAATAAACATAATATAAAACCTAATTCTATATTATAATATAATAAAATTATATATTAAACTATTTATAATATATATCATCACAAACATTATCTAAAACCTAATTATATATCATCACAAACATTATATAAAACCTAATTATATATATTAATAATAAACATTATATAAAATAATAATTGCCAAGCAAAAATTGTATTTCTATAAAACTATTTGATACATTTTATTTATATTTATTATTACTAATTGCTATATTTATATAGAAATATTTAATACAATTTATTTATTGTTATTTTTATTAATTTATTGATTTAATTGAATAATTTTTTAAATTATGATTTAATATAGAAATAAGAAATTTAAAAAACATGTTATTTTATAATATAATGAGATTATATAAAACCTTATTTTATATTATAATATAATAGAATTATATATTAAACATCTCTAAATCTATATCATAATAAACATTATATAAAATTTAATTATATCAATAATAAGCATTATATAAAATAAAATCTAATTATATATATTAATACTAAACATAGCAAAAAATAAGTTTAGTAATTTTATTGAATATTTTTTCATTATTATTTACTAAAAAAAGATATTAAAAAAACACCAAATTGTATAACATAATGAAATTATATAAAATCTAATTCCATATTATAATATCACAAAATTATATATTAAACATCTCTAACACAATATCATAATAAACATATTATATATATATATATATATATAAAGAAACATTATATAAAATAAAAGCTAATTATATATATTAATAAAAAACATTATCTAAAATAAAAAGTTGGAATGCAAAAATAAGGTTTAGTGTTTTTATTGAATATATATTTTTTTCATTATTATTTAATATAAAAATAAGAAATTTAAAAAACATCTAATTATATAAAACTTAATTTTATGTTATAATATAATAATTTATTATATATTAATCCTCTTTAATTCAATATCATAATAAACATTATATAAGAGTTAATTATTTCAAAGCACAAAGAAGATAGAGGAAGGGAAGCCCTGGTTGTGTCGATGTAATTTGTCCCAGAATAGTCATCTAGAAAGATTGACAGGAAATTGAACGACAAGATCTTTCAAAGAGAGAACATAAATCTTATTCAACAAACATTCTCGCCTCACCAGTCGCATATTGCAGTAAAAGCTATGGACATTTGGTTCTTAAGCGGCCTCATACATCGGTTGTCAAGTGGATCTTATGATCTCTAGACAAATTTGTAAGATGAGAGTGGATCTAAGGCCGACAGAGGCCCGGTGACAAAAGTCTCTCATCATGTCAATGTTTGCATGACGGGAAAATGCAACGGCCCGGGAAGGAGAAACTTTGGTTTCTTCTTGGACCAAGAAGCTCCGTAGGCTCTACAATTGAAGGGGCATTGTAGCAGAGCTGCCACAGTTTGATGACAAAATTTGAGGAAATTCAGATGTTGCACTTAAATCCCAACTCATTCCCCATTCTCTTATTCATAGTACAAATTTTACTTTACCTTGTAACATTAATATCATTGTACCATGGAAGGTTGATAGCATGATACCCTGCTAATACCCACATTCACATTTACTTGTGCATATAAAAATGCATCTCAATTTAGTGCCCCAAATAAATCTCAATCTCGGCAAACTCAAAAATTTAATGCGGAAGCTTTTTACATATAAATCTTCAAATGAAGATTCCTTCACTTTTTAACTTCTGTTATAAAACCCGATCAATACAAACTTATGCGTACAAGCTATCTCCTTTTTATAAAATGTGATTTAAACCATAAGCAAATCCTTTTATCAAAGGTTTCTCTCTTTACATTTATTCCCAACCAAAAAACCTTGTCTTCATATCAAATACTATATATTGGACCATGGCATAACCAACATGCTCATTAATATACTTTATATTATTCCAAGTCCAACACATATTTATGCCTTTCCCATAACATTTCCACACATATTATTAAGATTTTCACTCCTATGGTTCAACACCATTAACCCATATAAATATTGTTATGGTTTCACAACTTACCTTCCATTCAAAATTCGTAAAAGTTAAAACTTTATGCTCTAAAGTTATTAACTCACCATTTTCCATTGACCACACATCCCGATGCTTTTCATAAATGGCTCAAAATTATTTCAATGCACCCTCCATCCAACGGCTTGCGCTTTCCTACAATTTGACACGATGATCTGACAACCATCGCACAACTAAAATGAGAGCCTTTTAATTCTTCGAAATCACGCGACAAAAGAAATTTCAAAATACCACTAATGCACGTGTCAATCAATGACTGATATCGCGTTCCATCAAGGTCTTACCGCTTACCATTCTGAAGCTGCGCGAGACCACCGGTTTGTTGTTACAAAACCACTCTTTCTATACATCGATCCTAGTTCCATTTAACTCATGCTTCCAACTTCATTTCAATTATGCAAAACGAATTACAGTTTCCTCTGTGCCTTAGATCTCGGATCTCGGATCTCTTTTAGCACGAAACCCAATTCACCGTTCCCTGAATTCGCTTTCCTATTTCACTCCATTTTTTACTTATAATTCTACTTCAATCTCTACGCCTTTTCATTGTGCCATGTGCAAAACCTTCTTTGTTGTTTAATAATTCCACCTCGTCTCCTCACGGTTTGTTACACATCTTTTTCTATTCGCATATGCATAAATTTCAAGTCTTTTCACTTCCACATCGACTCTATTTTAGTCCTGCGAAATGAGAGTTGATTCCACTGTTGCAATTGTAACAGAAACCCAACATATTCTGACAACCTCCTTCCTCGACTCTATCAGATTTGTTGCGGTTTCCTTTTAGATCTAAATCTTAATCAATGCATACATCTGGAATATATAATTCCAATCCCAACCTTCTCATCCGAAGTTCAATATTTGATCGGATGTCCTTTATAAAATCTGATATGTTTAAATGCAAAACTCTGAATCGAAAACTCAATTCTAACTCTATGCCATCGATCCTTTCAGTGATTGATGACATAATCTGAAAAACGTGAATTCATCCAGTCTTCTTAAGGATATATAAATAAAACCTTCAACTCAAAATTACAATATCGACATTAACATTGATTTCTTCAATGATATCCAGAACACCAATTCAAAATTGAATTATAGAGTTTGTTCACACACTATTCAATCAATCAATGAACATATATTTTCAAAACAGATTTTTCACATATACAAATGAAATTACTTACAGTAGTCTCTGGTTGGATCTTCAATCAATGGCCCTTTCTACAATTGCCCGGAGGCTTACAAACTTTGTTTTCCCAAACTCTACTGTAACTCATATTTTCTGTCTCTCCTTTCTTCCTTTAATGCTTGATAATTTATACAAATTAGGATGAACCAATTTAGGTTCAAGTCCTTCAATCTCTCCACAAAATCCTTAAAATCTTCAAATTCCTAAAATCTAGATTCTATCCCTAAAATCTTGAAACTGAATCTAATTTAGGATTTACAATATCTCAAATCTAAACTATCCGATTTCCCTCATGTTCTGCTATCATTTAGGAACAATTAAAAAATCCTCACAATACTTAATATCTCTCATTAATTAATTAAAATCACTCAAAAGCCCATTAATATTTACATAAAAATCAATATTCTTTCAAAAACATAACACCCCCTATGTTTAATAAAATACAAGGTATTTTCCGAATCTAATGCCCCTGCATCAGAATCCCAAGGTTAAAATGATCATGATCTCCTAATCATGTGCTTTCAGTCCTTGTCTCCCTGGATCCCACACTTTGTTCTGTAATTGATCATCAGTTGTTGTTGTTTGCTGCTTTTCTCCAGGTCTCCATACCTTATGCTGCCTTGCTCCACTGGCTCCACTTTCACAATCTGTCATTGTCTTCCCTTTGCTGCTATTGTCGTTTTTCTTTCCTGTTGATGTCTTCCTCCGAGACACTTTCATCATTATTCTTCTGATCAATTCAAATTCTCTATCCAATAAATCCTTGGATTGCTAAAATCTTTCTTGTTGAACTCTTACTTATACTTGCTTAGTTCTTACTGCCTGCTGAGCTCTTACTTGCCAAGCTCCTACTGCCACCCTATCATCCTTACCCTCTTGATTTCTGCAGCTGAAAACGTCTTCCAAATTGTCACTTAAGACAATTTCTCTGCCTCCTTCCTTCAGCAATTCATTGGACTCATACATATTATACCCTCTTCTTCCATCTTCATCTTCTTACATCTGCAATTCCCAATTCTGAAATTGAGATTTTTCTTGCTACACTGAATTTTGATTATTCAGCATTATTTCTAGCAACTCAACTTCTTCATTCCATGGATTAAATATGTCCACACAATTTTCTTTCTCTTTCTTCATTCGAGTGCCCAATTATGTCAAATGTTCTCCAGTACCTGCAATAACACCTACATTCATAAAACAATTATTAAAACAAAAATCATAAGGCTTCAGTGCCTTTCTTTCTCCTGCCAGCATTTCAATATGATGTCCTGAAATTTCCTTCTCAATCAACACATCAGTATGTTGATTCAAACTTCTCAAAGAATTCTCTGAAGAATTCTCAAGACTGTCAACTAGTCTTTCTTTCACATCATCTGCTCCCATGATTTTTTCCTTCTCTTGTTCACTGTAGTGAACTCTGTCTTCTGCTATCTCTCTATCATACTCTGAATTCTCCAACAAATATCCCAGAAATGCAATTTCTTTGTGGCATTTCTGAAGTATTTCATCATCACTTACAGTCCCTGCATTCATACACAAATTTTCAGTTTGTAAATCAAAATGTTCAATACTATCAACTGTTGGTTCATATATCATCTCTTCAGACTGAACCACTTCTTCCTCATTCACAAGAATTTCTTCTTGTGATGTATGAGCTTCAAATGCATCACTGCTTCCTTCATTCAAGGGACATTCTGCTTTAGAGTAGTTATCTTCTGAAAGATTCTTCTCCATACTCTTGACATATTCAAAAGATTGCTCATCCTCTTATGCAAAACCCGTAATTACATCAAAATCATTAGATTAAAAAATACAAGGTTTTACATCATCCAACTAATCTGGACTTGCCCAATAGTTGAGCAAATCATCAATAATTCCCTCTTCTACTTCACAAATGGAAACTTCCATTTTTAACTTAGCTGCTCTGAGTTCTGTACATCCCAACTTTACATTCATCCTTTGTTCAAGCTTCTTCAGTTCTTCTGCAAACTGCATATTTATCTGTTGTTCTCTCTTCTGTTGTAACCTCTGCCACTTTACTCTCTTCTTTATGAGCCAACCAAATCTCTGGATTTCCTCTATCATCAATTTCAATTTATTAAATTGGTTTCTTAACTCAACTAATCCTTTCTCATATTCTACATCAGTCACCTGTGGCCTTATGCCATTTGCCTTGGCATATTCTTTCTCTTTCTTTCTGTTGTGGTCTCTCTCTAAACCTATGCTATATCTTCTATGACTATCAATAGTCATCTTCTTCTCCATGAGTTTCTCACCCATGAGTTACATTAAAGCCTCTACAATAACAAGTTCTCTTTGTTACAATTTACCTCACCAATCCCTTCCTATGGATCTGGTCTTTTGGTAAATACTGGTCCTCTTCTGCTGGAACCTTTTGAGCATTTTTCACTGTTCCTTCAGGCTTCAAATCATCTGCAACTTCTAGAACACAATTGTCCTATTCATCCAACCTCTGTTGAATTTCTTCAGGTTCTGCCAAATTTTCTTCTTCACTTTAGAATCCGCTGCTGGACTCCTTCATCACTGCTCTCAAAGATGTGATCTTCCTTCTGCTGAGATTTTCCTCAACTGCTTGCAACCTGAATTATGCAAACAGATTCTTCAAACCAGAGTTAAATAATACTTGTCAACTCACCTTCAATATTACTGTTGATCTTGCTTTACCTCTCAACTACACTGCATCTATGTATGTTGCAATCTGTCAGTTTCATAATCTGATCTCTTTTCATCACACATGCAATTAATTCAATTAAAAATTTGAACCTTAAAAAAGAGCTATTCCATCTCTGATATCACTAGATAGCAGGATACCCTACTAATACCCACATTCTCATTTATTTGTGCACATAAAAATACATCTCAATTTAGTGCCCCAAATAAATCTCAATCTGGGCAAACTCAAAAATTTAATGCGGAAGCTTTTTACAAATAAATCTTCAAATGAAGATTCCTTCACTTTTTAACTTATGTTATTAAACCCCATCAATAAAAAAATATGCGTAGAAGCTATCTCCTTTTTATAAAATGTGATTTAAACCATAAGAAAATCCTTTTATCAAAGGTTTTTCTCTTTACATTTATTCCCAAACAAAAAATTTGTCTTCGTATCAAACACTGTATATTGGACCATGGCATGACCAACATGCTCATTAATATACTTTATATTATTCCAAGTCCAACACATATTTATGCCTTGCCCATAAGATTTACACATATCATTAAAATTTTCACTCCTATGGTTCAACACCATTAACCCATATAAATATTGTTATGGTTTCGCAACTTACCTTCCATTCAAGACTCAACAAAGTTAAAACTTTATGCTCTAAAGTTATTAACTCACCATTTTCCATCGACCACACATCCCGATGCTTTTCATAAATGGTTCAAAATTATTTCAATGCACCCTCCATCCAACGGCTTGCTCTTTCCTGCAATTTGACACGATGATCTAACGACCATTGCACAACTAAAAAGCGAGCCTTTTAATTCTTCGAAATCACGTGACAAAAGTAGTTTCAAAATACCACTAATGCACGTGTCAATCAATGACTGATATTGCATTCCATCAAGGTCTTACCGCTTACCATTATAAAGCTACGCGAGACCACTGGTTTGCTATTACAAAACCACTCTTTTTATACATTGCTCTTGGTTCCATTTAACTCATGCTTCCAGCTTCATTTCAATTATGAAAAATGAATTACAGTTTCCTCTATGTCTTAGACCTCGGATCTCAGATCTCTTTTAGCACGAAACCCAATTAACTGTTTCCTGAATTTGTTTTCCTATTTCACTCCATCGTTGGCTTATAATTCTGCTTCAGTCTCTATGCCTTTGCATTGTTCCATGTGTGAAACCTTCTTTGTTGTTTAATAATTCCACCTCATCTCCTCACGGTTTGTTACACATATTTTTCTATTTGCATATGTATAAATTTCAAGTCCTGTCACTTCCACATCGACTCTATTTCAGTCCTGCGAAAAGAGAGTCGATTCCACTGTTGCAATTGTAATAGAAACCCAACATATTCTTACAACCTCCTTCCTTGACTCTATCAGATTTATTTCCGTTTCCTTTTAGATCTAAATATTAATCAATGCATACATCTGGAATATATAGTTCCAATCCCAACCTTCGCATCCGAAGTTCAATATTCAATCGGATGTCATTTATAAAATCTGATATGTTTAAATGCAGAAATCTGAATTGAAAACTCAATTCTAACTCTATGCCATCGATCCTTTTAGTGATTGATGACATAATCTAACAAAATGTGAATTCATCCAGTCTTCTCAAGGGTATATAAATAAACCCTTCAACTCAAAATTACAATATTGACATTTACATCGATTTCTTCAATGATATCCAGAACACCAATTCAAAACCAATTACAGAGTTTGTTCACACACTATTCAATCAATCAATGCACATATATTTTCAAAACAGATTCTTTCACATATACAAATGAAATTACTTACAGTAGTCTCTGGCTAGATCTTCAATCAATGGCCCTTTCTACAATTTCCCGGAGGCTTACAAAACTCTGTTTTCCCAAACTCTACTGTAACTCTTGTTTTCTGTCTCTCCTTTCTTCCTTTAAGGCTTGATAATTTATACAAATTAGGATGAACCAATTTAGGTTCAATTCCTTCAATCTCTCCACAAAATCCTCAAAATATTCAAAGTCCTAAAATCTAGATTCTATCCTTAAAATCTTGAAACTGAATCTAATTTAGGATTTACAATATCTCAAATCTAAACTATCTGATTTCCCTCATGTTCTGCTATCATTTAGGAACAATTACAAAATCCTCACAATACTTAATATATCTCATTAATTAATTAAAATCACTCAAAATCCATTTAATATTTACATAAAAATCAATATTCTTTCAAAAACATAAGACCCCCTATGTTTAATAAAATACAAGGTATTTTCCGATTCTAATGCCCTTGCATCAGACTCCCAAGGTTAAAATGATTATGATCTCCTGATCATGTGCTTTCAGTCCTTGTCTCCCTGGATCCCACACTTTGTTCTATAATTGATCATCTGTTGTTGTTTATTGCTTTTCTCCAGGTCTCCATACTTTATGCTGCCTTGCTCCACTGGCTGCACTTTCACAATATGTCATTGTCTTCCTTTTGCTGATGTTGCTGCTTTTCTTTCCTGTTGATGTATTCCTCTGAGACACTTTCATCATTATTCTTCTTATCAATTCAATTTCTCTGTCTAATAAATCCTTTGATTGCTGAACTCTTACTTCTGCTTTCTTACGTCTTACTGCCTATTGAGCTCTTACTTGCCAAGCTCCTACTGCCACCCTATCATCCTTACCCTCTTGTTTTCTACAACTGAAAACTTCTTCCAAATTTTCACTTAAGACAATTTCTCTACCTCCTTCCTTCAACAATTCATTGGACTAGTACATAGTATACCCTCTTCTGCCATCTTCATCTTCTTGCATCTGCAATTCCCAATTCTGAAATTGAGATTTTTCTTCCTGCACTGAATTCTGATTATTCAGCATAATTTCCAGCAACTCAACTTCTTCATTCCATGGATTAAATATGTCCACAAAATTTTCTTCCTCTTTCATCATTTGACTGCCCAACTGTGTCAAATGTTCTCAAGTACCTGCAACAATACCTGCATTCATAAAACAATTATTAAAACAAGAATCATAAGGCCTCAGTGCCTTTCTTTCTCTTGCCAGCATTTCAGTATGTTATCCTGAAATTTCCTTCTTAATCATCACATCAGTATGTTGATTCAAACTTCTCAAAGAATTCTCCAAAGAATTCTCAAGACTGTCAACTAGTCTTTCTTTCACATCATCTGCTCCCATGATGTTTTCCTTCTCTTGTTCACTGTAGTGAACTCTATCTTCTGATATCTCTCTATCATACTCTGAATTCTCAAAAAAATATTCCAGCAATGCAATTTCTTTGTGGCATTGCTGAAGTATTTCATCATCACTTACTGTCCCTGCATTCATACACAAATTTTCAGTTTGTAAATAAAAATGTTCAACAATATGAACTGTTGGTTCATATATCAACTCTTCAGACTGAACCACTTCTTCCTCATTCACAAGAATTTATTCTCGTGTTGTATTAGCTTCAAATTCATTACCGCTTCCTTCATTCAAGGGACATTCTGATTCAGAGTAGTTATCTTCTGAAAGATTCTTCTCCATACTCTTGACAGCTTCAAAAGATTTCTCATCCTCTTCTGCAAAACTTGTAATTGCATCAAAATCATTAGATTAAAAAATACAAGGTTTTACATCATCCAGCTGATCTGGACTTGCCCAATAGTTTAGAAAATCATCAATAATTCCCTCTTCTGCTTCACAAATGGAAACTTCCATTTTTAACTCAACTGCTCTGAGTTCTATACATCCCAGCTGTACATTCATCCTTTGTTCAAGCTTCTTCAGTTCTTCTGCAAACTGCATATTTATTTGTTGTTCTCTGTTTTGTTGTAGCCTCTACCACTTTTCTCTCTTCTTTATGAGCCAACCAACTCTCTGGATTTCCTCTATCATGAATTTCAATTTATTAATTGGTTCCTTACCTCGGCTAATTCTTTCTCATATTCTGCATCAGTCATCTGCAACCTTATGCCATTTTCCTTGGCATCCTCTTTCTCATTCTTTCTGTTGTGGCATCTCTCTGAACCTCTGCTTTCTCTTCTATGAATATCAGTAGTCATCTTCTTCTCCATGAGTTTCTCACCCATGAGTTGCATTAAAGCCTCTGCAATAACAAGTTCTCCTTGTTACAATTTACCTCACCAATCCCTTCCTCCGGATCTGGTCTTTTGGTAAATACTGGTCCTCTTTCTACTGGAACCTTTTGAGCATTTTTCACTGTTCCTTTAGGCTTCAAATCATCTGCAACTTCTAGAACGCAATTGTCCTATTCATCCAACCTTTGTTGAATATCTTCAGGTTCTGCCACATTTTCTTCTTCACTTTAGAATCCTCTGCTCGACTCCTTCATCACTGCTCTCAAATTTGTGATCTTCCTTCTGCTGAGATTTTCCTCAACTGCTTGCAACTTGAATTCTGCAAACAGATTCTTCAAACCAGAGTTAAATAATACTTGTCAACTCACCTTCAATATTACTGTTGATCTTGATTTACCTCTCAACTGCACTGCATCTCTGTATGTTGCAATCTGTTAGTTTCATAATCTGATCTCTTTTCATAACACATGCAATTAATTCAATTAAAAACTTGAACCTTCAAAAAGAGCTATTCCAACTTTGATACTACTTGATATCAGGATATCCTACTAATACCCACATTCTCATTTACTTGTGCATATAAAAATGGATCTTAATTTAGTGCCCAAATAAATCTCAATTTGGGCAAACTCAAAAATTTAATGCGGAAGCTTTTTACAAAAAAATTTCAAATGAAGATTCCTAAACTTTTTAACTTTTGTTATAAAACCCGATCAATACAAACTTATGCGTAGAAGTTGTCTCCTTTTTATAAAATGTGATTTAAACCATAAGAAAATCCTTTTATCAAAGGTTTCTCTCTTTACATTTATTCCCAACCAAAAAACCTTGTCTTCATATCAAATACTATATATTGGACAATGGCATGACCAACATGCTCATTAAGATACTTTATATTATTCCATTTCCAACACATATTTATGCCTTGCCCATAAGATTTCCACACATATCATTAAGATTTTCACTCCTATGGTTCAACACCATTAACCCATATAAATATTGTTATGGTTTCACAACTTACCTTCCATTCAAGAATCGAAAAAGTTAAAACTTTATGTTCTAAAGTTATTAACTCACAATTTTCTATCGACCACACGTCCCGATGCTTTTCATAAATGGTTCACAATTATTTCGACACACCCTCCATCCAACGGCTTGCGCTTTCCTGCAATTTGACACGATGATCTAACGACCATCGCACAACTAAAATGCGAGCCTTTTAATTCTTCAAAATCATGCGACAAAAGCAGTTTCAAAATACCACTAATGCATGTGTCAATCAATGACTCATATTGCATTCCATCAAGGTCTTACCGCTTACCATTCTGAAGCTGCATGAGACCAGAAATTTGCTGTTACAAAACCACTCTTTCTATACATCGCTCCTGGTTCCATTTAACTCATGCTTCCAGCTTCATTTCAATTATGAAAAATGAATTACAGTTTCCTCTGTGCCTTAGATCTCGGATCTCGGTTCTCTTTCAGAATGAAACCCGATTCACCGTTTCTTGAATTCGCTTTCCTATTTCACTCCATCGTTGGCTTATAATTCTGCTTCAGTCTCTACGCCTTTGCATTGTGCCATGTGCGAAACCTTCTTCACTGTCTAATAATTCCACCTCGTCTCCTCACGGTTTGTTACACATCTTTTTCTATTCGCATATGCATAAATTTCAAGTCTTGTGACTTCCACATCGACTCTATTTCAGTCCCGCGGAATGAGAGTTGATTCCATTGTTGCAATTATAACAGAAACCCAACATATTCTGACAACCTCCTTCCTCGACTCTATCAGATTTGTTGCAGTTTCCTTTTAGATCTAAATCTTAATCAAGGCATACATCTGGAATATATAATTCCAATCCCAACCTTCTCATCCGAAGTTTAATATTCTATCAGATGTCCTTTATAAAATTTGATATGTTTAAATGCATAACTCTGAATTGAAAACTCAATTCTAACTCTATGCCATCGATCCTTTCAGTGATTGATGACATAATCTAACAAAATGTGACAAAATTACAATATCGACATTAACATCGATTTCTTCAATGATATCCAGAACCCCAATTCAAAACGCAATTACAGAGTTTGTAAACGAACTATTCAATCACTCAATGAACATATATTTTCAAAACAGATTCTTTCACATATACAAATGAAATTACTTACAGTAGTCTCTAGCCGGATCTTCAATCAAAGGCCCTTTCTGCAATTGCCCGGAGGCTTACAAAACTCTATTTTCCGAAACTCTACTGTAACTCTTGTTTTTTGTCTCTCTTTTCTGCCTTTAAGGTTTGATCATTTATACAAATTAAGATGAACCAATTTAGGTTCAATTCCTTCAATCTCTCCACAAAATCCTCAAAATCTTCAAAGTCCTAAAATCTAGATTCTATCCCTAAAATCTTGAAACTGAATCTAATTTAGGATTTACAATATCTCAAATCTAAACTATCTGATTTCCCTCATGTTCTCCTATCATTCGGGAACAATTACAAAATCCTCACAATCCTTAATATCTCTCATTAATTAATTAAAATCACTCAAAATCCCATTAATATTTACATAAAAATCAATATACTTTCAAAAACATAAAACCCCCATGTTTAATAAAATACAACGTATTTTCTGAATCTAATGCCCTTGCATCAAAGGTGATGTTAAAAGTGTTTTTACTTGGTAAATATTTTGATATTTATTATATAAGAATTATTTATATAAGAATTGGAAAAGGGCGGCACAATGCATTTTAGATTGTAAAGGATAGTACAAGGAAGAAGAGGCAGCAAATTTGATCATTGAGGATAAGGATAACTTAATTCACTCGGGTGGTGAAGTATTCCGTGACATTAACTCTATTAAGCCAAATAGGTGCAAAGAAATCATATACTACTCATAAACCCTAAGGGATTATACTAAGAGAAAAATTCCCGCTACACATGTGCGTAGCAGAAGACTGTGTAAAACCGTTTTGATCATGAGACCAAATGAAATTGAAATGGACTAAGAACTAGAGGTATTTAAATATAATTAATAAACACAGTTGTAGTGGGAAATTTAGTAATATAATATTTGATAGTCTGGGTCATCTGAATCGAGGGTTCAAAGAGATAATTACCTGCAACATAATTCACATAAAATCGAACAAAAGGTAAGGTTAGAAAAATATAACTCAAAACAAGAATTGAATCCTGTGTGTGCATCTTACAGTAAACCTCAAGTTACTTCTGTGTGGGTAAAACTATTGATAGAGAAATTTTGTTGAAAAGCTCCATCAAAAATGCCAATATCGATGTTGGAAATAAATTACCAGAACAAAGTAACATGAGTTATCATTAAAACAAAAGGACTAACGCAAAGTTATTCCTCATAAAGATGACAACAAAACATAATACTCCATAAACTCACCAAGAACAAGCAAATACTCCCGTGACTGTTATGTTTGGTGTTTGTGACTGTTATGTTTGGTGTTCGTCCAGATAATTGAATGCAAATCAACGGAACCATCACGAAAGCGTTAGAGAATTTGAACCATCATGAACGTCATCGAGCCATTAAAAGTTCTTGGGCGTTTATGATTTTTGAAAAGAAAGTTGAAAATAAATCTTCTTGAAATGTAACGGGTACGTTTCAAAACAACCATGTTCCAATTTTTTCCTTAATATGCTTGATCAGGGAATGGAGTTATTAGTAAAAAAAATTAAAGATTTGTAAAAGTTGAATGGAGTTATTAGTAAAAAAAAATTAAAGACTTATAACAATTTATTAAATTAAATTACAATTTATGATTATGATTATTCATTCAGGTTTTCAAAGATTTTAAGTGACATAAGTTCCAATTCGCATGGCTCAGCAAAGAAAATATGAACGTACAGCCGTTACATAAACAACCTATTTTTATGACAATGCCATGAAAGAAACCTAAAAGTTCCACGTTTCCATTTATTCTTCCATTTTCCAACAACAATGCGTGGAAAGAAACCTAAACGTTCCACGTTTCCGTTTATTCTCCCATGTTCAGAAACCTAACAGTTCCACCTTTCTATTTATTCTCCCACGTTCCAATAACCATATCTTTAAGAATGCAAATCGACATTTGGACAAAGAATATTTAATTATTTTAAATTTTATTTTCTCTAATCTCTGTAAGTGTTTATAAACCAGAGGCACAGTAAAATTTTAAATAGAATTTGGTAAAAAATTATTTTAAACATGATTTGAACATTTGATTTAAATATGCAAGGAAGTTTTCAGTTTCGATTTCATTCATAGATTGAGTAGCAACAAGGAGAATATACCAACATCTCTCAAATTTAGACCATCCAATCAAAATGATTAATTAACAAATGTATTAAAGTAGCCAATTCCAACAAGGAGTGGACGTAATTATATACAACTGCAACTGCATTCTCGAGCTCCAACGACAATGCCTTCCATACTTCATAAATACAGGAGGATGAAACTAGCTCAAGCTATCTTTTTTATTATTGAGTTCGAGTACTAGAATCTATAACTATTGTTCTGTGCTATTCTGTAGTTCCTGTTATATTGTTGTGCATCAAAGTAACAAGAAAGATAAAGAAGTTACGACGATGTCAATCTTGATGTATGGTACCGGAGGGCTGCCATGGGAAGTGATTATGATGTTTTACCCAAGGGAGGCTCCGACTACTGAAAATGAAAATGCACGTTTTTGTATTTTTTAGGCGGCATTAAGATGACAAAGTTGCGCCCACCCCTCCAGATGCTTGCCTTCACCTTGGGCCAGAAGAAGCAGAAGGAGGAGAATATCTGAGTCCAAGAAGCACAGGTCCAGCAGCTCCATCGAATGGGTCGCTCTGGAAGGAGGCGTACATCCCTATGGCTTGATTACATCCCCTATGGGTCGATGACATCCTGAAGCAAAGCTTTCTTAATTTCAATATTGTTCTTTTAAAGCACATATTGTTCTTATAACGCTAATCAGTTATTAGTATTGAATTTGACACACTGAATTTGTTACCCAATATGGAAAAGTGTTTTGATGTCAGCACGTTGTTTTACAATCAATGTATTTATGTATCTATCACTCTTTCAGTCTTTAGATATCTGTTTTGGAATCAATGTATTTATATATCTATCTCTCTTTCTGTTTTTAACATAATTAGATTGAATACTTATAGGAGATATATTTTTGAATCTTTAAAAGATTTTGTGCCTGTAAGAGAACACCTTGATGATTGTTACGAGGATTGAAAGGTAAATCTGTATCGTGAGGGTAATAGAAGGATGTCAGGTGAATATGCTTTAAAAAATATTGCAAGCTAAGGGTAAATCTGCTTTAAAGGCGGTTGTCCGAGATCCTGAGACTGAAGAGTGTAAAATGCAGGAGAGCTTGATACTGAAGAGATTATTACATGAGGGACAGTCGTAATTTGTTTTTGGACACATATTTTTATTTTCATAAAAATATTGTTGGGAGAGAAAATTTTAAGCTTCTATTATATATATATATAATACTGGTAAACAATTTAACAATTTTAATAATAAGTTATATGTTTTCTAATATTAGTTCAAATTCTACCTTTTCAAAACAAAATAATGACATAATATTTAAATCCTTAAAAATACCTTATCCCAAACATAAATTTTAATATAATTATAATTTAAAATGTTATAACTATATATAAATTAAAAAAAATAATTAAATTATTTAATTATATGACTTTTAAATTTTAATGATATTCCTCAGCAACACAAAAAAAAAAAAAAATATAGCACGGTTCCGTGTTTGTTTAATGCCATTCTAACCTTTAATGCCATCTAATATTGACGACTCTTTACCTTATAGTGGCTGTTTAATATCACATAGAGACACCATGGCATTGACTTCTTCAATAACCCAATCCAATGGTAACTTTTACTGTATCCCATTATGGACAAATTTTAATAGTATCATGACCGAGGACACAATGACATTGAATACTCCTACCCACGTTGGGATTTTCACTATAAGAACTTAACATAAATTTATAGATACATATTTAGACATATTTTAAAGATAGATTTATGAATAGTTTTAATGTTTTCATCACATGTTTTATTTTAAATATATTATACTGTAAATTTGAAAAAAAAATGAAATTGTAAATTTTAGTTTTGAAAATTCTTAAAAGTGTTGAATCTCTTAAAAAATATTTTATCAATTTCATATAAAAATTTCAAAGTTAAACAATTTTAATAATTAAAATGTTATAATATTAGATTTTTTAATTTAAATTATATAAAATTATAATTTCCGCAGCTTTTAGTTTTGAAAATTCTTAAAAGTGTTGAATCTTTTAAAATATATTTTATCAATTTCATAGAAAAATTTCAAAGATAAACGATTTTAATAATTAAAATGTTATAATATTGAATTTTTTTATTTAAATTATATAAAATTATAATTTCCGCACAGGTAACATTATAAAAAATGATTACAGATAATGAATAAAATAATTGTTAATGATTACTGATGATTAAAATAATGATTGATAAAAACAGTTAAAAGCTTACTAAGATCAAAATCATCAGTTTACCGTCACTCGGAATTATAATCGTGTGTTTTCTCTCTTTTATTAATTCAATCGTCCATTTACCATCGCATCAAATTTTAATCATGTGTTTTTCTTTCATTGGTTATTCATGACAGGCAGTCACAGAAGGCGTTAATTCAATCGTCCATTTACCGTCGCATCAAATTTTAATCATGTGTTTTTCTTTCACTGGTTATTCATTACAGGCAGTCACACAAGGCGAGTCTTAATTTTCAGGTATCCATCAATAAACACGTTTGAGTATATACTGCCCACTGGATATATACTACCCATGGTTAAATAGTATACTTGCTTTAATCCTATATACCCAAACGTATTTATCGCTGAATAACATGGGAAATAAGACATTTTGCGTCACGGAATTCCAATCGTGTGTTTTCTCTTTTTGGTTAATTCAATCGTGATTATAATTTTAATCAAGTGTGTTCCTTTCATTGGTTTATCCAATACGGGCAATCACAGAACGTGTATTGTAACATATGCCTTAACAATTTCAATCATAATTTATGATTCATAAATAAATAAATTTATTTATTTATTTTAGTATAGTTAATTATTCAAACATCATTTTTAAGATAATTACACCATAATTATCTTTTCTATTGATTCACTTATTATATGGTCAAATCAACATGTATAAGGATGATAAACATATCAATCATGATGCATGATTTCACTATCATACCTTATACATTGTAACTATACCTTTGACCTTTGTTATAGATTATCAATTCCAATCTAAAGTTTTGGGTAAAGCATACAGTTCTGGTTAAAGTACATTTTTTAAATTGGTGGAATGATAACATCTGCTTTATAAGTACACATAGATTTTTGGTATATGCAGTGGTTTGATTCCCAATCACCCTACTAAGGGCATCGAGCATGCAAACTTAAATTCAAGAGTTAAATTCTTAATTGCTATTACGCATTTTTCCCATATGCATTAAATGAAACTCGGAATAGGTTTTATGGTAACGGCTATTGAATGGTTTTCATGGCTTCCTAAGCCACCGTTCGATCTATCGCCTCATAATTTGCAAGGTTGAGATCTTCATGAGTCTTCTAGGGTACCCCCCAGACCCTTGATTTGGGTTTCATTTGCACTTCTTTTTTGCAGAAGAATTGAGCTCTACAACCCTTTGTTTTCGCATGCCTTAGAGGCTACGGTGAAGTCATCTTAGTTCGGTCTATCGCAGAGTTGATATGTGAACTTTGGCATTCTGTTATCAGATCTTCAGAAAGTAACTCCGTCAACCGGCATGGAGACAAGGTTTTGTTTCGGTCCCATTCATCCGCTGGGCGAACCCGAGAGCCCACTTAGCTGCTTCACACAACATTTCAAGTTGCCAGTTGAATTTAAAGGTATTACTCATGCTTACATACTCAGAATTACATTCTATTTGCAGTTAAATATTGTTTTCCCAGTATTACTCGCTTGTAACCCTATTCGGAATTGTGTTTATACATACTTACTATTTATTTTCAATGTTTACTGTGTAAGGTAGATTCTACCACTGCAAACTCTGCAATGGCTCGGATACCTGTTGATTCCACCTTGATGGCTCTGCAAGGGTTTAAGAGTCTGTGTCGCCTTGCTATATAACATGTAGGTACTGTGAAGCCCTACCCAACATTATTCATGAATTCTTCAAATTTATAATTCTTGCCCTTGCTAATTGCAGTCAATATTTATTCTTGTTTTAGTCGACCCACGACTACTGCTACTGGTTTACACAGTCAATTTTTCCTTATGAAGCTATGCTTTGAAGTACTATTGTATAGGGTTTACATTTATATAAAAAAAATGACATTCTTAGCTTTCTTTTCGGTTACAAATGTTATATTCTTTTTGGGTTAGGAACGAGTGCTTTTCTCTGCATTCGGACAGTGCCCTTCCATGGAAATGTAATTTAATTTTACAGTTTTGTATATTGCTATTTCTTTGTTTAAGAATGAGGGTTTCATCCCCGCGTTCGATTAATGCCATTCCACAGCGGTGAAATGTTAACAATGGATTTTTTGATATGCGTATTGATAATTTTGTTTTAAAATCAATATAGTTTGTCACATATCTCCGAGAAATTCTCGAGCCTTTGTAGCACTTGAATATATGTTCTTATTGTAGTTAAACTAGAATTGATATATCAGAGAATAATTTCCATTAATTAATATTTGGTTTACTTCCTCTCATACGATCAGATAAATGGTGATGTTGAGAGTTTAGTGGAATTCTCCAATGTTGTTTAACTTTAATATCTGTGCCATAGATCAGTCCCATTGCGGAAACACAATTAGTACAATAAATTGTTCTCTTTTATTTGTAATAACACTAAGGTCTATCTGTGTTATCTATACTGAGTTTTTCCTTTGCTACAGAATGATATTTTTTGCAAGTTTTATCTCATTACTGAAGATCTCCTCTATTATTGTTACATACAGATTTGTAACTCTATTTAAGCAATATAATCAGGGTTACACTTTGTTTTTCTATCTACTGTTTAGTTCTTTCAGTTCGACTGTATTTGTGTATTCAAATAATCCATAGAAAATGTCTGGACCATACTTTCCATCTAATATCATAGTATTAGAGGATGATCTACCTAGAACCTTCGTCACAGGGATCCCCTCTACCTTTTTGTACTTAACTAGCTTGTACTTTTATATAGAATTTTCTATTAACTGTAACAACCATAAATAGATTTTATAGTAATATTTCAACTAGATATTCAGAATAAAAACCTTTCAAATTCCAAATACCAATTACAGCAACAGAGTATACTTATCTGTTAGCTTCTCTGTGACTGATATTTTATTGCCTCCCATCCACGAGTGAGGCTATTACGTCCTCCAACTCTCCCTCGTGCTCCAAGTCAAGGACTCGTGGTGAACAAGAAACCTGGAAGAGATCTCGGGACAATTCTGTCCAATCTCCAATTCCAGTATTCACAGAAAAACTGATTATTCCACTAGTACCACTAGTGGAGAATTTTATCTCAGTATTTTCTTACTTTTTCCTTTCAAAAAAAGGGAACCCCCAAACCTTACTGGAATTCCATCTTTATCCTCAGAGGTTGGCAACTGAATTCTGTTCAACCAATCCTCAGATCTTGAAATTTTTCACTATCAGTCTTTCATTTATAGAACTAATTCCATAATCAATTCTTTTTTTTATTATTCAAGAAATTAAATTTCTTTTTCAATATAATAAAAATAATTATTTGCAAAACTTCTAATAATTAACTTTAACAACTAGTTAATAAATAAACCATATGTATCGTCCACACTTTGTTAATAAATGCATCTTGATCATTGAACTTATAAAAAAATACCTTTTTTAATAAATACATGTCAATCATTGAACTTATAAAAAAAAAACATTTTTTTTAAGAAATGCAGGTTTATCACTGAACTTATAAAAAAACCATTTTTTTAATAAATGCATGTCCATCATTGAACTTATAAAAAAACCCATAAATTTACACGTCATAGCCAAGCCGAATCTATTAAAAATAAAAATATTTATACAGATAAGGCCGCGGGAATTCAGTGTTGAAGAGGATTGCTCCACAATTGATTCAGCTAGGTGCGCCAACGCATTGCCGTGTGTTGAATGGATTAAATTATTCGTTTTACACATCATTTTGATTTCTTAAGGGAATAGTCAACCTATATCATCTTCTTAGGCCGCGAACTTTGTTGCAGCGAGTATGCTCTTGAAAAATACAGGTATTACAAGAGCTGAGATAATCCTCATTGTGCAGAACGTTTTTTTTTATGTGAGAGTCAAAATGTTGAAGAGTTTTCTGAATGTTTCGAGTTACAGGATTTGAACACGTGATTACATGGGATTGAGTCCCGTATCGACCAAAGACCTGCCTCAACGTGTCTTCCCATCTAACGTTCACTTTCAGCGTTATCGAATTAGGTTCAGATTTGGACGTTCGACTTTATCCAATAGGACATCCCTATAAATCGCAATGAAATTTTGTGGAATCAGCAAGCTATCCTATAGTTGGAATTATTGGGAAATTCCAAGCAAACAGTGGAGAGAATGTAAACTCCCCTCTACAACACAGAGTAATTTAAACAACTTGACAGGAGACAGAGTTTTCAGGACTTTAAAAAAAATTTCTATTCCTTTCAAAAACTGATACAGATTCTTCCTCTAAAGAGAGGGATAACAACAAAAGGTGACTGCTACAGACGCAGTGCACAGATCTTCAAAACAATGCTCTCTGTCTCTCTCAATAAACGCACAAAACAGTGCCGTAATGATCTTACTGTGTTTTCTCCTTGCTTGCGGGCTCACACAGCGGTTCACAATACAATACAATGCATTACATGCGCGGGCCTTTTTCACTTTATATATGTGGCGCGACGGTCATAAACATTACAATAAAAACCATATAAAAACTTAAATAAAAAATAAAACCAAACACAAAGGAAAATCCTTTGCGGAACTATAAAAAAATGAAATGCCTGACGTACGAGTGGGGACCACTACGCAGTCGGCAATCGACAATCGGCAAAAACTTAACAACACATTTTGTGATCCGCCCAAACTTTCGATTCCGATTGGAAACACATTCTTCGATCTTCCGCTTCCGATTGGCAAGGCAATCGACAATCGACGATCGGGCAATGACTTGACAACAAAGTCTGTGTCCCATTCAATTTTTCGATTGCGATCGGAACACGACCTCCGATCCTTCCGCTGCAATTCGATCCGCCCTGATTGGGGTGCACAATAAAATCCCACCGATTGAACCTTCTGATTGAAATCAATCGATTCAATAGATTTCTGCCACGTGGTCTTGTGGACCCACGGGCCTCCGCTGCTGTGGGAGTGATTTATGTATATGTTTCAATGTATTAAACGTTCCGTTTTCGGAACTCTCCCATATCAACAAGACACTGCTTCAACATAACTTTCCCATTCCGATTGGCATATAAATGGTGGGGACCACTTGTCCCGCCAATTCAAAAAATAAAAAGGACTTCCGCCTGTTTCTCTTCATTCTGGTTGTTGAGGACTTTAAAGCCCGAAACGACTGGTTTTTAATATCTCTATTCCTCTGTAGAAAAGATCTACGAAAATCTTTGTCCTTCCACTGTGAAGAACGGCTCCGCCCATCACTGAGTTAATTTCATCTGCTGTTGTGGCTGCGGCCCATCAAAAATTAATTCATTCCCATTCTTCTTCAATGCAGAGTGTTGCGCACTCAATCTCTGTTTCTGTTGCCTTGTACTTGTTTCTTCTTGTCACTGCCCAAGGCTGGAAGGTGACTTTAATATTTTCAACACTCCCCCTTAAAGTCAGCGGCTGGGTTATTCATCATACCCAAGCATTCTCTTAGAAATTCAAAGGTCTTCTGTCCCAATGGTTTAGTTAAAATATCTGCATATTGCTCCTCTGTTTTACAATGCTGTAAAACAACTTCACCATTATTCACCAATTCTCTGATATAATGATACTTTGTGTCTATGTGCCTTGTTCTTTTAAGAAACACAGAATTCTTTGACAATGCAATAGCTGAGCTATTGTCACAATAAATCACAGTGCCCTTTACCTGTTCTTGGCACAAACTTCTCAACATCCTTCTCATCCAAATTTCTTGACACGCTGCTGCTGTAGCTGCCACATATTCTGCCTCTGCTGTAGACAATGCTACAATAGGCTGTTTCTTGGAAGCCCATGAAATGGCTCCTGAACCCATATGAAAAATATAACCAGAAGTGCTCTTCTGATCATCTACACCTCCAGCCCAATCACTGTCAGTGTATCCAACTAATTTTGAATTTTCTGAAGTAGTATATAAAATACCAAATCCTTTTTTTCCTTTCACATACCTCAGAATTCTCTTTGCTGCTTGCCAATGTGCTTCTTTTGGCTTTTCCATGAACCTGGAAATCAAACTAACAGCATGCATAATATCCGGCCTAGTTGCAGTCAAATACATGAGGCTGCCAACTATGCTTTTATACAAACTTGGATCGAAATCCTTGCTGTTGTCATTCTTACTCAACTTCAATCCCATTACTGTGGGAGTAATTGCAGCTTTGCACTCCTGCATGTTAAATCTTTCTAAAACTTGATTCACATATTTTGCTTGAGAAATAAAAATTCCTTTCTCACCTTGCTCCACTTCTATTCCCAAGAAGTATCTTAATAAACCCATGTCAGTCATTTCAAATTCATCTTTCATGACTGTTTTAAAATTTTCAACAAGGTAATCATCATTACCTGTAAAAATTAAATCATCAATATATAAAACAACAATAAATAACTTACCATCCTTTTCTTTGAAGTAGAGGGTGGGTTCTCCCTCACACTTTTCAAATCCATTCTCCAATAGATAAGAATCTATTCTGCTGTACCATACTCTTGGTGCTTGTTTCAGCCAATAAAGAGCTTTCTTCAATTCACAGACCTTATGCTCTTGGCCTTTCTTCTCATATCCAAGAGGTTGTTCCACATATACCTCTTCCATTAAAACTCCATTTAAAAATGCGGATTTTACATCCATTTGATATACTTTCCATCTATTTTGTGCTACTCTGGATAGCACTGCTCTTACCGTCTCCATTCTTGCAACTGGTGCAAAAGTTTCTTCATAATCAATCCCTTGCTTCTGCTTATATCCTTTGACAACAACTATGACCTTGTGTCTTTCTATTTTTCCTTCAGCATTGCTTTTGGTCTTGTATACCCATTTAACTCCAATGACTTCTTTACCTTCTGGTAGATCAACCAACTCCCATGTTCTATTCTTCTCTATGGCTTTAATTTCATCATCCATAGCTTCTATCCATTTTCTATCTTTAATTGCATCTTCAAAATGAATAGGATCATCAACTTGACAATACAAAGAAAATAAGGAATTCATACCTTCATCTGCTTCTCCTTGCTCATAGATTTCTCTAAGGCTTCTGAACTTTGTTCCTCTTTCACTTGGTGTAGGTGTGCTTGATGAAGCACTCGATTCTGCTCCTTGTGGTGTACTCGGTGAACCACTGTCGCTTCTTCTCAAGGGTGTTCTTACTGTCGCTTGAGGCGTCCCTTGCTGGCCTTGCGCTGCTGGAGGTTGTGCAATGGATGGGTTATTAATCTCAACCACATCTACATCATCTTCATCATGAGATAAAAAGTTTTTGACATTCACTGTTTTCTCAATGCTTCCATCCCACGCTTCTTCTTCGATGAATTGCACATCTCTGCTAATTACAAACTTCTTTGTGGATGGGTTATACAGTCTGTATCCTTTGGAATCTTCACAATATCCAAGGAAAATGCACTTCTCCCCCTTACTATCCAACTTCTTTCTCAATTTGTCTGGAATGTGTGCATATGCCACACATCCAAAAACTCTCATGTGGGTGACTCCCTGTTTTCTGCCACTCCACGCTTCTTCTGGACCTTTGTTCATCACTGCTTTTGTAGGGCATCTATTTAAAATATATACAGCACAGTTTGCTGCTTCTGCCCAATACTCATTCGGCAAGTGTTTCGCCTTTAGCATACTTCTCACCATCTCCATTATGGTTCGATTCTTCCTTTCAGCCACAACATTCTATTGCGGCATGTACCTGGTGGTAAACTGCTTGTGTATGCCGTTCTCTCTGCAAAAACGTAGAAATTCTTTTGATATGTATTCTCCTCCTCTGTCAGTTCTGAGGACTTTAATGTGAAGTCCGCTCTGTTTTTCTACAAAGAGCTTTAAATTGTGAAATTTCTGAAAGACTTCCTCCTATATTTTAAGAAATAAACCCACACTTTTAGTGTGGGAAATCATCGATGAGTGAGTCGACATGTATTCTTTTGTGAGATGTTGTGCATTAGGCCATAATCAGTGGATTATCTCCAAAGGTGCTTTCGCCCTTATGCTTTTCCCTGAAGGAAAATTTTCTCTGTGTTGCTTTCCCAAGATGAAGCCTTCACATAGGTTGTCAGGCTTTTCAATCAGTGCTAAACCTCTTACCATTCCTTTTCTGTGAAGCAAATTCAATCCTCCGAAATTGAGATGTCCAAATCTCAAATGCCATAACCAATTTTCATCTTTCTCTTCCTTCTGGAAGGCCTCTTGAGTTACGGCTGCTATACTCTTTCCTTTTCCTTTCAAGTCAATGTTGAGATTGAGCGGAAACATTCTATTGCTGGTCATTTGTATTTCAGCAATAATTTTCTTACTTGGAAGAATATCTCTTATGGTGCACACATCATCTTTGAATATAACATTGTAACCTTTGTTTATGAGCTGCCCAATGCTCAAAATATTACATTTCAGACCTGGAACATAATACACATCAGGAACAAATTTTTGCTCCCCATTCCTTGCTCGAATACTTACTCGGCCTTTCCCTTTGACATAGATTTTAGTATTAGTCCCTGTGGTCACTTCAGATTTAACTTGTTCATCAACATTGGAAAACATTGCTCTGTTGCCAGTCATATGATTACTACATCCAGAATCTAAGAGCCAAACATCATCTTCTTTATCTTGTGCTACATTACAAGCTAACAGCACATTACTTGGGTTCTTTTCCTCTTTTGCTATATTAGCATTCTGCCTATTCTTCATGTCATTTTGCTTCTTTCTACATTCTTCCCAGCACTTGTGCCCCACCTGCTTCTTACACATGTGACACTAGGCTGTTGGATTTGTCATACCTTTGTCCTTGAGCATGTTGGTGTTGATGTCCACCTTGCTGGCTGTTGCATTGGCCGTGGCTCTGGCTTTGACTATTGCTCCTTCCATGTGAATGTGAAGAGTTGTCCCTTCCACCTCTATTCTGGCTTCTGCCTCTTCCTCTTCCTTTTCTTTGACCTCTTCCTCTGCCTGAAGGCATCTGGGTCTTGAAGGCGTGCTCAAGAGATGAGTGTTCATCTCTGCTCAATCTTTGTTCATGAGTTATCAGCGAGGCATGAAGTTCATCCACTGTGAACTATGAGAGATCTTTGGTCACTTCTATGGTGGTAACAATAACATCAAACTTTGAGGGTAAACATCTCAAAAGTTTCTCCACAATCCTTCTTTCTTCAAGAGTTTCTCCATGGGATCTTATCTGATTTACAATCCCAATCACATGTGTAAAAAATGTATCTACACTGTCTGACTCTTTCATGCAAATTGTTTCAAAATCTCTTCTCGGCAATTGAATTTTTGTTGTCTTCACTTTCTCCATACCTTGATAGGCAACTTTCAGAGTTTCCCATGCCTCCTTGGATTTCTTAACTGCTGCTATCCTTGGAAACACACTCTCACTTACAGCTTGATACAAGAAGAAAAGAGCTTTAGAGTCTTTCTTCCTATTATTCTTCAACACATCTTTCTCTGCTTGAGTCAAGGCATTAAAAGCTTGTTCATCAGCTGGTTCTATAAAACCATCTTCTACAAGTTCCCATAAGTCTTGTAATACATACAGGGCTCTCATGGTAATGGCCCAATAATCATAGTTCTTTCCATTACGTATGTTTGAACACTTCCAGGCCTCATAGTGCTTGGTCAGGCCAGCTGTGCATGCAGCCCAGTTTCAGACCTTAAAAAAACTGTCTTTCCTTCTTGAAAGAACAAACTCCTTTTAAATACAAAGCAACAACACTATTATCTTTGAGAAATACCTGACCTTGACTACTGTTGAGCTTTTCACGCTGCTGGAGAGAAACGCTGAAACAGGTCTTCTTCTTCAGCTTCTTTGAAATCTTCAAAGAGCCTAGATTAGCGTTGATACCATGTTGGAATTTTGAGAATTCCAAGTGGAGAGAATAAGCTCTCCTTGTAGACACGGAGAAATAAAAAGAACTTGACAGGAGATAGAGTTTTCAGGACTTTAAAACAAATTTCTATTCCTTTCAAAAACTGATACAGATTCTTCCTCTAAAGAGAGGGATAACAACAAAGGTGACTGCTACAGACGCAGTGCACAGATCTTCAAGAGAATATAAACTCCCCTCTCTGTCTCTCAACAGACGCACAAAACAGTGTTGTAATGGTCTTACTGTGTTTTCTTCTTGCCTGCGGGCTCACACAGCGGTTCACAAATACAATACCATTTCATTGCCTTTGGCTCTCGGGCCTTTTCCTTTTTATATGCCGCGCATATATTAAACATTACAATAAAAACTATGTTAAAACTTAAATCAAAGAAATGAAACCAAAAATACAAAGGAAAACCTTTGCGGAACTATAAAATATGAAATTCCTGACGTACGAGTGGGGACCACTACGCAGTCGGCAATCGACAATCGACAATCGGCAAATGTCTTGACAACAAACTTTGTGATCCATTCAATCTTTCGATTGCGATTGGAAACACGGCAATCGACAATCGACAATCGGCCAAAGGCTTGACAACGAACTTTGTGATCCATTCAATCTTTCGATTGCGATTGGAAACACGACCTCCGATCCTTCGATTGCGATTGGAAACACGGGCGCCCTCCGATCCTTCGATTGCGATCGGATACGCCCTGATCAAGGCACACAATAAAATCCCGCTGATTAAACCTTGCGATTGAAACCAAGCGGTTCCAATAGATTTCTGCCACGTGGTCTTGTGGACCCACGGGCCTCCGCTGCTGTGGGGGTGATTTATGTATATGTTTCAATGTATTAAACGTTCCGTTTGCGGAACTCTCCCATATCAACAAGACACTGCTTCAACATAACTTTCTGATTCCGATTGGCATATAAATGGTGGGGACCACTTGTCCCGCCAATTCAAAAAATAAAAAGGACTTCTGCCTGTTTCTCTTCATTCTGGTTGTTGAGGACTTTAAAGCCCGAAACGACTGGTTTTTAATATATCTGTTCCTCTGTAGAAAAGATCTACGAAAATCTTCGTCCTTCCACTGTGAAGAACGGCTCCGCCCATCACTGAGTTAATTTCATCTGCTGTTGTGGCTGCGGCCAATCAAAAATTAATTCATTCCCATTCTTCTTCAATGCAGAGTGCTGCGCACTCAATCTCTGTTTCTGCTGCCTTGTACTTGTTTCTTCTTGTCACTGCCCAAGGCTAGCAGGTGACTTTAATATTTTCAACACTCCCCCTTAAAGTCAGCTGCTGGGTTATTCATCATACCCAAGCATTCTCTTAGAAATTCAAAGGTCTTCTGTCCCAATGGTTTAGTTAAAATATCTGCACATTGCTCCTCTGTTTTACAATGCTGTAAAACAACTTCACCATTATTCACCAATTCTCTGATATAATGATACTTTGTGTCTATGTGCTTTGTTCTTTTATGAAACACAGAATTCTTTGACAATGCAATAGTTGAGCTATTGTCACAATAAATCACAGTGCCCTTTACCTATTCTTGGCACAAACTTCTCAACATCCTTCTCATCCAAATTGCTTGACACGCTGTTGCTGTAGCTGCCACATATTCTGCCTCTGCTGTAGACAATGCTACAATAGGCTGTTTCTTAGAAGCCCATGAAATGGCTCCTGAACCCATATGAAAAATATAACCGGAGGTGCTCTTCCGATCATCTACACTTCCAGCCCAATCACTGTCAGTGTATCCAACTAATTCTGAATTTTCTGAAGTAGTATATAAAATACCAAATCTTTTTGTTCCTTTCACATACCTCAGAATTCTCTTTGCTGCTTGCCAATGTGCTTCTTTTGGCTTCTCCATAAATCTGGAAATTAGGCTAACAGCATGCATAATATCCGGCCTAGTTGCAGTCAAATACATGAGGCTGCCAACTATGGTTTTATACAAACTTGGATCGAAATCCTTGCTGTTGTCATTCTTACTCAACTTCAATCCCATTACTGTGGGAGTAATTGCAGCTTTGCACTCCTGCATGTTAAATCTTTCTAAAACTTGATTCACATATTTTGCTTCAGAAATAAAAATTCCTTTCTCACCTTGCTCCACTTCCATTCCCAAGAAGTATCTTAATAAACCCATGTCAGTCATTTCAAATTCATCTATCATGACTGTTTTAAAATTTTCAACAAGGTAATCATCATTACCTGTAAAAATTAAATCATCAACATATAAAACAACAATCAATAACTTACCATCCTTTTCTTTGATGTAGAGGGTGGGTTCTCCCTCACATTTTTCAAATCCATTCTCCAATAGATAAGAATCTATTCTGCTGTACCATGCTCTTGGTGCTTGTTTCAGCCCATAAAGAGCTTTCTTCAATTTACAGACCTTATGCTCTTAGCCTTTCTTCTCATATCCAAGAGGTTGTTCCACATATACCTCTTCCATTAAAACTCCATTTAAAAATGCGGATTTTACATCCATTTGATATACTTTCCATTTATTTTGTGCTGCTATGGACATCACTGCTCTTACCGTCTCCATTCTTGCAATTGGTGCAAAAGTTTCTTCATAATCAATCCCTTGCTTCTGCTTATATCCTTTGACAACAAGTCTGGCCTTGTGTCTTTCTATTTTTCCTTCAGCATTGCTTTTGGTCTTGTAGACCCATTTAACTCCAATGACTTCTTTACCTTCTGGTAGATCAACCAACTCCCATGTTCTATTCTTCTCTATGGATTTAATTTCATCATCCATAGCTTCTATCCATTTTCTATCTTTAATAGCATCTTCAAAATTAATAGGATCATCAACATGACAATACAAATCAAATAAGGAATTCATACCTTCGTTTGCTTCTCCTTGCTCATAGATTTCTCTAAGGCTTCTGAACTTTGTTCCTCTTTCACTTGGTGTAGGTGTGCTTGATGAAGCACTCGATTCTGCTCCTTGTGGTGTACTCGGTGAACCACTGCCGATTCTTCTCAAGGGTGTTCTTACTGCCGCTTGAGGCGTCCCTTGCTGGCCTTGCGCTGCTGGATGTTGTGCAATGGATGGGTTATTAATCTCAACCACATCTACATCATCCTCATCATGAGATAAACAGTTTTTGACATTGACTGTTTTCTCAATGCTTCCATCCCACGCTTCCTCTTCGATGAATTGCACATCTCTGCTAATTATAAACTTATTTGTGGATGGGTTATACAGTGTGTATCCTTTGGAATCTTCACAGTATCCAAGGAAAATTCACTTCTCCCCCTTACTATCCAACTTCTTTCTCAATTTGTCTGGAATGTGTGCATATGCCACACATCCAAAAACTCTCATGTGGGTGACTCCCTGTTTTCTGCCACTCCACGCTTCTTCTGGAACTTTTTTCATCACTACTTTTGTAGGGCATCTATTTAAAATATATACAGCACAGTTTGCTGCTTCTGCCCAATACTCATTCGGCAAGTGTTTCTCCTTTAGCATACTTCTCACCATCTCCATTATGGTTCGATTCTTCCTTTCAGCCACTCCATTCTGTTGCGGAGTGTACCTGGTGGTAAACTGCTTGTGTATGTCGTTCTCTCTGCAAAAATGCAGAAATTCTTTTGATATGTATTCTCCTCCTCTGTCAGTTCTGAGGACTTTAATGTGAAGTCCGCTATGTTTTTCTACAAGAGCTTTAAATTGATGAAATTTCTGAAAGACTTCACCCTTATATTTTAAGAAATAAACCCACACTTTTCGTGTGAAATCATCAATGAAGGTCAGCATGTAATTGCTGCCTGAAACAGATGATGTTTGCATCGGCCCACATAAATATGAGTGGATTATCTCCAAAGGTGCTTTCGCCCTTATGCTTTTCCCTGAAGGAAAATTTTCTCCGTGTTGCTTTCCCAAGATGCAGCCTTCACATAGGCTGTCAGGGTTTTCAATCAATGGTAAACCTCTTACCATTCATTTTCTGTGCAGCAAATTTAATCCTCCGAAATTGAGATGTCCAAATCTCAGATGCCATAACCAATTTTCATCTTTCTCTTCCTTCTGGAAGGCTTCTTATGTTATGGCTGCTACATTCTTTCCTTTTCCTTTCAAGTCAATGTTGAGCTTGAGCGGAAACATTCTATTGCTGGTCTTTTGTATTTCAGCAATAATTTTCTTACTGGGAGGAATATCTCTTATGGTGCACACATCATCTTTGAATATAACATTGTAACCTTTGTTTACGAGCTGCCCAACGCTCAAAAGATTACATTTCAGACCTGGAACATAATACACATCAGGAACAAATTTTTGCTCCCCATTCCTTGCTCGAATACTTACTCTGTCTTTCCCTTTGACAGAGATTTTAGTATCAGTCCCTGTAGTCACTTCAGATTTGACTTCTTCATCAATATTGGCAAACATTGCTCTGTTGCCAGTCATGTGATTACTACATCTAGAATCTAAGAACCAAACATCATCTTCTTTATCTTGTGCTACATTACAAGCTAACAGCACATTACTTGGGTTCTTTTCCTCTTTTGCTACATTAGCATTCTGCCTATTCTTCATGTCATTTTTCTTCTTTCTACATTCATTGGCATAGTGCCCATATTTCTTGCAATAATGACACTGGACATTGGATTTGTCATACCTTTGTCCATGAGCATGTTGGTTTTGATGTCCATCTTGATGGCTGTTGCATTGGCCGTGGCTCTGGCTTTGACTGTTGCTCCTTCCATGTGAATGTGAAGAGCTGTCCCTTCCACCTCTATTCTGGCTTTTGCCTCTTCCTCTTCCTTTTCTTTGACCTCTTCCTCTTCCTGAAGGCATCTGGGTCTTGAAGGCGTGCTCAAGAGATGAGTGTTCATCTCTGCTCAATCTTTGTTCATGATTTATCAGTGAGGCATGAAGTTCATCCACTGTGAACTGTGAGAGATCTTTGGTCTCTTCTATGGTGGTAACAATAACATCAAACTTTGAGGGTAAGCATCTCAAAAAATTTTCCACAATCCTTCTTTCTTCAAGAGTTTCTCCATGGGATCTTATCTGATTGACAGTCCCAATCACATGTGTAAAAAATGTGTCAACACTGTCTGACTCGTTGATGCAAAGAGTTTCAAAATCTCTTCTCAGCAATTGAAGTTTTGTTGTTTTAACTTTCTCCATACCCTGATAGGCTACTTTCAGAGTTTCCCATGCCTCCTTGGATTTATTAGCTGCTGCTATCCTTGGAAACACACTCTCATTTATAGCTTGATACAAACAGAAAATAGCTTTAGCATCTTTCTTCCTATTATTCTTCAACACATCTTTCTCTACATGAGTTAAGGCATTAAAAGCCTGCTCATCAGCTGGTTCTGTGAAACCATCTTCTACTAGTTCCCACAAGTCTTGTGAGACAAACAGGGCTCTCATGGTAATGGCCCAATAATCATAGTTCTTTCCATTAAACTGTGGAAGCTGAACACTTCCAAGACTCATACCAGTGCTTGGTCCAGCCATTGCTTCTTAAACTGAACTCAGACTTTAAACAAACTGTCTTTCCTTCTTGAAAGAACAAATTCTTTAAACAGTAAACAACTGCTCTATTATCTTTGAGAAATACCTGACCTTGACTTCTGTTGAGCTTTTCACGCTGCTGGAGAGAAACGCTGCAACAGGTCTTCTTCTTCAGCTTCTTTGAAATCTTCAAAGAGCCTAGACTAGCTTTGATACCATGTTGGAATTTTGAGAATTCCAAGAGAAGAGAATAGGTTCTCCTCCTAAACACAGAGAAGTAAAAAGAAATTGACAGGAGACAGAGCTTTTCACGCTTTAAAACAAGCTTCTATTACTTTCAAAACTGATACAGATCTTCCTCTAAACAGAGGGATGAACAACTACAGTGACTGCTGCAGACGCAGTGCACATAACTTCAAAACAATGCTCTTTGTCTCTCTCAAAAAACGCACAAAACAATGCTGTAATGGTCTTACTTTGTTTTCTCTTGCCTGCGGGCTCTTGACACAGCGGTTCACAATACACTACAATAAAAAACTAACACAGGCTCGCGGGCCTTTTCATTTTATATGCCGCGCATATATTTTAACATTACAATAAAAACCATATGAAAACTTAAATCAAAGAAATGAAACCAAAAATACAAAGGAAAACCTTTGCGGAACTATAAAATATGAAATGCCTGACGTATGAGTGGGGACCACTACGCAGTCGGCAATCGACAATCGAAAATTGGCAAATGTCTTGACAACAAACTTTGTGATCCATTCAATCTTTCGATTGCGATTGGAAACACGGCAATTGACAATCGACAATCGGCCAAAGGCTTGACAACGAACTTTGTGATCCATTCAATCTTTCGATTGCGATTGGAAACACGACCTCCGATCCTTCGATTGCGATTGGAAACACGGGCGCCCTCCGATCCTTCGATTGCGATCGGATCCGCCCTGATTGGGGCACACAATAAAATCCCGCCGATTAAACCTTGCGATTGAAACCAAGCGGTTCGAATAGATTTCTGCCACGTGGTCTTGTGGACCCACGGGCCTCCGCTGCTGTGGGGGTGATTTATGTATATGTTTCAATGTATTAAACGTTCCGTTTGCGGAACTCTCCCATATCAACAAGACACTGCTTCAACATAACTTTCCCATTCTGATTGGCATATAAATGGTGGGGACCACTTGTCCCGCCAATTTAAAAAATAAAAAGGACTTCCGCCTGTTTCTCTTCATTCTGGTTGTTGAGGACTTTAAAGCCCGAAACGACTGGTTTTTAATATCTCTGTTCCTCTGTAGAAAAGTTCTACGAAAATCTTCGTCCTTCCACTGTGAAGAACGGCTCCGCCCATCACTGAGTTAATTTCATCTGCTGTTGTGGCTGCGGCCCATTAAAAATTAATTCATTCCCATTCTTCTTCAATGCAGAGTGCTGCGCACTCAATCTCTATTTCTGCTGCCTTGTACTTGTTTCTTCTTGTCACTGCCCAAGGCTGGCAGGTGACTTTAATATTTTCAACACAGATTTCAGTGAGGTGGGGTTAAGGATATTGAAAGGGTTGGCCAACGACCATGACAACCGCGCTAAGATGGGAAATAACAGAGGGCTACTTCTCAAAATTATCACACTCACAGAATCAAAATCCTGTGAGAGATTAGAATTGAAAATCCTGGCGATCGAGACGCTGACAAGTATTCCTCGCAACCAAGATTTACGTGAGAGCATCGGCTGTACTGATGGAGTTCTGCATAATATCTTCTCTCTCTTTTTCATGAAAAACTATAATCTCTCCTCTCTCTTTTGCAGGAATATCAATGATAATAACGATCCGGCGCAGCTGGTCAGAATTAGGGCAGGAGAAGCCCTGGGTTTTCTTTCACTCGACAATAATCAGAACTTTGAAATTAGGCGAACCTATTTCCGGAATTGGATCCCAAGCCTGATTTCCGTGCTCAACGACCAACAGCGGGGTACTTATGCAGCGAGAATTCTTCGAAATCTATCTGCAGATCTAGGGGCAAATAGAGCTGAATTGAACGAAATCATAAAAGCGTTGACGCAGAAGGTTGAATATAGTATTCAATTCTATAGTTTAAAAATTAAATTCTTGCACTATATTTCATTCGGAAAACAATTTCATCCCATAGATTCATTCCTAGATTGTAATTTTTTCACAGGTCGTTGTGACGCTTGTGAAGGAGAAAGAGGGCGTGCATCAGGAAGAAGCCATAGGACTGTCTGCTCAGATCTTCATGTTTCTCAGAGAATCAGATTATCATCTTGTCTTAGGAGAACCGGTGGATGAAAAAAAGAGATCGTTGATTTTGAAACTGCAGGATGTCCTCCGACAACACGCATCTCCATCAGAGGAACTTCCAAACATCACGAGGTTCAGCATCCTGCTTCTGATCGCTGTTATCAAGAGGATGGGCAGATCTACAATACCACATGGATCGCCAGATGAAACGGATTTGAATAACGCTCTAGAGGGAGCCATGAATACGACGTCGGCATTGGAGAGTTGCAGTACTTTATCAGGCGGGTTAAGGAGTGACAGCATGGCCATTCCATTCCTCGCACATTATGCCATGCAATTGCTTGATAATAAATCCGTAGACGCAGAAGACTCTATACAGTCCAGATCTAGTTAAAAGTTAAGAAGTATGGTGTTGTAGGTTTGATTTGTTTCGTAACTTACTGGATATTTTATTTTATAAATGTTAAAATAGAATTAGTTAAGTGAGAGTTGAGTAAGTGAAGTCGTGTGATAGATGAATTTGGTAAGTGAGAGTGAGTTAAATGGATGAGTGATGGTCAAGTCTAGTTATGTAAGTGTGTGTATCCAATCAGGATTCACCAGGTTAATTATATTGAGTAGGAGATTCACTAGGTTCATTGTATTTAGCAAAAAAATTAAAGATTAATAAAAGAGCCCTAGCTCCTATATGTTATGTGTGAAATATTTGTATAATTTATACCTTTACTCTTCTGCTTTAAATCTCTACAACTTACGCTGGGTTCAAAGCTTTTGTACTCTTTGATGCTCCTTTATTAATATATTTACCCCTGTTCTTTCTATCATCATATCAAAACGGTATAAACGTCTTCACAGAGTGGAGAGCACAAGAGGGTTTTGAATATGAGAACATGATTAAGCCTCTTCACATAATGGAGAGCACAGTAATTGTAAAAACAGACGATTTAAATTTCAGATCCTGAGAATCGTGAGGGAGAGAGTTTCTAAGAGTATGGTTTGAAATAGTTTTTTGAAAATAAATCTTGGAAGTTTATTTGGCAAAGAAAGTCCTTGCTTTATTTTTCGTAAAGTTTTATAAAAAGAATTATTGATAATAAAGTAAAGGTTTTTCTATTCAAAAATAAAGTTTTTCTGGTTTTTTTTAATCCTATAAAAAAAAATTAAAGAGATTTTTTTGGTTGCAAAAAGAAAGAACAGAGTTATCAAGTATATTAAAAATAGAAGAAAAAAATTTATTGCTATTATCATATACTAGTACATAATTACAAGGACGAATTTTTCTTAATGGGAAGTATGAGTTTGTTTCATAAGAGTGAAGAGCTTTTTGCAATTATATGAATGTTGGGAAACAATTTAGAAGAGGAGGATCAAGTAACTTCTCAAGGTATGTCCAATAATTAGAAAATTAAAAGTTTCTAATGAAGAAATGAGGAAAACTTAGACTAGGACGAAGTTTTAATTATGAAGTTCAATGGATGATTCATTTGTGGGAGCACCAGACACAAAGCAAGCGTGAGATATCCTAGTATTAGCATATCAAGGTAATTGGAAAGTAATGATTTTGAAGCTTCAAACTCTTAAAAAAAAGGTTTGAAACATTGAAGATGAAGGAGACAAAGAATATTGATCAGTTCATGAGGAGAGAAATGGGAATTGTGAACCTATTTCAAACTCTTGTAGTAGTTCTTTTTCTTCATATAGAAGTTTTATGTTGGTCCTGTAGTCTCTCTATTTGCACCTTTTCCATTTCCTTCGAATATTTCCTTGCTTCCCAAGGCCCTAGTAGTTGTTCTAGGAAATATTTTCCTTCTTGTAGCACTATGTTAGCTTCTTGTAGTAGTTATGTCCCTTCATGTAGAAATTATGTTCTTCTTGTAGCATTACTGGTACTCCTGTAGCATTGTTGGTACTCATGTAGCACTTCCGCTACCCCTATAGCAACCAACCTGAATATTGTAGTAGTTATTCCTTGCATGCCAAGAGGTGGTGGGTCCACCTTTTATCCTTTTATTTTTATTTTTTTATTGATTTTTTCGTTATTTTTTTCTCTCTTTTTTTCATTGCTTGAAAAATAAACTCAAAGTGCTTTGAGTACTAAGTTGGCCCCCAACTAATTTTTGAACTCCATGATAACATCCCACTTTCTTAATTATTTTTTCACTTTTGTCTCATTCATCTCCCACATGTGTGGTTGTTAAGTGACTTGCTAGAGAACTGAGGCTTCTTGTTATTAAGTGTGGCAATAAAATACCTTTCCTTTTCAAACTTTTAATGTTTTCTCAAGCTAGAATAGGTTCGAAGAGTGAGGTTAGAGAGTTGCATACCTTTGTCTTACCATGAGTTCTTTTTCATGCATGATGTTGTTGTAGTTGTGGAGGTTGCCTTTGATGATCCTAAAGATGCAGGTGGTAATCCATTAGAGGTTCTCTAGGTTTTCTTTCTATTGTTGTTTCTATGCTCTTGAGATTATTTTGATGTAAGTGTTTTAGTTGATCATATGTCATTTCTAAACGGAGTTAAGGCCGTGTTGCATGTCTTCTGCAGTTTCTTGAGAAAGATATGTATTTTCTATGTTTTATCATTGACTAATACTTGATGATGCAAGCATGTCCTTCATGTAGATTCTCTTTTGATCAGATGTCACTATTTACTGAGTGATCAAGAATCTCTTATAAGATAACAAAAGGTCTTTTAGATGCTTGAGGATCAGAGTTATCATATCCAAATTCTTCATTGTGGCTAACTTTTGGATCTAGTAATCTAGCTATGGTCTAATAGGGGATGTGGATACTGCTATAAGAATGCGTGTCTTCCTATAGCAGTCACATGGACCCTGCTAAGATCACAATTTCCTTCAATTTTTTCCTTTAAAAATATTGATAATTCATGAGTAATATGTTGATAAGGATCAACGACCTTTTCATTTGTAGAAGAGATGGAAGATGGGGTGAAAAGTTGTGTTTTTTATGAACAAAGGTGATAATGCGAGTGGAGAACAGGTCAAGTGGTGTGGAAAATGAATGATGTGGCTATGGTGGACCCCTCCTTTTGCTTAATGAAAAACATAAGATATGCAAAAAATTTCTTTGTCAATCACAGTTTTGTAGTAATTCTGGACACTCCTACAGCACTAAAGGACAGTCCAGTAGAAAATATGTTTTATCCAAATCTCTAAAATGGTAGATTGTATTGACCTAAGAAACATTAAGCATGTTGTCATCATCCTTATGCACCTTCCCATAAAACATATTGGCCAATGGATGCACGAATCTTGAAAAAAAATTAGCGAAATTTTAAGGTCTAAAATGGGCCTCCTAAGGAAATTATAAAATAATAGTGGAAATAATAAAATAATATTAGATTACATATTCAAATTTTATAGGAAAAAAAGAAAAAAACTACTTTTTCAACTCATATTTTCAACTTATCTCATGGGTTTACTCAAATTTCGAGCGCAAACACTCGTTAGATGCAAAATTTGATTCCCCATTGAAGGAGTACCCATCAATACTTTTGATGGACCCTCCTACACGAAAAATGAAAAATACATGAAAAACGTGATTGCAATCACATTTTTTCATGTATTCCTCATTTTTCGTGCAACAAGGTCCATAAAAAGTATGCAACATGGGTACCCCTTGGATGAGGAATTAAATTTTGCATTCAAAAAGTGTTTGCGCTCGAAATTTGAGTAAACCCATAAGGAGATAAGTTGAAAATACAAGTTGAAAAAGTAGTTTTATTATTTTGTTATTTTTTAATCTTTTTAATTTTTTTACTCCAGAAAGGGTGAATCATCCCCCATGTTTGTTTCGGAAAATGTTACCCTAAAGGTTTTGGGTTGATAAACCTTCATAGATCAGGGGCATGTCATTACAAGAAGGACTCATTTAACCAACTTTCATGCTAATAACTAGAAACTATAGGTTGCAGACCTTACCCAGATATCTCTCGGTTGTAGTAGATCTCGCGGGGTGCAAACCCCCTGCAACTCTTTGTGTTTCGTAATCTATAAAGTAGCAAAGAAAAAGAACAAAATCCTAGTTGTACAACATATATATGTTCTAGATGTTAGTGAAAAGCATGTATAATATCATAAAAACAATATTAAATGAACAATTTATGATCATTACACACGTATAAAATATTATTGACACGTAAACATCAGGAACAAGATGGTACTTCTATTATTAATGACATGTACCGTAAAAAAATGTGGAGAGACCACCTGAAATCTGCCACGGCCTTCGAGCATACCATCCTCTAGATCCATCCAGCCCTAGCCTCTCAAGATTTCTTCCAATAATAGTGCACAATGGATGTCAAATAGGGTGGTGAACATCTCAAGGAAACAAGGGTTTCCTGAAAAATATCTAGGAAGTGTAGGAGGCACAGGAATATATCAGACTTGGATAGGGCTCCGAAAACGTATAATATCTATATTTATCTCTCTCTTCCCCCTTAGGCCATTCCCTTGAGGGGCTTTTATACTCCCTCAAATTAGTTTTTGCAGTTGGGAATAGTTAGGTCACGGGCTGGGGTGGTTAAGTTACTGGAAAAACCGTAAACCCCGCCTATAAAATAGGGAAAATATATATTTTTGAATGTTTAAAATGGCATACGTGGTGTTACACCATTTTTTTGGTCATATAACCTATTATCATTAGATGAACCCAAGTACACTATGTAAGACCAATTTTACCCTAAGTAAAATTTCTTTCACCATATGCAATAACTTGTTTGTTTATATTTCCTGGTCATATTTAACCCAAAACAAGGAAATTAATTAAATAAATCCTTATTTATTTGATTATTTCCTAGGAATAAGTTATTTAAATCCTTATTTAAATAATATTCCTAGTTAAATTTGACTAAATCATTTATAAATGATTAAATAAATCATTATTTATTTAATTATATTCCCACCATTTCCATAAAATAATAAATAAATCATTTATTTATTTATTATTTATAAATAAAGGAATTGGCCCAAGTCAAAAATCCTTTTCCCTCCAACAAATATAATAAAATATTCCTAAAGGGTGGTTCTAGAATTTGTTTAATAATATTTTATTCATGCACCAAGTTCTAGATTGCCCTAATATTTTGTTATAAATAGAAGGGTTTTCCCCACTCATTAGTCACCTTCCATTGTATTAGATCACTCTGGATCTATACTTGGTCACATTCTTCATTTTTTCCTTGTGAGCTCCCTTTGAATTCTATGTTTGTTTGGGTTTTCCCCACCAACAAGAGAGAAATTTTAGATCTGAAATGCTGAGGACTTCTAAGAACCCATCCCATTGAGGAGAACTGGAAAACACCTTTCTTGTTTTCCTGTCAGGTGCCCCTTTTCAATATAATATAAAAATTCTTTCAAATACATTGTTCTTGTCTTGTCTATCAAATGCATGGAGCCACATTTTACTTTATCTGCTTAATGTCTTTTATGCTTAGATCTAGATTTGTGCAGCATTATTTGGATCAAATAACTACAGAATTAAAGATATTGGCAGCCATAATTGATGTTAGGGCTATTTTTTTTGCGTAACTAAAGTGGTCTTTTACGAAGAAAGATTCATACTAACAATTGGTGACTCCACATGGGTTTTCTTTTGCGACTGCTATCATTTTATATATTCCTGCATATCTAGCTGTTTCAGACCCTAGGGTTTCTCTTCAGTTTTCATTTTTTCCTATTTTTATGGTGCTTTTCACCTCTAAAACCCTCATACATTCAAATTTTTAACTTTCGTGTGTTTCTGGCCCTATTGCGCAGGTGACTGACATCAGCCGTAGCTAAGACGATAACTTTTTCTGAAATCTGCTGCCAAGAGACCCGGATCTGCAGGTCGCACTTATGGGCCCAAAAACTGCGACCTGGGCTTGAGGTCGCACTTTTCTGCCCCAAAACTATGACCTGGACTGCAAACAGGTCAGAACCTGTGACCTGCCCTTTTTTCTGCAATTTTCTAGCACTTTTTCTGGGTTTGTCTGAAGCTTCTGTCAGGGTTTTCCAACCTTTGTCTCCACCCGTTTAGACCTGTTTATAATTTGTTTTACTCAACTAAGTGGGAATATTGCCCCTTAGGGCTCTAGTACCCTCCACTTTTTGTGGGAGAGTTTTCACTGTTTCTGAAGTCTGAATTCCAGGGTTTCAGCCTTATTTCTTTCAGATCTGATACCTCATTTTCAAATCCCTATAGATCAACTCTTCTCCCTTTCAAAACACCTCCTATAGTTTTGTTTGGGTTTATCTCTAGGGTCACCTCTTTGACCCTCCTATCTTTAGTTGATCCCCTCTTTTGTAACAGCAACCTTGCCTCTGCCTCTTTGCTGTTTTCTGCACCTCTTTTCAGCAGATTTCTCCTTTAGATCCTTGTCCCTCCTGACCTTAGATCTATTGGCCTCTTTTAGCATGCTTTGGTTAGATTTTTTCCCTCTTATAGACTAGTTTTGAGAGACCCACATTCTTGGGTTAGATTGATGCATTGTTAGCTGTTAATTTTCTGTTCTTTCAGTCTTATTTACTGCAGATTTATTTTCAGTTACGCAACACACTTTTTATTTTACTCTCAAAACGTCTGGGTTTAATCAATTAAAATTAACGCATGCCACACACTGACCCTAAGCGAAGAAGAGCCTGGTTAACATCACCTAAAAAAGACTTTAAAATAAATTGACACTGCGCCTCTCTGCCCTTGTTTCGTCTTGATTTTACACCTCCCTGCCCTTGTCAGTTTTTCTTCTTCCCGTCATCATTGCGCCTCCAAGGTATTTGTCCCGAAGACTTCTTGGCCTTCACCCTTAGTTTCCAGTTGGTCAACTTCCTCCTTCCTGTCGTTATCGAGTAAGTCCTCCCCTGATTCTACACTTCGACTCTTCTTCTGATTGTTCGGGTTCTCCCCCTACTCATGGTTCCTCCCCTGTTACCTTCACCATGTCCAGTTCAGGGCCTACTGCCAGCAGCAACCCAAGTTCTACTACTAGGTCCGTTTCCAGTGGAACCACTACGAGCACTACTTCACCTACCCCTTTGCTCCCTTATATGGCCAGTCTCAGTCTCCCCGATTTCAATCATCTAATCAATGATCCTATCTGCCACGATGTTAGTTGGCCTACTATGCCAACCAATCTCCCCTCCGACATTCCAAAGTTCAAAGCCCTTGCTAGTGAAGATCCCTCCAACCATATTTGATCTTTCCATATGTGGTGTTCCTCCAATTCCATTACCGATGACTCCATCCATCTTCGATTATTCCAACGCATGCTTACCAGTGAAGCTTCTAAATGGTATGTCGATCAAGCCACCTCTTCCCATACCACCTTTGCGACCATTGCCCAAGCCTTTTTATCTTATTTCCAACTCCCTCTCCGATACGACACTGGTAATGAGCTCTTGACTTCTTTTCATCAATCCTCTTCGACCTGCCTTTCCGCTCATGTCCAGGAATGGCGAAGAAGACGGAGTTTATGTCGCACTTTCCCCTTTGAAGATCGGGTTTATATGGACTAGTTCCTTTTCTCTCTCTTACCTCCCATTGGCAAGGATGTCGCATCCCATTTTCCCCAAACTAAAGAAGCCACCCTCCAAATAGCCTTGAAATATGACCTTATCTATGCTCAATCCGGTTATGTTTATACCGTCCTTCCTAACCTCCCCAAACCCGGTGGCCCTAACGCCCCGGGGGCATCTCAATCTGTCGATGGTATCATTGGAGCTCTTGCTCATACCTCTGCTCAACCTCTTATGGCCTATGGTTCCCCTCTAGGAGGGGCCAACACCTCCAACACCTTTCCCCCTCTAGGTAACATGTATCCGAGATATGGCATGCCTCCTCATTTTTCCCACACTCTTTCTTACCTCAATGTTGCCTATCCTCACCCTTATCCTTACCCACAGCCTGGTGTCCCAGCTCCTCCAACATTTGGACCTCCCACTCCCTTGCCTTCTCCGCCCCCGCAGCCGCTCTTATTACCCCATCCAGGGAATGTATTTGCGCAGCAAGGCGTGACTACTCCTCCTCCTTCTCAACGGCGGGGGAGAGGCAATCCATCTGCCTCTGGTAATCGTGGATCCAATCCTTCAAGTATTGACCCTAACACTGCTAACTAGCCACAGGGCTCTCAGCCCAAGCCGGATAGGCTGCTTCGCACCAATAAGCCTTGTTCATTTTGTGGTTTTTATGGTCATTACACTCACGATTGTCCGATATTACCACAGATGCGACAGATGTGGGAGTCTCAGGCCACCATGCAGGAACAACATTCCTCCCCTTCTGTCCCTCCCAATACGGCTACATTTCAACCCACTGTGTTTACCGACCCTTTTCCTCATCAAGGCTTTATGGCTACCCAACTACCTCATGTCCCGGTATCCACTCAACCTTCCCCTTCTGGTCCCTCCGATTACCAGATTCTCATCATGACCTCTGACATACCCCTCACCGTCGACCTTAAACTTCAAACTCGGTCTCGTCAGTACTCCACGCCTCCCACTTCGTCTATCTCTGAGTCCCCATCTTTAGGTCCTACAGAGCCTCTGACGACACCCAATGGTCCCTTGCACATCCCTCCGCCTAAAGCTGAGGTTCACACTAAGACTCCTAAGGGACCATTATGCCGAAATGCTGCCTCTAGTCGGGCTGCCCATTCATACAGCATAGTAGATTATCTAGCCCAATCTCCTGCTACCATTTCAACACCGGAACTCCTCCTGTCGTGTCCTTCTCAAAAGAAGGCTCTACTATCTACCATGGGTGCTGTAGATCCTGCTGATGACCAATTGATTGTTTTCGATGCCCATCAGTCAGACCATCCCCCCTTCCTGCTTCTGTTGCTTTCCAAATCCCAGTCAAAATCTGAAATGCCAATGTCTCTCGGTGCATTATTGACGAGGGGGCATCTACCTATGTAATGTCCACTTTGGTTTGGAAACAACTCGGATCTCCTGAGCTGGCCCCTTCCACAATCACCCTTCGTGCGTGGGATGGCCATGCCTCCCAGTCCATTGGCCTTTTCCTTAACTGTCCTATCACCCTTGCAGGCAAGACTGTTTGTGTCGATGTTGAAGTTATCGACACCCCTCTTGACTATAACATTCTCTGAGGGCGTAGTTACACCTATGCCATGTATACCATGCCATCTACAGTCCACCGCAAGATGTTTTTCCCACATAATGGAAATATTGTCACCATCGACCAGTTGACATATCATGAACCAAAATCTCAGACTTCCCCTAAGTCCACCATCTCTGTTGTCACCAATAAGCAAACTCTTGAGTCTTTGACTAATGTTTCCCCTGGCATCTACAAAGACTCCTCCTTGCTTGGCACCTTCCCAACTCCCCCCCCCTTCCTGTATCTGATCCCAGTTTAGCGAATTTTTGCATGATGTAATCATCTCAGGCTAACCTTCCACAGCCTGATTCAACTAGTCAGCAACCTCAATCTCACCCCCTGAATCCTACTCCTATCCCTTCGCCTCAGCTGACCGAACCTCCTCCACCTGGACCTTCCCATCCACCCCACACCCAGGAACCTCCCTATCCTTTTGAGTCGGTTCCCCCAAGTCTCCACCATATGGGAGCCATCCCTCCTAGCCATTACCCCGCCAGTCAGATACCTTTCCTTGCTCCCCCTCCCGGAGTCTATTCGGTTCCCGTCATGGCCACCCTTTCCCTCCCTCATTTAACCTTGGGAATACCGATATGGTATCTTACTCCTCCAGCTGAGACCCCACCCAGCCACCCCAAACCATACATTATTGTGACACCATTTCAACCAATTCCCTTCACTCCTTCCATCGCTACAGTGCCCCTATCCCCTCCGCAAGACCCTCCTCATGTTGTGACAGCTACAGGGAAGAAAAGGAAAACTTGCAAGGGGGCATCCAAAGACAAGGCCACAGCACCCGACCCTACCCCTCCTCCACCCACCAAGCCTTGTGCCTTGCGTGATGGTATCAGTCATGCCACCCATACTTGTCCTGAGTTTCCCCGTATCCAACCCATGGTTAAAGTTGCTTTCCCTGAATCTACAGTCCCTGAAACCTCTGTTTCTTCCTCATCCACAGCCAAGAACCCAAAGACTCTTCACACCAACAAACCCTGTGCTCTGTGTGGTGTCCATGGCCATTATTCTCATCATTTTCCTCACCTCACACATTACCGAGCCTCTTTAGAGTTCATTCGCGAGTACGAAGTTGAACAAAATCAATCCGCCTCTCCCATCCTTGCTCAGTATGCATCAGGTTTACTCGAGGATCCCCCTGCTACCATTGACATTCCTCCCCCTAATGTTTAGATGTCAGAACCTGCTACCCCCCTCCTATACCTATCATCATCCGCACGACCCTCGGAGTACATTCCCTCTGAATCCACTCCATCTATTTTGCTTGATTCCCCTTCAGCAACATTCTTGGGCTCTTCATGTTTTGACCATATTTTTACTTTTTCTTCTGTCATTCCCCCCGATGACCCATATGTGCGCCTCTCTTCCCATACTGATGATTTCGGTAGCTTTGCAGTGTCATGTGGTTTCCTTGACCTCTTCCCTTCCTCCCATAATCAAGATGATACCATCCGTATCTTTGATTTCCTTCGCAGCATGAGTTCTCACTCTTCCTCCCATTGTTCTCATTCATGTCCCTCTAGTCGATCTATGAGTCCTAGACTTCCTACCTCGACTACTCCCTCCCATAGTTGTCATTGGATGTCAACCCTAAACTCACGCTGCCATCATCATTCTCCTTCCTCCCATTTCTTGTCTTGTGACACTATTCCACGGGCCCTCTCATCCACACATTTTATTAGCTATGCCGATGGGGCAAGTCACTATTCTCGGAATATAGCCTCGACTGCGTGGGCCATCTTTACCCCCTTGCATACCCTCGTTCTTACAAATGGGGTCTGCATTGGTAATGCCACCAATAATCAGGCCGAATATGATGCAGTACGTGGTCTCTTAGCCGATGCCATCTCTCACCACATCCTCCATATACATGTTCGTTTAGATTCCTTGCTTCTTGTCTTACAACTTAATGGTGTCTATCATGTGCATAACCCTATCCTGTTTAGAAAATATTTACGAGTGAAACTTTTGATTCGTGAATTTCGATTCATTACTTTCAACCATATACCTAGAAGTCAAAATCACTACGTAGATCAAATTGCAAATCAAGTTCTAGACTGGCATTTATCACACACAAGACAATAACATTTCACACGATAAACACAATGTATATGCATAATATATATCATATAACATTTTTTTTAGAGTCCATCTACTCTGAAACATATGACATGCCCATAGCGTGTCACAAAAACAGATTTACAAAATTGGGGGGCACCACTTGCCCTACCTATACACTGGGGGGCATCACCTGCCCTACATATAATCACTCTCTGGAGGATCCCGAGCTAATGGCTCTGCTCCCACAATGTGTTCAATTATTTGGTTCTTGTCTATTTCTGACAGTTTTTCCCACCATTGTTTTAAAATTCCAGTGAAAGACCAAACAATCTGAGTAACTACATCAGACCAATTTGCTTTTGTTTCTGCTTTTCTTTGTAGTGCCCATGCATGTAGATTCTGAAGAGTAGCAATAACTTCATCATATGGTAAACAATCAATATTTACCAATAAATTATTACCGAAACCTTTTGTATTAGGATTGTCAAACCTAACATTGGCTGATTGTAAATGATCTCTATATTTTGAAAATGGGCTAGATGCTTCTGCATCATGTGTAGACGTATCATTAGGATTTTTGCTTCCTTTATTAGAAAATAAAAAAGATTCAGTCCTTTCTCTTTTTGAACTAGATTCCCCTTGGGTCTGTTCTCCTGGTGTCCTAGAAGTAACACCATACATGGCCAAAATTTGAGGAGTAGATGGTTGGCCATTTTCTATCAAATTCTGAAGGCTAACATAATTCCTTGGCAGTCTTAAAATTTAAACAGAAGGGAACTTTCTTATCCTTTCTTTCATCAAATCTGTTTTTTCTCTAGCTAAAATTATTCCATTTCTGATCTTTTCAATATCTGGGATGCTAACATTTTCAATTCCTTTGAAAAGTAAGCTTCTAATACCATCTTGTGGTTGATTAGAACTTGAAGATGTAGAAAAATTTGAGCTAGTCAAATCGACTTCTCTGTATCTAGGAGGTGACTGAGATTTCAAAATGGCATTCTGTAGATAATCTAGGGATTTAGAAATTATCCCCATATTAGACTGTATATCATTCAATGATTGTTTGTGCTCATTTTGAATTCCTAATATTTAATTATATCCACTATGCAATTTCTTAATATGTTCCTTAATTTCAAGCACATCCTTGGCTATATCATCCATATTTTGTAACATACAAACTATCTGGTAGTTTAAGACTGCCAAGGAATTATGTTAGCCTTCAGAATTTGATAGAAAATTGCCAACCATCTACTCCTCAAATTTTGGCCATGTCTGGTGTTAGTTCTAGGACACCAGGAGAACAGGCCTAAGGGGAATCTAGTTCAAAAAGAGAAAGGACTGAATCTTTTTTCTTTTCTAATAAAGGAAGCAAAAATCCTAATGATACATTCGCACATGAGGCAACAGCATATAGCCCATTTTCAAAATATAGAGATCATTTACAATTCTAGGAAATAAGATCAAAAACTTAAACACCTTGAACAAAACAACAATTCTAGGAAATAAGATCAAAACCCTACTTTTTGGTTACTTTTATACTTTCCTAACTAGTTCATGGGAATTCAAAGGTCTTACCATTGATGCATGTGCAAAATTGTGCTTTGTCTTCCACTATATACTGCACACATGACTCAACAAAAAGAAAAAATAAAAAGTGAATACTAAAAGATTTGTTGGGTGAATATATCCCAACTACAAGATTCGAGGTCATGCTTATTTGAGACTAAACCCTATGATCAAGATCTAATTCCTATTCTTAAAGGAACCCTAATCCCACCTTTATTGGATCTCATCCTTGATATGGATCTGAAATTTCCTCCACTTTTCCTATAAATCAACCACATGCTCGAGGGTTGAGAGGGGATCACTAAAGGTAGACTTATGTTGCTCAAATAAGTTGGAAATATTATTGTCAAAGGAAAGGATTGTTGACTTGTGGGAGGAGCTTCACTTCATTGTGTATTGTGTTTCATAGAAGATAATTGGAGCACATCCTATTTTATATATTCATGACTCGCAGATGTCAAGCAGATTAGATCAATATTACTAAATACAACTATGGGGAGCTTCAGTTTCATCAGACAATTTTTTGGGCCAAATTTCACTGCCTCAATACCGCTCCTACCCAATGTCGCGTGTTCAACTGCTTCCCCGATTTCCTGAGAGGAATATGATTGTATTCGTCGTCATGTTTTCCATTCTTGAGAAGTTCACCACCATGCTCGGAACTTTGAACTTCATTTGGGCTACCACTATTCTACTCAGGGGCTTCGCATCTTCCTTAAAAAAAAAAAAACTTCTGGTTCTGTAATACTCTCATTTTTTCACAAGATAGTTGGAATATTAAAGTTCTTAATTTCCTTATTTAATGAAGTAAATAAAAGGGTGGAGGGACCCATAATCCTCCAATATGAATAAGATCCACTTTTGATGTGTGAATGTGGATTAATTAAACATATATCTACATAATGTAGTGGAGCAGCTACTAATGTGAAAGGAGTGGAGATCATGTATCATTAATGAGATAGATCATAGAGGTTGAAGCAGTCAATTGAGATCATGGAGGGAATCTAATGTAAGATCATAGAGCATTCATGATGAAGTGATCGAGGAAGTAGTCCATTTAATGGACACATGATGGAGAGGATGCACATTGCATGAAGACATGATGGAGGACTTAGAGAGACAGCGCAGTCAAACATGGATGCTCATGTCCACATGTACATCGTAGTTTAGAGGTGGGCCAAGGCTTGGGAAGGCTCACTTTGTATATAAGGAAGGTGAAGGCAGAATGAAAGGCAGGCTTTAGTTTATGATTTGATTATCTGTTCAGATCTGGATTTGTCAGGTGACATTTCCATGCACTCTTATGTTGTTTAGCTAAGTTTGCAGTGCTGTTTAGCATAGGGTGTTCTCGAGCGGGAATCCCACCCTTACCCACAGGGGACTTGTGTGCCTACTCTGGGAAGGTTATTCTAAGTTGCCATTCATCATCAGGCTTTGGTGCCACACTATTTACACTCTCTGTAGAACACATACCTTCAAGAATTACGCAATTTCTAAAGATCAGTTTGGGAGGAGGAGATTGTCTTTAGTATTTTAGCTGGAGAACCGGTGAAGGATTATTCCTATCACCTTGGGATTCAAGATCAACATTCCCAGGGCTTCATTTCAGATCTGGCATCAGTCCAAATTTTATTGACCTTCTATCAGCAGCAGTCCCATCAAGGATTGCATAGTCCATCATTGCAGATCCAAAGGAGGAAGGAATTTTCTAGCATTTCAGCTAGGAATCCTATGAGGGATCATCCCTTCACCTTGCCATCATCATTTCCATCAGCTCGAAGCTTATTGCAACAAATTTTAGCAGGTGTTGAGTCTCTCCCTCTTGTACAACGCAGTTTCTTCATCAGTTGCATATTCAGTTGCTGCATTTTGAGGAGGAGGAAGAAGAGACAAGATCTCAAGATTCTAGCTTGGAGATCTGAAGGAGGGATCAGCCCTCAAAGCTCATATTTGGTTGTACATCATATTGCAGCCATCATATGATTAGATCTAGCTCAGATCTACATACCCAACAGTTGTAGAGTGAAACCCTAAGAGGGTGATTTTCGAAACTCATAGATCTAGAAAATCCTTTCTGAGTTATCTTGGGTCTCCATCACATTGGCCAGATCTTGAATCTTGGCATCATCAGAGCTCTTGAGCTCCATATATCTACATTTCCATTTCAGCCAGCAGTCACATGTTCATTATCTGCTGAAGGGGCAACACAATATTGCTTCCTTCAGCTCTCAAGTTACACAGTGCTTGTTGTGGCATGCTTTCAAGCTCATTCTAGGCCATCTACTTGGCTAGATTACCTTATATTTTGTACACTGCTGTAACTGTAATCCATCTCCACATAATAAAATGGATCAACTTCTCTGTACATTCTAACATTGTCTTTAGATTAATTGTTTACTTTGTTGTGGTTCTTATATTGTGTTTTAGTATTATTGCATTCTCCCTTTTGGGATATTACAGGTTTGTTAGCATAATATTAGTGGCAGAGGGAATTCGGACCTTTGGCTGAAAGGGCAAGCTGCACACAAGTTCTTATTTTTTTGATACCATAATTAAAGGATTTTCATTGCTTATACAATAATTATCGGCTGTGATATGCTTGATCATGACTTTCAATCGTTTATCACTGCCCTAGGCTAAGGATCAGAATCAAAATGTGGCTCTCAAAATTTTATACGTGGTAACCATTGTGGAATCCATTCTGATTCTGTTCGGACTCTTCTTTAGGATTACGGCTTCACCAATATGTTTGCCCAATGAAGGAGAACGACTTCACCAGCGCGGAATATCACAAATCTCTTTGCAGATGAATGCAGGAGTAGTACTTCTCGTGCATTGTTCGAGGATGTGGATAAGTATACTAGTGTTTGATGTGAAAGAAAAGAGTATATTCGACGACTCTCAAATGCGCACACTTTATCAGTTTTTTGATAATCAATATCCACGGTGCCTTCGTGGAAGAATTTTCGATAGCTTGAGAATGACAATTGTGTCATATATCGTGGAGCTACTGTAGTCCAACAATGGTGATGAACATCTGAGGGTTACTAGATTACTATCCGTGCTTGTGAAAGAGAATTTGTTTTCATTAGAGAGGTTGAGGTCAATTGAAGCAATACGAGGTGTGGTGGAGATGCTCATCAATATGGATGATTTGTAGTTAGATTCATGTTTTCATATATTGAGGTGTTATCTAAATTTACTCATCATGAGACAACTCTTCAATTATTTTTAATCTGTATGGAAAATTGATGATGTGATCTTGTTTTTTTTTCTTGTACGGAACTCTAGTCAATATGATAAATATACCTATTTTGACTAGAATGGAACTACATTTAATTTCTTATCTGCAAAAGCTTTTCCTCTCTCTGTTCTCCTAAGCTTATTTGCAGAAGGTGGAAATCAGGTTTCCCATATGCTCGTGCACATTCTCCACTTTTTATGATATGTGCAAATTTGGATTCCATTCTTCCATTACATGTTCTCTACATCCATACTTCAACAAAGTTATTGTTATAGCATCATTTCTCACCTTGACATGATTCATGATTGCTACATGGCTTTATGGGCACCCATTCCTACAGACTTGGACAAATTCACTTAAAAACAGTGGAAAATCCTTCATACGCGACTATGCCCGTGTTTTTCCGCGTGTATACGCGGGGTTGATGGTTACTCAGGTGGTTCAACCACCCCAGCCCGTGGCCAACTGTTTCCAACTGCTGAAACTACTTGGAGGGACTATAAAAAGACCTCATATGTATGGCCTAAAGGGGAGAGAGAATTATTATTATTATACTCTGTTGGTTACCTATCCAAGTCTGATTCCCCGTGCCTCCTGCACTTTCCCAGTTCATTTCAGGAAACCCTTGTTTCCTTGAGATACACATCCCTTTATATGTTATCTCGTATGCACTCATTTGGAAGGAGCCTTAGCGAGGCAAGGGCTGGACGGATCCGGACGACGGTCTGCGAAGGCCTTGGAAGGATCAGGTGATCTCTCCACTTACTTTTTTACGTACTATTTTTATAATACAGAAGTATCATGCTGTTCCCGAAGTAAATGTGTTAGTGTATGCTTTAATGTATGAAGAATATTTGTTATACAAGCATTCATGATGATTTATTTAACGTTTTATATGAATCTCACTAATGTATAGAGTAGAAATATACTGTACAACTTGTCCTTTGTGCTGGTTTCTTCTTGTATTTCAGGTGAAAAAGGAAGGACGGTTGCAGGGAGTTTGAACTCCACGTGGATCTACTTCAAACGTAGGACCAACGGGTAAACCTCTCATTCTACTCGATTTCGTTTTTATGACTGTGCACGATCGTGTGAGTCTCTGTTAAGTAGTACGCCCCTGCTCTGTGGAGGTTGAATCCCAACCAACCTCTAGGGTGTTAAATCCCCGAAACAGAACTGGCGACTCCGCTGGGGATCACATTTTTGTGATTCTCCTGTTGGGTTGTTTCAGCTGTTTGGTAGGTTGCCAATAGTTTCTTCTGTCTTTTACAGTCCAGTTTGCTTTCTTGCAGTCAGTCTGAAGCTTTTATACCTTTCCCAGACTTGTACTTTTTATTTTTCACTATCTTTCTTTGTATACGCAGTTTTTCTTGCACACAGTCGCGTATACCCGCGAGTTTGTGTAGAAGGAACCGCGTATACGCGGGTTTCCCTCAACACAGACGCGTATACACGCCTGTTGCATAACTGCAAGGTCGCGTATACCTAGGCTGAATTTGAAATTTCAAGATTCTCGTGTTTTTGGTCTTTTCTGGCTGTGGAGGCCTGTGTCTGCAGAGTCTCTGTACTTACTGGAGTGTGACAGAAGTGGTTTTAAGTCTTGGTTCTCTTTCGTTTGTCCGAAAACTGATCTTTTTGGCGAAGTGTTCTTGTTGGTGCTAGCACTCCTGGATTGAGTTCCAAGATCGCTTTCTGAGCGTTCTTGGCTGTTCTGCTTTACCAGAACAGAGAGCTTTTGCTCACTGACTCACTCCTGTCTTTGTGTTGTGCTTCGCATTGCGTTCTTTGCTTTGTTTTCGATTGGTTTTCTTGAGTTTCATAGGCTAGGGTTTTGTTGCAATTTTCGAAGATCGTTTCTTGTTTCTTTGGAGTTTTGTGTTGCAACGAATTTGCACTATTTCTCTTGGCTGTTTGATTGAGTTTTTGGTCTTCCGTTGCTCTCATTGATATTTCTATTATTAGCCTTATAATGTTTGGGGGCATAGCTGAAGTTTATGCTTGAAATTCGGTCTCGTTTTGGCTTGGATTGGGATAGTTGTTCTTGGTTTTCTTGAAGCTCTTGTTTTATAAAACTGAAAAGCCCAAAAACATTTGTTTTGTTTTTTGTTTTTTGCATATCAAAAACTCAAAAAACATTGTTTCTTGTTTTTGTTTTTGTTGTTGCCTTTTTCATTTTCGTTTGGCTTCATCTTTTGGGACTTTAGTGAAGTTTCTTGCTTCTAGTTTCCCGCTTGATTGTGAAGGGAGGTTGTCTTTTGATTTCTTCTTCTTCTGGTTGAGTATTTTGGTGTCTTATATTGAGAGTTCTTGTTTGCAAAGATTAATCTTTATGGATATCAAAAGATTAGTTGAAACTGAAGGAGCCTTTTTGGAAATTTCACCTTGTTTCAAGGGACTTTCTGCATCTTAGAAATTACATGCTAGTGGTCATTTGCATTAGGTGCATTGAATCATTTAGTTAGCTTCTTAATTTTTGTGCGTGTGAGTTTGTAATTTGAAAAGAAAAATACATTTTTAGCCTCGTAGAACTTACATAGAAATTGCTCTTCATCGAAAGACTAAGAACTGCATGTGCATGTAGTCAGGTTTTTATTAATTTCTTTTGCGTCAGAACATCATTGGTTTCAACTCCATATCCTTATGACTTAATACAATAGCCCTTAAAATAAGCGATTTAATCTAAAATCAACTAGCAAGTTTTATTTAGTGTCAATCACCAACTAGCTAGGTTGTAGGGCCTTGGAATAGGAGAGAGGAGAGTTAACTCTCCAAGGCCGCTCAAACAAACATAGAAGTTTATTAATTGAGCGAAATCCAACTCCGTGAAGTGGACTGGGAAAGCTCTCATTCGAGAGTCAAGCGCGAGGGGAAGTGAAGGTTAAGAAGAGGGATACCCCCCCTCCGATTAGCTGAATCTAACCTCAAGACCGTTCCGCCCAGCTTCTGATACGGATTGGTGTCCATAGTTGCCGTTCCTAGGTTCCACACAGGTGACTGCGGGGGGGAATACCCGTGGTACCTGAGGCAGACGTCGCATCACTTTCAGCAGTACTTCTGGGGGGTGCCCTTGCAAAGCTTGGGTGCTTGAGCCGGCAAAGGCTGTCGTTAGGAGGTCGGCGTAACTGTTTCTGATACCTTCGCTAGTTGTTCTGGGCCCTAATCATCCCAGACTGCTTTCGGAAGGCCCTATACTTCGCTTTCCTGTATTTTGGTGTCCGGTCCTCATCACCCGGAGCGAAAATACTTGGAGGTTGTTTGCTTGCTGTTTCTCAGGGTTTTGTTTTTAGTGAGTGCTCTTTGCTCCTAGCTTGCCTAGCTTTTCACTTTTCTTGAGTTTAATATAATAAATTTGTAAAAGTGGCTGATCAAGCGCCTCGACGTTCGAGGAGAGTCCGGGGGTTATCTCCCGAGAGTACAGAGCCTTCTTCGAGAAGGCGTAGGAGCGATCTAGCAGGTGGTTTTCACCCTGTAGAGTCTGACGCTGTGGAGAGAGATCCTCCACGAAGGTCTGAAGGTTTCGTTGCTGATTCCGGTGTCGGTTCCGAGAGGAGCGTTTCGCTCACCTCGAGGGTATTGTTTCCTCAGGAGGAAGATTTTCAGATAGAAGATATACCTGAGCCTGCAGCTACAGGTCCATCTCCTCTTCCTCTTGATCATCCGTTTGTTATTCAGTACGTCGGACCGGAGTCTGAGAGACCGCCGGATCTTCCATATCTTTCTTATCTTTCGATGGCCACGACCGGGAACGCGGCTTCTACCGTGAGTGCTGCGGGCATTCAGACCCCTGCTTCTGTCGAGGCAGGGGGCACTCTTGCTCTATCTTCGAGTGCTTCTAGCACTGCTATGTTTGGCTCTGGGTTCACCCAAGCATATGCTTCTCAATCTGGTCCCTTTGTTTCCGGGATGTCCATTGCTGGAAATCCCTCTTTTTCCTTTACCGCCGGTGCAGCTGGATCTACGCCCATGTCCAACATGGCTAGTGGATCAGCTTCTTTTCAGGGTTTCCCCTTTGGGACCGGGCATATTCCTAGTCCCAATCCTTCTTTAGGGTCGTTTCCTTTTACGTCCCAGACCCAAAGTTTCAATCCTTGGGCTCAGGGGCCAAGTTCGGCTTCTTTTACAGGATGGAATCCTATGTTTGCAACGTCGGGGGCAGGGAATCAGTTCATCGCGAGTCATCCAGGGAATGCTTCTTTCCTTGCATCGAGTGCTTATCAGTCTTTTTCTCCTCTATCTAATGCATGGAACCCCTACCAGGGGCTTACATCTTCAGTCAATACTTCAGCGGGGGGAACTAGTCCGGGTCTTGGTAACTCGGCGTGGGGAGGAGGTTCTTCTCCGTTTTCTACGGGTCCTTTCTGGCAGCCTGGTGCCTCATCAAATCTAGGCTATTCTTTTCAGACTGTGGGAAATCCATCCCATCAAGGATGGAATTCTCAGGCTCCGCCGCGATTACCATTTCTGGCAACGTTAAACTTGCCAGACTTGGCGAAGTTAACTAATGACCCGATTCAGTATAGTCCGGGTTGGCCTCCGGTTCCAACCAAACTTCCTTCAGACATTCCTAAGTTTGAAGGTAAGACTGGTGAAGATCCGGCAGACCATGTCACCACATTCCACTTATGGTGTTCATCCAACTCTCTGATCGACGATTCGATTAGATTGAGATTATTTCAGCGCACCTTTACTGGAAACGCCGCGAAGTGGTATATAGAGCTTACTGGGGGCAGTTTCGCCACATTTGGAGAACTGGCTGTCACTTTTCTTAACCATTTCCAGTTTCCTGTCAGATATGAGGCTGGGACCGAACTCCTGGCTAATTTTAAGCAAGATGAGGCAACTCACATTTCTGATCATATTCAGGAATGGAGGAGAAGGAAGAGGCTAATTAAAGCCCATATTCCAGGTGAGTTCCTTCTCGAGTGGTTTTTGAAATCGCTTCAGTCAGATATTTCAAAGGATGTATCCATGTCAAGGGTATATTCCGAGGAGCAGGCCATCTTTAGGGCCCAGCAGTTAGAGTTGATCTATTCTCAGTCTGGCATGCTTTACAAGTATTTTCCTAATGCTCCTCGCTCCAAATTGGATCTCTCGAAACCCAAACCTGGCCCGCATGGTGACGGACTTGTCGGATCGGTCAGTAGTAGTGCAGCCAGCCTACTTTCTCAATTGTAGCAGTTGTCTTTACAATCTGCTTCTTCTGGTCAGGCTGTGCCTGCTGATTCTTCACCTTCCCAGTCTTTGTCCATTAATGCTGTCCAATCTTCTGAACCCAAAGGAAATCAACAGTCCGATGGGAAGAAGAAGGGACGTAATAACAAGAAGAAGGGAAATAATGGGAAGGGCAATGCAAATAAGACCAACGAGCGTGTTGGTGAAGGGCAAAAGGAGAAAAAGAAAGTTAAGTTTCCGTGCAAGCTTTGTGCTGGAGACCATCTCACGCATCTTTGCCCGAAAATTCAGGATGCTCAGCGCCTGTTATCTCAGCAAGGTTCTTCTAGTTCCCAGGCCGTGCTAACAAACCCTTTTCCCCAAGGGCAGCAATTAATTGCTGGCGCGAATCAAAATCCTGGGGCTTCCTCTGGAGGTCCTCAGGAAGGGGAAATTCCATCGAATATCTTTATGATGAGTGCTCACGTGGATGTCGCTACGAGATCCCGTGATTATGGCGGAGAGGAATCTTAGAAAGCTAAGGAAGTTCCTGATGCTACTGAACCGCTTCATATCACGAAGCCAACTGTTGAGTCTATGCCTCGGATACCGAAGGCATCCTCTAAGCGGTCAACGATTAATCCGAACATGAGGGCTGCCCAGAACTACTTGATTGTAGAAGATCTGGCGCAGAGTCCTTGTGCTATGTTAGCTTTAGAGGTACTCCAGTCTTGTCCGGCTCAGCGCAGTGCTTTGCTCACTGCCATTGGAGCTATAGATCCGAAAAATTCTCTTCTGATTACCTTTGATATGAAGAATTTTAAAAAGAGACTTCCTCATCATATGGCCTTCCATATTAAATCATCGTATCGGAAGACTAATATCTTTCGCACGGTCGTTGATGAGGGTGCTTCTACTTGCGTGATGTCTCTCGCATGCTGGAAGACACTAGGATCTCCCAAAGCTGTTCCATCAAGCACTATTCTTACTGCATTCGATGGCCATTCTCATAGGCCCCATGGTATTGTCCCGGCTTTGCCCATCTGTGTTGGGGGCAAAACCGTTAACATAGAGGTTGAGGTAGTAGATGCAGCTTTGGACTACAACCTTCTGTTGGGGAGGAACTGGATATATGATATGGATGCCATTGCATCTTCACTATTTCGGATAGTATGTTTCCCCCACGAAGGGAGGATAGTTACGGTGGATCAACTGGACTGTCCTCCTGTAGACCTGGATGCGCCTCCTGACTCATCTGTCCCTAAGTTGGATAATACCAAGGCACCTATCGAGAATTTAGGAGTGGGAATGTATTCTTCCCTGATGGGTTATTTTGATCTTCCTCCTCCTAAGGTGTCTATCAATGCTATTTCATCCTCCAAGGCTCCCCTTCGAAGAGAGTTCTTTCGAACTCATTATTTTTCGGACCCTTGGACCTTACCTTCCCCAACTGCCACTTTGGAGGAAGGGCAAGTGGGTGGAATGGCATTCCTGATTTCTGCAGCTGAGATTGCATATCAGTTTGTTGTTGACACTGCAGAGTCTGATCCAGCTCCTCTTTCGCCGGAAGAGTTGGATGGTGATGTGGCTCCGGCTTGGACGCTTACTTCTTCTTCTGCCCAGGATTGTCTAGATACCACTCTTCCATCTGAAGAGGCCATCCTGGAAGCAATGACATGTATAGAGAGACCGTGGGATGACTTGCATCATCGGTCTTACTTCCTACCTGACTTGAGCGAAGTCGAAGCTAGTTTTCCAAGTCCTCAGTCTCCTGGACCTGTTCACCCAGTCTTGAGCCCCTTAGCACCAGCACAGGTTTATGCTGAAGGGAACATGGCCGTGATCTCTCCGACTATCCCGGTGAACATCTCCAGGAATCCCAACATTATTGAGAACGTTTTCATTGGAGCTGAATGTTCCCGTGAAGAAGTTCAAATCTATACCGAGCTCTTCAAAGAGTATAGGGATGTTTTTGCTTGGTCTTATGAGGAAATGCCTCGCATAGACCCATCTATCGTCCAGCATGAGATCAAGACGTATGAAAACGCTAAGCCGGTCAGGCAAAAACTTCGTCCGGTTAATCCTAGGAAGGCAGCAGCTATCAAAGCTGAAGTTGAAAAGTTGCTTAAGGCGGGATTCATTTTCCCAGTTCCTCTGACTGAATGGGTTTCAAACCCCGTTCCTGTTGATAAAAAGCAAGGAACAATTCGAGTATGCATCGATTTCAGAGACCTGAATAAGGCGTGTCCTAAAGATAATTACCCCACACCCTTCATTGATCAGATTATTGATGAGTGTGCCGGTAACGAAATTTTTTCCTTCATGGACGGTTTTTCTGGTTACAATCAAATTACTATCCGTCCACAAGATCAACATAAGACCGCATTTATTTGTCCCTGGGGTACGTTTGCATATAAGAAAATGCCTTTTGGTCTGAAAAATGCTGGAGCTAATTTTCAGCGGGCCATGTCTTACGCCTTCCACGACATCAAGAAAATTATAGAGGCATACTTAGATGATCTAGCTGCTCATTCTCGAAAGAGGATGGATCATCCAGGACACCTCCGGCAAATATTTGAGAGATGTCGCTTTTATAAAATTCGTTTGAATCCGAACAAGTGCGTTTTCGCGGTAACATCCGGTCGGCTGTTGGGATTTATCGTGTCTAGTGAAGGGATAAGGGTAGATCCCTTCAAGGTTGAGGCAATACTTTGGTTGCCTCCCCCGTCTTCAATCCGTCAACTTCAAAGTCTCCAAGGGAAGTCTAACTTTCTTCGGAGGTTTATCGTTAACTATGCTGAGATTACAAAGGGATATATGAGACTGCTGAAGAAAGGAGTCCCTTTTCTTTGGGACGACTATGCTCAATGCTCATTCGATGCCTTGAAAAAGGCATTGACCTCTGCTCCTTTACTGAGTCCACCCGATTATAGCAGAGATTTTCTTTTGTATCTGGCTACAGCAGAATCTACCATTGGTATGGTTCTGGTTCAGGAGGATGATGCTCTGGCCGAGCATGTTATTTACTACCTTAGTCGAGGACTGGTAGGACCTGAACTGCGATACACCCCGATAGAAAAATTAGCCTTAGCAGCAGTTCATGCTGTGCAGCGAATCCGGCATTATATTATTCTTCGCAAAACTTATGTCTTGGCAGCTGCCAATCCATTTAAGTTTGTCCTCAGCAGGCGAGTGATTGGGGAAAAATATAATAGATGGATTGTGATTTTACAAGAATTTGATCTAGAGTTCATGTCTGCCAAATCCAAGAAGTCATTAGTTTTTGCGGAATTGATCTCCGAGTTGCCTTGTGGAGAGGCGATGATCTATGATGAGTCCTTTCCGGACGAACACTTATTTCTGATCTCTCCACAAGATCCTTGGTATGGGGACATCATTGTATATCTCCAGACTGCGAAGTTTCCCTCTTCTTTTTCGAAAGATGAGCGTCGTAAGCCGCGTCACTTAGCTAAAAGTTATCTGATTATTGGTGATGCTTTGTACCGTCGAGGGGTTGATTCAATCCTAAGACGCTGCTTAACTTTCGAAGAAGCTGAGGCTGTGCTTAATGATTCTCACGGTGGAGCTTGTGGGGGTCATTTATCGGGGCTTGCTACAGCCCAAAAGATTTTGCGCGCTGGCTACTTCTGGCCCTCGATTTTCAAAGATTGTATTGAATCGGTCAAGAAGTGTCATCCTTGTCAAGTGTATACTCGAAAAATGCGCGCTCATCCAGCTCCGCTTTTTCCAGTCGTTACTGTCGGCCCCTTTACAAAGTGGGGTATGGATTATACTACTTGTAACTCGCCTTCGGAAAAAGGTCACAAGTACATTATCGTAGCAGTAGACTACTTTACGAAGTGGGTCGAAGCTATGCCTACTTTTGGGAACGATGGTGAGACTGCAGCTCTTTTCTTCTTCAACCAAGTCATTGCTCGTTTCGGTATACCTAGAGAGATTGTCACTGACCATGGCAGTCACTTTCAGAACAGTATGATGGCTGAGTTGGCTCTTCAATTGGGTTTCCGGCAGGAGCATTCATCTCCATATTATCCTCAGGCCAATGGGCAAGTGGAAGCCGTAAATAAGTCCTTGAAGACAATTCTTCAACGGACGATTGATAAAAATAGATCCAACTGGCACATTATGCCATATCCTGCACTCTGGGCATACAGGACGTCAGTTAAAACTGCAACTGGCTTTACTCCGTTTCAGTTAGTCCACGGGGTGGAATCCGTATTTCCCATTGAATGCGAGATTCCTTCCCTTAAATTAGCTGTTGAGCTTCTTCCTGACACTTCTAGTCTGGCAGAGCGGCTTCTTCATCTGGAACATCTTGATGAGCAGCGTCGAGATGTCGCCACGTTGAACGAAGCGCATAAAAACCGAGTCAAAGTCCAGTACGATAAGGCGGTTAAGCCTAGGGTCTTTTCCGAAGGTGACCTCGTTTTGGTCTATGCCCAAGAAAAGGATGCCTTGGGGGCAGGAAAGTTTAAATCGATGTGGTATGACCCCTATATCGTCAAAAAGGTCCTTAAGAAAGGAGCGTATACCTTGGTTGACTTCGAAGGAAATGAGTTGTCGGAGCCCCGAAATGGGCTCTATCTGAAGAAGTATTATGCCTAGGCTTTGGCCTGGCATTTTGCTTTGTATATAGTAGTTTTTTGTCTTGTACATATCTGTTTGATTTTCGATTTTTGATGGGATGGTGATGTTTTTGATCCGCTTTGGCAGGTTGTGTTGATGTCATGAGTCATTATGGTTTCGCCGATGGTGCTAGTAGACACACCCGGAACTTAGCTTCCGCGGCTTGGGTGCTTCATTATCCTTCCGGTCAGCTGTTGGTATCAAGAGGGGTCTGCATTGGTCCTACTTCCAATAATGTAGCAGAATACACTGCAGTCATTCATCTACTCTCAGAGGCAATATCTTTGGGTGTTGATTCGTTGGTAGTTTTCTTGGACTCCCAGCTGGTGGTGTCGCAGTTGAACAACACTTATCGGGTACGAGATCCAGTTTTATTACGATTGTTCTTGAGGGTACGTTTGTTACAAAGGTCATTTCAATTTTTTCATTCATATTCCTCGAGCTGACAATTGGTTTGCTGACTCATTGGCTAATCAAGCTTTAGATTGGCATATTAATCATTCAATACAATAAAATCTAATCATCAAAAACATCATACATTTGATACATTTATCACATCACATCAAAATATCACTGTATATATATCATCAGTATGTCAAAAAACTTTACAAAATTTTGGATCCATCAATGCCGTACAAAACTTGGGCTTATGCCCCATCATGTTCAGTCTCAAAAAATATACAGTCATCTAATATGTAAAATCTATCTACTCCTGAGGACCCTGCCCAGCGTTCCTATAGAACATCACCGCAGTGGCCACACGGCGGAACAGTCTAACCCAGTCCCGGGGTACTCCTACAACCCGTCTCTGGACGGCTTCTGGCAAGTCCTCCACAGCAGCCAGAGGGATTTGGCGGGTTAGTCCCTCCAAGTTTCTCTGCACGGCCTGGAGGGTTCTGTCAGAATCCGCTGTCTCTGCTTCACCTCTGCGGCGCTTGTGACGTGCTAGGCCCTCAGGACGCACCGGTCCAACATCTGAAACATGATCATTTTTATTTGTCAGTCATTATGAATCCAATCCAAAAACATGTTTGTTTTTCATTTTTCATACATATTTGAAAAAAAAATCCAAAAAAATCATATAAGTTTAAAATTTTTGAAAAAAACTTACTGACTGCTCCCCATGCTGCACCGGGTAGAAGTACTAGATCTGGCTCTCCTCGGAAATCCATCCCGGCATAGGGGTAGTCATCTACTGCGATGATCGGTTCTCTCCACCATAAGAAGAACTCATCGTCCCAGGTAGTTCGGGGTACCTCGCTGCCCCCCAGTCTCTTCATCATGTCTGCCCAACGGGCAATTCTTGGGTCCCGAGGGCTTCTGATAGTTGAGATGACTTTGGGTCTCAAAGCTGGAACTCTCTCGAAGAAGAATGTAGTCAAAATGGTTCCATAGCCAAAGTGTTTTGTATATGTTTTGCGAATGGAGGTCAGTTGTTGTTTCATGTTCAGTAGCAGGGCAGTGCACCAATCATACACATGAATTAAGCACTCTACAGCTATGCTCATGTGCGTCCTAGACGCCTGATGCAGTGAGGCAGATCCTGCCACTCTGCCGATGGTGAATAGGAGGATCTTCATGTGCAAGTCCTTGATATCTCTGATTGCAATCTGTGTGCCAACTTTCTTGGAATCTTCTATGCAATAGAGTTGGACATAGTCCTCCACGGTTAACTCTCCCAGGGGCCTTCCGTGCAGATCCACTGGGTCTCCCCTTCTGGAGAGTCCAGTGATGAAGTATATATCTTCCACCTCTATGCGTAGTGGCATTTGATCAATGATGAAACAATCCTGATCCGGTTCCCAATAATTTACCAGCATTTCAAGCAATCTCACATTACTTTTCATATTGGGCATCTTGAAAAATTTGAATAATCCACAGTTTCGGAGGACATTTTGTGCTGCGCGGTCTTCCATGACCTCTTGGTCTATTGCACTATGCTCGCGTTCCCTCCATGAAATTGTCATCTTGAAAAAATTCATTAAAATTTGCATTAGAAACTCATTTTTGAAATTCGGACTTGCGCATACGCTAGTTTCGCTGTGCACAGTCGCGTATACACGCGACTTTCCTTCTTTGAACCCGCGTATGCGCAGATACGCGTTTTTTAATAAGGGTTTCCAGGTAAAAATCCACTTAATTTTAAATTTTAAACGAACAAAATGAATCAACAGGATGAATAAGGAGCCTACCTGAAGTTTCGCTGAATTCTGACGGTCGGTTGTTGCTGATTTGACGAAACAAGTTTTTAGCTCCAGAGCTCTTTTCCAAATCAGCTATGCAATAATGAACCAATTGAGAGGTAATTTGTGTATTTATGGCTAAAAAATTGAAAATTTTCGCAAAAATTTCCTTGTGCTTATTTTTTCGATCCGTCTTATGCTGTATAACTCGATTGCTTGGAAGTGCCCAGTTTGGTATATTTCAGGTACATTTTGACATTTTCGAGATTTTTCCCGGTTTCTGGCCCATGTGTTCAGACTCTTCATGGCATGTATATGATCTTCATTGGCATATAGGTTAGGGAATCACTTTCCATTGCATCTTGCATTCTAGCCTCCATACTGATCACTTGCCTTAGGGTCGATCCCATCAGGTCATGAGTATTATACCCATTTCACTCGCCGATTTTTAAATCATGACTTGATGGTAGAGCCTTCCTTTACATGGGCTTCCTAGTTAGTTCCTCGCTATCACTTGTTGCCCATGCTGCTTTTTATGTAGGCTCGGGAGTTCTCTTTAGTCCCGCCATGTCTTTCGTGTTGAAGCTTCATTCTTCTCCTTCATCACTTATCATTTTTCTGGCTTATACCCTAGAGGCTCCCCGGTGTCGTTAAGTTGTATTACTGCATTGCATATTGGCTACTTGTTTATCCTGGCCTTTAGCCGGCTTCATTTGGACTCGATGTTTAAGCCAACTTTTGACCTTGACTTTCCGTACAAGTTAACCATTGCATGCACTTAGCTATCACGACTTGACACCTTTATACCCATGGATGGAACGTTCCTCTGAGTATCACTGACCAGTTTTCGCCACCTTGCATTGAGCATAGGATTGTTCCAAACCCCGGAACTAGTGCATCTGCTTTCTTGATACTCGTTCTATCCATTGTACCATAGCATTCTTTTATTCTTTTTAAGGCTTATTATGAAAAAGACAAAAAAAATTAAATATAACAAAAAGAGCGGGAACGGGATGTATCTTCGTTATTTCGATGGCAGTACAGAGACAGTTTTGTCGCCCTTGAACAAAGCACATATACTTATATATATTTCCTTCATTTGGGATGGTTCTAGTTTGACCTAGGTTCAGCCTTTACCATGTTTCACTTGTCAGTTCTCCCCCGGTCGGTTATCTCTTCCGATCATATGGAGAGTTTGTTTTGCCTCCCGCAAGACAGACTTATACAGTGTCACTTTTTACTGCCATGGTCATCACAGAGTCGTGTTTTTGTTCAAGGGAAGTCTAGCCTGAGTCGGCCATTCTGCGGTGTCTCTTGACTCATTATTCAGTCGGCCTTCCCGGTCTTGTCAGTATCATGTCCTATCACATCAGATGTTTTGATCTTCTACTCGTGCTGGTTAGAGAAGGTCCCCATTGACTTCTTGCCGGCGGGTTTGTCTCTTATCGACTACGACACATTGCTCTGAGAGCAAGCCTAGAGCCGCACCTTGGGCCTATTTTCATCATTGATAGGTGACCTCGTGCTCAACATTTGATCATCATCATGGGTCTTTGACTGAGTGGTTTCCCCTGTGTTCGACGTCAGCACACATTATCACACTTGGGATTCGTGCAGTACCTGGATTTCCATTTGACCCTATCGGTGGATTTCTCGCCTCTGCGTCATCTTTCATTATTGGTTGGTTCAGAGGGTTTCTTCCGTGCGCTAGCTTCATCTTGTGCACGTCGGAAACGTACTTCCGTTTTGGTTCCATCACTCTCCTTCGTCCGATTCCTTCCAAATCTTGGCCTGCGGGTTACACTCGCACTGGACTGATGTGGGATGCCTTAATGCCTTCCTTCCAACAGATCTTTTCCCATCGACTCCGACTCATTGCTCTGGGAACAAGATCTAGAGTCTTTTTGTCAGTACCTTAGGGTTTGCAGTCATCAGTGGCAGACTCTTCGCTATCGACAGTGAGGATTCATCATTGCCTCCTGATTGGTAGATTCTTTCAAGTGTTCGACTTCAACTCATTCATTCACACTTGTCAGATTGTACTGGGGCACCTCGACACTCATTATCATTATCGGTGGGTTGTCTCGCGTTGGTTAACGGGAAACATCATTGCCCGGTAATCCAACGATTTCTCACATGGTCGACTTCAGCTCATTCATTCCCATTGTGTAGAATTGTGCCGTTGTGATCGGTGAAGACCTCGGGTTGTATCAGCATTTCTCGGTTCACTGTTGACATTCCTTTCAGTTTCTGCCAGTGTTGCCGTCCACCCTTATATGTTGCAGTTCAGCACAGCAGCATCTTATATGTTGGTCCCCGAGTTGCGTGATTGTACCGTTTGATCCACCACTTATGATCCGGTACTTGGAGATTCAGTTACTTGATCAGACATCCAGCTGCACTATCTTTGATCAGCTTTCTATATGTGATACTTGGACATTGATTCAGACTTGTATTTCCGGGCCCTGCTCAGATGATTCACTATGTACTTTCAGTTCAGTTATACTTGTATACATGTTGGATCTATTCAGTACTTTCTATATATATGATGTATTTTTGTCTGAGCATGGGTATGCCCGCCTCAGCATGTGTTGACTCTCTGATTTCTTTCATTGGTTTTTGGCAGGCTGAAATCTGGTGAAGTCCTCTCTTGTCCTTGCGAAGTTCTTTCTATGTGCATAATACATTTCGGCCATCATGTACCCCTTCTGACCTCATATATTAGGGGGCATCTGTTATAGCATCATTTCTCACCCTGACATGATTCATGATTGCTACATGGCTTTATGGGCACCCATTCCTACAGACTTGGACAAATTCACTTAAAAACAGTGGAAAATCCTCCATACGCGACTATGCCCGTGTTTTTCCGCGTGTATACGCGAGTACAGCTAGAATTTTCCGCGTATGCCATTTTAATGATTAAAAAATATATAAAAATCCCTAATTTCGTGCTGGGTTGATGGTTACTCAGGTAGTTCAACCACCCCAGCCCGTGGCCAACTGTTTCCAACTGCTGAAACTACTTGGAGGGACTATAAAAAGACCTCATATGTATGGCCTAAGGGAGAGAGAGAATTATTATTATTATACTCTGTTGGTTCCCTATCCAAGTCTGATTCCCCGTGCCTCCTGCACTTTCCCAGTTCATTTCAGGAAACCCTTGTTTCCTTGAGATACACATCCCTTTATATGTTATCTCATATGCACTCATTTGGAAGGAGTCTTAGCGAGGCAAGGGCTGGACGGATCCGGACGACGGTCTGCGAAGGCCTTGGAAGGATCAGGTGATCTCTCCACTTACTTTTGTACGTACTATTTTTATAATACAGAAGTATCATGCTGTTCCCGAAGTAAATGTGTTAGTGTATGCTTTAATGTATGAAGAATATTTGTTATACAAGCATTCATGATGATTTATTTAACGTTTTATATGAATCTCACTAACGTATAGAGTAGAAATATACTGTACAACTTGTCCTTTGTGCTGGTTTCTTCTTGTATTTCAGGTGAAAAAGGAAGGACGGTTGCAGGGAGTTTGAACTCCACGTGGATCTACTTCAAACGTAGGACCAACGGGTAAACCTCTCATTCTAGTCGATTTCGTTTTTATGACTGTGCATGATCGTGTGAGTCTCTGTTAAGTAGTACGCCCCTGCTCTGTGGAGGTTGAATCCCAACCAACCTCTAGGGTGTTAAATCCCCGAAACAGTTATTAGGACCTCGTCCATAGCATGTTATTTGATATAAAATCCCTTATTTTGAAGGGAATAATTATCAAAGTGTTTCA